>JASMMZ010000009.1:3425894-3874258 GCA_038502455.1 Anisogramma anomala
TTCATGCCCTCCACCTTATACGAGCGTCGGCGATCGGGAAGCGACTTTTATTTCTTACCCCCCCGCGGCACAGCTTGGCCAGAGCAGCAAGCAAGCAAGCTGCTCTTGCAAGCACGCGTGACTCGGGAGGTTGTGGCGCAGTGTACACCGGGAGAGGGGGGGTCACTGTTCAATCATGGCGCCGTCTCATGGTAAGTTGACTGTTGCATCGTCCTTGCCGTGTTGCGTGTGTGGACACATGCACTGTGGAAGATGAACGAGGTTCACGCGCCTCTAAGTGAGATTCTTAGTGAGCTGGGTTACTATGTAGACAGACCGTGGGATGTAGATGCTGGCAGTCCTGGTTCCAACTTTGGCAAATACAAGCAAAAAGCCTATCGCACTTTCGAGTCATTATCTTGAGGAATCTGAGAGATTGTTAGTCTTGTCTTTGTTTCGGGCAGGTGCTGGAGCTCACTTACAGGACCAACACCCATTCTGTAAATCAGCCCCGTCAACTTCGTGACGATATATGCACTCTATCTCGGCCGAGCCCGGAGCAGGTGCAGGTGGGGGGTCACGCACACAATGCACTGCACTGCATCCACCCGCCTGCCTTCTCGGAAAGCAAATGAAACAGGGAGTCCATCTTTCTTCCCATCAATGACACAGCGACATGCACACACAAGAAGGTGGTTGCACAACGGTCCTATTGGTGCTGCTGGGGGAAGCACAAACAAGGATGGGATGGCAGGCAGACGGTCATGCGTCACACGGCAGGACGGGGCAGAGTCATATGTCGGCGCGCCGTGGGGCGTCGGAAGGGTGTTCCGAGCCCGGGCGAAAGGAGGTATTTCCATTGTGTGTGTGTGTGCGTGCGTGCCAGTAGCGACCAGCCACCGGCGACCTCCTCTGACAATGCAACTAGTTCGCAAGCCACCATTGAAAAGATCCAAAGGAAGTTCTGACCTCCCACCATCCGCAATATGCATAGACAAGGAAATCAGGTTCGCCGCCGCCACACTGCGGCCTGGATCCGCTCTCCAAGGGTCAGAAGAACTCCAGACACCAGAGATGATGCTGAAATCATGGGAAAGTACACTTCAAAACAAGCCGCCGTAAGTGCCACATAAATGCATACAAGTATCGATGCCGCCCTGTAAGACATGGAAACCCACCAACCTACATTCCCAAACAGAAGACACGGTAGGCAAGTCGCATGCTCAAGATCGATGTGTGAAGAAGTAAAAGTGAGCGGGATAGGGGAGAATGACCTGCAACGAGGACTGATGTTGGCTTGCCCGGACGAGTATCGTAACGGTGGCATGCGTGGATCATGAGCATGAAAAGAAAATTTGGTCCAGTTCCGAATTAGCGGATGAAAGGCAGTGGCGGGATGGAGTGGAACAAGGAACGGCCACGGGCCATGACCGAAGACCGATGCTCCAGAGCCTTGGCTGCAGAGGAAGCACAGCTCGTTCGCGCGGCTGAATGGTTCGAGGCATGGTCGATACACATGGTCGAGACACACTCAACAGCACAGAGCATCGCATCCCATGCTCTTGGCAACACCTTGCCAGTCCCAAACTCGCCCCCATTCGCCGCGTTCCATGCACTTCCAGACCTCCTCAAGAAGCTCAGAGACCCGCTCCGAGTTTCTCAAGCCTGTGTAGCCCTTGACTGTCCTGATAGCCACTCTGATCCGCTCTTGCTGCGTAGGGGCAAAGCAAAGCGTTCCAATAACGAGACACGGGATCAGGAGAAGCTTCTGGGAAGGGTCACTTGGCTTGAAAGAATCCAATATGGTCAGGCACTCCTCGACACTCCGGGGAATGCGTGGGTCAAGGTTGGAAGGCTGGCGGTGCGGTGCTGGCAGGCCAGTGCTCTGCTGATGAAAGTCGAAACTGTGGGTGTTTTGGTGGCGTCGTGCCGAATGTGGCGGCGGTTGAGGAGTCGTGCAATCTGTGATAGTGTGGCGGCGGACAGGCTGGGGATGAGGAGTGGAAGCGGATGTGAGCGGTCGAATGGACGGCGATGAGCAACTGCTGCTGTGCCCTGACATGGGAGGCGTGTTCGTCGAGCCAGCGTGGAAAGGAGAGTGGTGGGCTGAGGGTAGCGTGGCCGGGGATGGCAGTGAGGCAGGTGCTGGCGGGTAGATGGTTCGGAGCAGGTAAGTCCACAGCATCTGCTGGTAAAGCAGGCTGACACGGTCCCGGCTGTCTCCCGGTGGCCAGCACGGCTGCCAGGCCCGAATCTCCTGTTCAATCTGGGCTGCCCTGTACAGACTGGTATAGTCAACAGCAGGGTCAATACCAGCAGCGATGTTCGACCGGATGGTGTTCCTGAGCGAGGTAATCTGGCACAAGTACTTGAAGAGTCCATCCGCAACACCTAGCAGCCGAGGGGGGTGTATGAGAGTGAAGCTCGTCCAGTCCTCGGAAGCAAGTCGTGGGGTGTGCACGTCGGGGAACCGGATGAGCTCGTCAGCAAAAATGTGATACTGGAAGAACTCTGTGATGAAGGACAGAAAGGCGGGATCTCGAGGTGGGGAGTCCTGGATCAGTCGCTGGTAGCTTCCAAGGTGGACCCTGTGCTCGCCTCGAGGGGTTCCCTCGGCCAAGTTCTCCAAGAGGAAACACATCATTTGGCCATATCGTGCTGACGGATCGGGTGCCTCACTGTCGGCACTCTGAGAGCGCACTATGTCTTCGTAGAACTTCTCCATAGCCTTCTCGTGATGATGGTCAGACCGCTGCTGAAGAGCCTCCAAGCTGGTGTTGGGGTTGGCCTTGAGAATCTTCAGGCCATAAGGTGTTTCGAGATCGAGATGCTTGCTGGAAAGCGCAAGGAGCGAGTGCATCAGGCCTTGGTGTTTCGTCGCGATAGGCATCAGTAATTCCTTGAATGCGTTCTTGTGTTCGCCCTCCACGGTCAGGATGCTGCTGAGATGGACATGGTAGTGCTTCCAGAAGATCATGTCCTCCGCGTTCTCGAGACCCTGGAACATTGGCTCCATGGTGATGACAGGCAAGGAAGTCGCGCGGGCGTGCCCTGGACAACGTTGTCAGTAGGCATGATCGTTCCTATCCCCGACTGGTTCACACACCATCGCCTGCCCTGTCTTTGCCGCTCTTCCATAGTTGCTTCTCGGGATAGCCCTCGCAAACAACGGCGTTCTTCTCACAATTCATACCTGGTTTGGGTTGGGTCAGCAGAGGAAATAGTGCAAAGTACGCAAGGCTGCAATGAGTCTCGGTGTCGAATTCAACGGCTAGCTGGACAAGCCTGGGGCAAACATACATCTTGGCTTGGCCTCGTCGCACTTCTTCTTGCGCTTACGGCAGGTCAGACATCCAGTCTTGGATCGGCCCTTGGTGACCTTGTTCGCAGCCGCAGCAGGTGCGAGAGGATGCTTTCGAGGACGGCCTCGCGGCCGCTTCGCCTTGAGGGTTGTCGGGCTGGTGCTACTTGGAAGCGGGGTTGGTGGTGCCTCTTTGATCTCGTCCAGCCGAACGTCTTCGTCCATGGGTTCTACCTTCGGGATGGCCAAGTCGTCATCCGAGCCGTGCTCCCAGTTCGCGTCCTCGTCGACAGTGGCGTCTGTCATGTTGGGTTCCCCGTTGACAACATGACCCAGGGCCCACGAGTCCGTGATGGATGAAGAGGCAGACTGTGGCATGGCAGGAGCGTTCATGGTATCAGTCACGGAGGAGCAACCGCTGTCGTCGGTGACTGGACCAGGCGGGCCGTCCATGCTTGTGCTGATAGGCGACAATTGTCCGTTCAGCGGATGTCTAGCCGTCATCGAGATAGCGGTGGAAGCGGAGTCGGTCGGATGATGGTGGTTTGCGGACGGTACTCCGTGGCTCGTCCGGTGCGACTCCATCCACGGGGGAGACCTCGGAGGGGGCATGGAGCGATGGTAGCCGTTCGGGTCGAGACCAACGGTATGCGTTTCCGACCACGACAATATTCTATCTTGTGCAATCGTGCGTAGAGACGGTTCCATAGCTCGCAGATGGGTAAACAGGGCCCGGTCCGCCAGCCAGCCAGTGATAGCAACAGGCCCGGGGCTGGGTTGTCAATGCTGCGTGATAGGTGATGTGCAGGAGAGTATCAAGTCTGTCTCGATGGGGCAAGGAGGAGGCGGTGTGGCGAAGTAGAGGCAGCGCAGAGCAGAAACCAGGAGGATGGGAGGCGTCAAGGTGAGTCTTGTGAATTTCGAATAGGGCGATGTCGCAGAGAGCACAGGCTGTCGATCAGGACATGTGTTGGTCGAAAATAATAGAGGGACGAAGATGGTCAAGGGGTGGGTGCAGAGTCGCATGGAAGAGTGGAGCCAGAAGAGGAGACGCAGCGCCAGTTGCAGGATGCAGACTTGCTGGCTGACAAGTGAGGTCGACTCGTCAAGTGGTCCTGGTCCTGTTGATGATCTGAGGTGGTGAGTGGGATACGGCAGGAGGGCCAAGGCAGCAGAATTTTGAGACATCCAAAACCAGATGCCGGACACGGGTATCGATTGCGGGAAGGCGAGGCCCAGCCGTACTGTGTGGTGTGGTGTGGTGTGGTGTGGTGTGTGGTGGCTGTTGTCTGGAGTGGTGTCGTATCGTATCGTATAACGAGTCGGCTTGTGTTGTTGTGTCTTGCGTTGCCCTGGATGTGAATGTGATGGCGCCTTGGACCCGGTCTCGCTGCTGAGGGTCTTGAATATGCACCCAGTCAGGTGAACTCGTGACCCGGCAAACTGGTGACACAGGAGACAGCCAACGTGGTCTGTGGTCTGTCTGTCAGTCGGCACCGGGTAGGCCTAACGCAGTGGACCGAAGGCGATAGCGACGGTGGCAGCGGCCCGGCAGCGGCGGCGGCAGCGGCGGCGGCAGCGGCGGCGGCAGCGGCAGCGGCAGCGGCAGCGGCAGCGGCAGCGGCAGCGGCAGCGGCAGCGGCAGCGTAGACACAGGCAGAGATGTGATGTGATACGATGCAGGAGGGGACGGTCGTATGGGAGGAGGAGGGTTGTGGTTGGAGGAGGAGTGGAGGGGGCGGGTCTTATTGCTCTGTCCCTGCTCATCCGGCTCTTGCGAATGTCGTCTCTTCTCATCTCGTCTCGTCTTGTCGTCCTGTCTTCGTGTCTGCTCAAAGTGGAGCTGGCTGGCTGGTCATCCATCTATCCATACACAGTAGGACTCCGCCAGAGACTTCAGGAGTGGATCCCACACCTGCACGCTACAGCCCATGTCCTTGAGCGTGACCAGCACCTGTGGTATGGCCCACTGCCGCCGTTGCGGTACGCCTAGGTACATCGAAGGGGTCGGTGCATAGCGGTGGGCGTACTCTGCAGGTGGGGAGCACAGTGGGGAGCGCATAGAGTGCATACTGACTCCCAGGTAGGAGGTAGGTGGTAGGTATGTGTCAAGAGCGGTATATGGCACCGAATCTTCGTGATGAGTGGCGGTCGGGCAGAGTGGCCGAGAAAGAGGGGGCGCCCCTGATAGGTAGGTACGATAGTTGTCGCCATGCGTGTGCTACGCAGTAAGTAGGCGTGTAGGCCCCAGCAGCTGGAGAGCAGGGCTATCCTAGAAACTGAGTCGCCAGCAGCCGGCCAGTTCGACGGGTCTGGCGACATCAGTCGGTCTGAGCTGGCCGGGCAGTTTCTCCGACATCTCCGACATTTCCCGTCTTTCAACGTCCTTGGCACGCTCGGGGTTGATTTAGGAAGCCGCGACGGACCGATATCCAGGGCCATCAGGGTCTGCACGTGTCTGACCGTGTCTGACTGTGCCAGCGCAGTTCTCAGTTTGGCTGACGGACAGAAGAGCCTTCCACGATAAAGTTTTGCCTTTGCCCTACTGCCCATGCTTCTTGCGATCTTGGACCATCGATTACCAACACACACGGCCACTACTGACCGACGTGCGCCCACCGGTTTTCTTGTTACTAGGCCATCCGGGAAGAAGCACTGACACGACACACAGTCGGATCCGAGCCTCCGAGCCTCCGAGCCAGGTCAACAAGCGCAAGTACCGCAATGGATCTGGCCGGTGCACTCCCATGCAATGCCATGCCATGCTCCTCTAAGCGTCCAACCGGTCGATACCGGACCATAGTCCAACGAGATGCTGCCCACTCGATCCGGAGTCCAACAGCCACATCTCCAGATCCATTATCCATCCTCGCCGTTTACACACTCTTTGGCTCCTGCCCTGCTGATGAGGCGTCTTTGAGGGACTGACCATGACATCAACTGACGTTCGTCTATAGAAGCAGGAGCGTTGCACTCTACCCCTCGCGTTCTCAATACGTAGCACACGCGTTTTTTTCTTCCCCCCTCAGCCTCTTCACACCCCTTCTACGGATTACACCTTGTCCGCATCCCCTGCTGCAGCCTGACAGGGGTTTTGAAGCTTCTTGTGCTCCGGTCGCCCACAATGTATTGTTGCCTTCTCGAAGCCGTCCATCGGTATGGATATTGCACTGTTCACAACCGCACACGCATTGCGGTAGTGGATGGCCATGCCTGGTTGACGAGGCCAGGCGACGACGCTCAGAACCTACGGTACTGTATACCAGGCTGGACTCGATCTCGCCTCAGCCGACGCTACGCTGTGCCACACGAGATGGACGCCTGTGCTATGATATCATCTGTCGTGCTGCCTAACCCTTGGGAAATATTCCGACATGCCACAGCGTCGACAACCATGTCTGTATATCCGGAGGTCGTAAGCTGCTGGTGTGAGCTGGTGACTGACCTGTCTGGTGCAAAAAGAGGCACTCACCACACCGTCTATGACCCACAGGTATCGACAGTAGCTTGCGCTATCCAACTTGGCGACCACTGATTCGGTACTACTAGTCTATACAGCGACCTTCCTGACTAATTGTGGATTCCGACCGCTTGGGCCAAGCCAAAAGGAGACCCTCATTACTCGTACTGCAGTCGAGCGCCCCGAGATCAAGATCAGCATTTGGCTATAGGTGCCAAACGAGGACAAGATTATCGTAGAATGGTATTCCTTGTTAAACAAGCTGATCCAAAGGACCTAATCATGTCAATATCTAAGACTACCTCGATCAAGAGTGGGGCTTCATTGCATTGAGGCTTGATTGTGGATTGGATTGATCAAAATGTTACAAGATCTGACCATCTCGTCCTAACTAAAATAAACACTCCAGGAGGCCTCCGTGTGATCACGTGATCCTCCGTGCTATTCTGGATCTTGATATCCGATGTAGACCGAATTAATCCCGGGGTAAAGTTGCACGTTATTGGCAAAAAAAAACCCTCCCCTTACTAAATCAATGCCCTTACCATAAGCACTATCTGGAACCAGCCTTGAAAGGCTCAAACAAATGAAATACCAATATTGGGTCTGGACAGCTTAGTGTTCCTTCCTAACCCGTAACCCTAATCCCAATTGGGTTTGGCTTGCCAATTGCCAGGGTTCCAATTGGTCTGCCAGTTGCCTGTTCCAATTAAATCCCTGCTTTCGACAACGTGCGTGTCATAGGCTGGTGCCTGCCTAGCTCGTCAGGTATCTTACCCTAGCCATAATGTTGTTATATATCTATGACATGTCATGTAATCAGTCATATATCTGGTTGAGTAGGCCACGTACTATTCTACTATGATAGTTTAATAAGAAAAAATTCCCTTGTTGATATGCCTTTAGACGTTGCAACATTGTTGATTCGAAGTGTGGTCGAAGCCACAGTAGTATTGCAATGGTCAGACGGTGGATGGTTGTTTCTTCTAAGTTTGGCAGACCGCTAGCCGGTCTGCATACTACTTTTTATGGCTAATTGCGTAGCCCGTGCCCCATATTGAATTGGGCACTTTACTGTAATTAACTTATAGTTAGTGTAGTTAACTTTGACTGTACTGTATTTAAACGCTATTCCAATCCTGACGGCTTTTTGTTTTGTGGTATCAGTGTATTTTGTGGGGAAATTTTTAGTAACGCAAGTGCTTCCTTATGCTTTCTCCACTGCTATTTATATAGCAATTTCACTTCCTATTACTTGCAATCCCGTAAATAAATACTTTATCACTTTTACACTTTGATCCTTCAATACACACATAACTATACATCTAACTCAACCGTGCCAGTTAAATAAGTCCGCGTTATTGGATTACCTGGCAGTTTTTAATTTGCCGGTGTGAAGGGACTAAGCCAGAGCTGTCGCTCAAGGTGGTCGGATACTGTCTATAATTCTCCATGAAGAAGAAAGAGAGGCCCCTGCTAAGGAGCTGTTATGAAGCTAATGATGAGGAATAGCTCTGTCACATAGCTAACCACGTGACGTAGGTATATTCAGGAGCGATTTGGAAGCGACGTGAAAGCATGGTAATCGCCAGAGCTAGATCTCCGGCAACCAATAACCCAAGTACTAGCTTTTAACATCACCCCCGGTTTACCAAAGGTTCTTCCCTTGTAAGTTATTAAGGGTGTTACATATTCGTAAAACGCCTTAACATTTTGTAAAAAGTGTCGGAATATATTGTAATACCGGGCTATTTACTTGTGAGCAGCGTAAAATACCATAATATGGTATAATAAGTGTCCTCCTGCCATGAAACGCTATGGTATATCATGGAAGGTACTGGCGTTAGTTCCGTTAATATTACCCTCCCTCCTTATAAATATTTTTCTTGGTAAAGCTGAAAACGTAAACTTTTCGTTCAATAATAAATTTGCAACTTGTTACTATACCTTAATATTATATTTGGCTCTTTTTATCCTATTAGATTTAATGCCTCTTTTATCCAGTTTCTTTAACCTATCCCGTAGGCAAAATAAACGTAAACTTTATTATAGTTGTATACAAAGTTGTTTGTAAAGTAAATTTATTTGTTCAGAAATTACTTAAATCCTGTTAACGAATAAGTAGTTTCCTTTTATAAAACTTATTAGGATATACTTCAACCATACGTACGAGTAAATATACTTCGAATATATTTATCAAGTAGCCTAGGATTTTTGATTTTTTTTTATTAAAAACATCAACTTATATTGTAAAATATATCATTATAGGTAGTATTTCGTTGACGACTAGTAAAACACCAGCGCTAGATACCAATTTTATACTGTTGACGCAACAAACAGAAATTCGAGCCATACTAATACCATTTTATACTTCAATCCGAATATAAATAAAGATGTGAAAAAGACATTTGAGATTCATCTCGCATTAAAAGATTAAAACCGACTTGAACAACTGAGTTTTTAAGTCGTTTTCGTAATATTAACAAACAATTAAACAATGTAAAAGCCTATATAGTCGTCACAAAAAATACTATAAAAATTCGACGCGTTACGTAATACAAGTTTAACATATGTGACAGTAATTCTATTCCGTCGACACCCGTTCGCTTGGGCTACCTTTATACTATCTAACCCCTCAACGAAAAGTGTGGAAGTCAAGTAAATGAGGTATTTTAATATAAAGCGTAGATATGACAACTAATAGATTGTTAAAAAACCCGATTGAATACGATTAAAAAAGTGTAAAAATCGTTGAAAAAATTGACGAAATTTTTGGAAAATTGGTAAATATAAAGTAGAAACTATTAACGAAAAAAGGTTTAAACCTGAACTTTAATGATAGTATTAACTAGTATGAAAAAAAATGGTTAAATAACTTTGCGACAGTAATAATCTTAGGAAAAAAGAGATACGTACGTTATATTTGAGAATAGTAAAATAACCACATTAAAAATACGTCATAATTAGTATTAAATTAAATTAAACCTATTTATAGGTAAGGTGAAATGATTCATTTTTTTCGGCTGAGTTGAAATGAAATTCGAAGATATCGTGGACCATAATATTGGAAAAGTTTGAAGAGGGCTATTAAGTTACGCGAATGTAATTTACCCATTATTTAAAGGAGTTCCTCATTCGAAAACGATATGTAATGATCACACTAAATACCCGTGTGTATATAGAAGGTGTCAGAGGGTTTATGTTATCACGAAGGTAATAGAGGTGCTCAGTGAACAATATTGCAACCGTGCAAGTAATGATCAAAAGCCGTGAGGCTATTCAGAATGTACTGAGACTGAATACTTAGATTGACAACTGAAGAGCTATGAAGGAAATACTATCTATGTGGTGCTGATTGTATCCTTATATATCTATGCCTTCATACCGTTTTCAGTACTAGATCCCTTGGATCAGTGCTGAACCCACTGATTCTGTATTACTTGGATCAGTACTAATTCCACTAATCCTAATCACGTGATTGATTAGTCATTTCCGCTAACAAAGAGGAGGTGTTCTCCGCCTGATATGTTGGACTTCAGGCTCTAAATGGCTTAGCTGCACACTGGCTTGCTTCCTGACTCACTATCATACTTGGGTTGTAACATAATACACTTAAGGTTTAATTTATATTTTTAAAATACTTGTAACGTAATATTGCAACTCGATTTCACTGTTATCATCAATTATATTAACGATGAGCGATTAGTAATTATAGACCCATTGATTTAAAGGCCGGTTAGTAATAATTGAAATGAGTTAAATAACGTAAAAACGAAGGTGTTTTTTATTTGGAACGTAAAACTCGACAACGTAAAAATCTAGAATACGCGTAATATATTATTTATTGTAAATGTTGATAGGCCTTACCAATAATATACCTTTAGACATTACAATGTTATTGATTCGAATTGTGGTTGAAATAATAGTAATATTGCGTAGTTAAGTGATAGATGTATTATTCTAGATTTGATAGACTGCTAGCCGGTTTGTATATTAATTTGTATGGTCAATTGCTTAACTTTTTCCCAAGTTTAAGTTGGGCACATACTATACTTAACTTTATAGTCAATACAATTAACATATAAAATAATACATTCAACTTGTAATAAATAAAGTTAATTTACTTAACAATATAGTTAACTTATTGTATTATGAACAACTACTATTCTAATACTGGTCGCTTTTTATTTTATACGCGCACATGAGTCTAGTTGACCACTTATTTATGGTAGCGTTTGAAGTACCTTCTCATTAATCAGTTAGACCCCTATTAATTCCACTCAAGTTATAGACTCAGGCTACTGGCCATTGAGTCTATAGGTTACGTGACGGTGAATATAACGGGATATGCAGTACCTGGCCCAGGCGCGGTTCGGGTATAGTTCGCGGTTGTCATGTGCGAGGGCACGTGATGGACCGTGCATAAACCGTATATATAAGTCTTATACAAAGGGATCTTTACAAACAGTTATAAATTTCCGCAACGACTAATTATTGACACTATTTGGTGCCCACTTAATATATCTTTATAAATCGGATTATAATATATAATTAGGGTTTCTGTTGAAATAATATTACATGCAGTGTAGTAAGTCAACTTTATTTACAGTAAAGTTGACTATACTACAAGTTGAGTGTATTGCTTTGTGGAGACTTACCGCATTGGATATAAGTTGAGTGCAGTACGCTGCACTTCATTCTAGGGTACGGGCCAAGCAATTGGCTATACAACTTATAGTGCGGACCGGCTAGTAGTCTGCCAAACCTAGAACAATATATCTACCATCTAACTACACAATACTACTGTTACTTCGACCAATCGAATCGACAACATTACAACGTCTAAGGCCTACTAACATTAATCAGTACTTATCTGTCTATTAGGTTAAGTACAGATAAGTTAAGTAGAAAAAGAAGCTACTTTCTGGTTATGCTTTATGTCAACAATGGCGGTTAGGGTAGAGGAAAGATTTTTGTAAAGGGTCTTTACTGTTACGTCGGCTTTTACGGCAGTAAGTAGAGAAAACTTTTAGGCTGCAGCGGTTTTTACGGCAGATTAGTGTTAACGACGGTATCGTTACTTGAAAAACATTAAGAAATCTTTATTGATTTTCTTTTTAAGACGTTGAGATTGATTATCGGAAGTCTTAACAT
This sequence comes from Anisogramma anomala, assembly GCA_038502455.1. Classification (NCBI taxonomy): domain Eukaryota; kingdom Fungi; phylum Ascomycota; class Sordariomycetes; order Diaporthales; family Gnomoniaceae; genus Anisogramma; species Anisogramma anomala. The sequence continues at coordinate 3,437,789 of JASMMZ010000009.1, forward strand.
ATGGCATATTAGTAAACGGCTAAGTTAGTATTATTACGGGTGCTACTACTAAAAGAAAAACGACTGGGTCTTTGCGCCAAACAACTATAATAAACAATCTTCGTCTTTTGCCTATAACCTCCAATAACAAACAACCTTCGACTTTACCCTTTACACCAAACCTTTACCTATATTTCACCTTTTTTTACTCCTTTATACCGCGTTAATCGTTAAGTTAGTTGTTTTAAGCGAAAACACTAAGTTACATCGAAAAATCTACATTACACGACTTTACGCCGAATCGCTAAGTTTTTACACGACTTTACGCCTAAATACCAAGACCCTACGTTTAAGATCACCAAGTTAAGCCCTATACACCACATCACGTCCCCTACCGACGAAACCGTTAAGATGGCTCCAAGTTAGGCACTTATGGATAAATTTAATACTTTCGGATCAGTTTTTACCAAGTTTTAGGACAACAATTTGTGGGGATGAATGTTGATGAAGAATTAACAGAGAAATACCTCACTAACTTTGTTGGCTGTTATATTATTGAGTAAGACGTTGGCGAAGAACTTGACCGCAGTTACTGTGTCTTTCGAAAATACTGTAAGTTTTTCGAAGACTAGACTATGGATATATGAAAGAAAGTTAAGAAGACCGTTAAGTCCAAATTAAGGGAAGAACTTGAACATCGAGGGATCTACGTGCTGGAAAAGAGCTCTACAAGGCTAGCAAAAACTCTATTTAACTTAGCTTAGTTAGAGAAATGCTCTTGAAACCTACAACTTAAAGGAAAGGGTGTTAAGAAACCTTAATGCCCCTACACACGTTTCAGGGGACTGCTAACTTACATTTAGCTAAGTTAAACCTTTTTACGTGTTAGCGATAAGGAACTTATTAACTTACTCAGCAGTTTAGTACCGTTACGTGATAACGTAGAGTATGCTCTTGGCGGCGGCAGTTCGCGCGAAGCAATGGCTGCTAACGCGGCTAGAGGTATTAATGTTAGCGCTTTATATTAGTCAATTAAAGAAGATTTTCAAACCTCTTAAAACCTTTAAGTACCCTTCATCCTTTAGCAATTCTATCGCTGAGACCCTTAAAAAATTTCTCCCTTTAGATACACTTACGCGCGCGAATCTATTATAGGCCCTATTACAGGATTTTACCTCTCGAGTCAAGCAACTGGCACTTACACTTTACACCGGGCCTCGGAACCTTAAAAATTTAAACCGCCAGGAAACACCAACTAAGCCTAGGATGATTATCGCGACCTTTTTCCAAGACCTATGAAAATGGTTAATATTAACTACAAGTTGATAACGTACTTTGTTAAGATTTGGGATAATATAAATAAGTATAACGGAAAGCCTTATAATCTTTTCGACACTAAGATAATACTTTTCCTAAATATCTGCAAGTGAATAGAGGTTCTATCTTTTAGTTTTCACTTATTGCTTCCTGAAATCCTTATAAGTTATACCAAAAATTACTACTTAACCTTTCTAACAAACACCACTACATTCCACGAGATTTACGATAGCATAAAGTGCTACTTCGAATACAACGTCTACTTTACGTAATACTATACAAATTAGGCTATTACGCGGTGAACTACAATAATGTTAAAAAAAAGGAGGAATTACTAATAGACATTCTTAATTAAATATTTAATAAGCTAATAATATGTTAAAAGAAAATGAGAAAAACCTACGCTGGTGAAGCCACACTTCGTAAGTAGGTATGGGTAGCTATTATGGGCGTTAATAAGTTCAAATACGCCTTATAATGCTCAGATGCCACCTGTAAAGGCTTTTTTAGCCAGTTACATTCCTTTCTTACCACTGTAATAACATACATACCAAACTCGCTCGGTATATATTTCTAAGCTGGCAACTTTTTTAACGTAGATAAGAAATACCTTGTAGTAATTAATTACGTCAACTGAAAATACGGGCGTCCATAAAGTCTAAGGTCAAGCCTATTAACCTCGGCCACAAACTGAAGGAAATACCTACACTGGCGCCAATAAGATCCAAGTGGACCCGTTAACCGCAAGTATTATCGTCGTAATAATAGCAAAAGATGTTAGATCTGTAGTAAAGCCGGTTTCTAGTCGAGTCGTTACCACTTTGCCGAGCGTAACAACAGGAAAACATCGTACCAAGTCTATTATCTTATTACTTCAGAATAAAATTACTCGGATTAAATTATAAATACTAAAAACGATAAGTTAACTAGTGCTGCCAACTCCCTTAAATAAATTAAGTGATACGAAGATATCATTTTTAGCATGATAGCCTAGTAATTAGCTAACCATACCTTTTTATACTATTTAGGTAGTAAAAAACTTTATCTTTTCCTTAATTATACTCCTAACCCCTTATATACCTTTAACCTCCGCGATTGTTATGCGGATTATACGTTTTAAGGTATTATGCCAAACATTAGGGTAGCAAGGTATTTAATAGGAGATTATTCGTAATATGTGGCATTATGGTGGGAAAGCATAACAGCTACTAAAATTGATAGTTACAATTTTAGTAAGGCTAAAGTTAACTTTAGCCTAGGTGAAAAACTATCGTTACTGGAAATAACAGTAGTTTAAACTATTATAAAAGCGATTAAGTTTTATATCTTTAAGTCTCCTACCCCTTTCCTACTTTACTTAAAAGACATGAAGACCTTCGGTATTAGTGTAGACTTTAACGCAAACAAGCCGGTTAAAAATAACTAAAGGTTTCTACTCGCCTTTAAGTATGGGCATTTATGGTTTTATCTTTAAGGCCTGGAAACAATGGTGTTAAACCTGACAAAGCCGGAAATATGTTAATTATATTGACGCTTTAACCACCTATCTATTAATAGGTTATATAAAGTCCTAAAGTTTGTAAGGTATAACGATGTAGAATAATTTGCCTTAAAAGCTATTAAAAGACTTTGCCACTACTGCCAAACGTATGACCAAGCCTCCCAGAGATTTAAGTTCACATCAAAAAACGACAAGGATTTTAACTATGAGATCTTTATCAATATATTTTACTTAGATAATAAGAATATTTTTACATGGTTAACTTAGTAATTTCTTTTTACAGGACTAAGTTTTTAAAGTCGTTTTCATTAAAGGATACGTGGGAAACGTTAAGAATACTATGGATTGACACGTACCTAGGTCTATCTAATATCTTCGTTTACGATATCGGTACCAACTTTACGGCGGCAAAGTTTTAGAAAAATACCAAGATAATAGATATTTAGTATAAATAGGTACCTATTAAAGCCTATTGGAGTATTAGGAAGGTTAAAAGGGTATACACCTTACTTCTCCAAGCGTATAATATTATTACTTTAGAAATTGGAAGTTTTACGGATTCGGAAGTACGCCTACAGATGGCAGTAAAGGGCTTGAACGATACTGTGGGCCGTAACGGCCTGGTGCTAACGTTGTTGGTCTTTGGAGCGTACCCACGCTTAACGAATGAATCTCCGCCCTTAGTAAATACTTAGAAATGTGTTGCAGCCTATAGAAAAACCTTAAGGGAACCGCGAAAAGAATCAGCACGTCGCCAAGTTAACGACGCCCTTAATACTAAAAAGGGGCTTATAATAATCGACGCGTTTACTTTACCATTGTAAAGTAAAGTTCTCGTATAGCGGGAGTCAGGCAAATGGGAGGGGCCGTATAATATATTAAGTATTACAAACTTTAAAGTAGTTGTTAAAACTACTAACGGTCTTATATCCTTTTAAACTATTTAGGTTAAGCCTTAAATTAGGGCTACTAATAATAAGGTCCTTTAAGTTAAGCTACCGAGCTAACACAAACCTTTTTCACCCATTATCAACAAATCAATAGAACGTCGTTGGCGCGGACAACACCTGAAAAAAAAAAAAAAGGAAAACGTTAAAGAAGAGGAATATATACTGAGCCGTATTTACAATATCGTTTGGGTAAGTAGGAAAGAAAAGGATAACGAAGACTTGGCATTGAAGCTTAAGGTACAAGGAATTATTCTGGAAAACCTTTTAAGAAAAGCGATAAGGTCGAGATTAATGGTTTGCTAACTTAAAGAGTTATACAATTTGTATAGAAGACCGATTTTAACCTCTAAGACCCAATCGTTACGATTTTCAAGTTAAGGATAATCCATGAGGATAAAGGCAAAACCATAGGGTGGCCGTACGAAAATTCACAAGTGATCGCTTAAGGATACGGCAATAAAGGTAAGGATTAATCCTCATACAGTTGATAACGATTTAGAAAATTAGCTAGCGCTTGGTAATTACTCTAGCAATAAGTTTACTAATTAGGATTAAAGGCAAGTTTACATTTAATTGCCGTGATATTACGCAAGCCTATATACAGTTAACAACGGATTTATATCGGATTGTACTGTTAAAGCTTTTATAGGAACTCCATGTAATATACCCTCCAGGTACGGTAATATGTTATATTAAGCCATTATAAGGATTAGTTAAAGTAGATGTCTATTGGTTTTTAACTTACCAGTCGCACTTTAAGTCTCGACTAACGATAAAGTCTTTAATATACGATCCGTAATTATTAATAATGTAAAAGAAGGACTTCGATATAGTGAGTATACAAATTAACGATACCCTTTTCATTGAAACGGTTGACTTTATGGAATTGAAATAATAAGCGATCCAAAACTCCAAGTTTTAAAATTATAAACCGGTAACGACGTTAACGGAAAACAATCAACTTAACTTTAATACATCGTCAATCCGTATACTTAATATTAATTCCGGCTTAAGCTTTCGCTAAAAGGGCTAGAGCGCTGTTTTTACCACAATTAATAAGACTAATAAGGCCATAGCTTAACGGTACTTGAAATAGTATACACGGGGTAGCTATATTGCCACCCTATGCCAACCAAAAGCCTTATACGATTTATCTATTGCGGTATAAGTACAAACACCAACGGATAAAGACTTTAATCGACTAAATAAGAGGTTGAAGTGACAGATTCGGAACTTAGAACGCGGAATCAATATAATGCCAATCGATCTTTTAAAGGCTAAGCTGATAATATTTACGGACGGGTCCTTTGCAAATAACACTGATTTATCTTTATAAATCGGCTTTTTGATGACACTTATTAACGAAGATAGGTAGGAAGATTAGTTTAGCATTATTGGCAACCCAATTTACTAAACCTCCATCAAATGTAAGAGGATTATACGAAGCGTACTAACTTCAGAGGTCTATAGTATTATTACAGGCTTCAACGTGAGTATAACACTATAGGAGACCTTTAACCACATCACTAGGTAGCTACGGATTACTCATATTCCGGTGGTGATCTATACCGACTTAAGGAGCCTTTTCGAATACCTTTTAAAGCTCGGAACCACCAGTAAAAAGCGTCTGATGATCAACATGATGGCATTCCACGAAGCCTATAAAGAGGGGGAGATTGAGGAGTTTCGATGGATCTATGGCAAAGGTAACCCTACAGATGTCAAGACGAAGGCTACACTAAAAACAGCTCTGAAAAGGTTTGTGGATAGCAATAAGCTAACTATACGTATCGAAATCTACATTAATCGGTTATCTTAAAAGCCTAAATTACGTGATGGAAAACTAAAAGACTACCAGAGAAGTGAAGGTTACGATGATGATCTATTTGAGCAGCATAGTTGAAGTAGAGGCTTGCGAAGGGCTGTGGTAAAAGAACTTTTTGCGGGAGTTGATGAACTCGAACCTCGGGACAACTGAGAAATTAAGGCTAAATAGAGCCAATTTGCATATAATTGGGTGCAATGTAATATGGAAGTTAATTGGAATTAACAGAGGGTACGAGGCTGCTATTCAGCACTAACCGGAGAAGATTAGTTAATTACACTGGCGTACGCGTACAAACTAAAAAGCCGCCAGTATTGGAATAATATTACATGCAGTGAAGTAGGTCAACTTTACTTATAATAAAGTTGACAGTACTGCAAGCTAAGGGTATTATTTTGTAGAGACTTATAGCATTAGGTGTAAGTCGAGTGTAGTACATTACACTTTACTTTAGGGTACGGGCTAAGCAATTTGCCATACAAATTACAGTGTAGACCGGCTAGCGGTCTGCAAAACCTAGAACAATACATCTACCATCTGACCACGAAATACTACTGTGACTTCAACTAATCAAATCGGCAACATTGCAATGTCTAAGGCCTACCAATAGTTTCCTTTAAATTTTTTGAAATAATATTCCTTTTAATATATGAATCAATAAAAAATATCAATAATTTTGCGTTATATTTTCACGCTATTGAGAAAGGTAGGTTGTCGGTAAATATCTAGCTCTTTCCCTTTGCAGAAATATTTTCGACCTCTTTGAGACCGATTTAAGCCAATATATTTTGTCTTGAATATATTATAGTCAATATCGCATCTACGTTAAAGTTAATATAATTACCTTTTTAATTTATTTTTATATTTGAATCATTCTTTTCATATCTCTTTACGTCTGGTTTCGCACAGCTTATTATTAAGATTCAATAACTTGAAACACACTTATAGATTACTCTTGTTAATCCTTTAACGTCTTTAAACGGCGAGAAACAATCCGAATAATTTAAGTTTAAAAATTTGAAATTTTCCACGGAGCGACGCGGGTAATAATCGAATTTATATTAAATACAGAGAAAATATCAATTGGAAAGGGCCGATACGCATTTTTTTCACGTATAAGAATATTTTACGTTGGCCATTAAGTAAGTCATTATTGCGTATTACGAGTTAGTGGAGCACCAAAATACATACGATAAAAATAGTTTTTTTTCGATTTTATCAAGGTTGTTTTCGATGACCCTTACCGCACGTATAAAGTCTTGGTTGAATTGAAAGAATTATGCATGAACGGTAAAAATCCATAGGTATTATTCTTTATTAAATTTGAAACGTTATTAGCTTAAATAAACGGCTGGAATTAACATTTAGCCGTTCAATATAATTACTTTCGCTCACGTATCTCACTTTATATCCAGGTCAAGTTTATTATAACGAATGTTAAATATATTAAATATATCGTTTCTTTAACCAAATATTTCTAATTAGCTAACAAATTAGAATTTTCAAATTTATAACGACATTATAATCGGAAAATATCGAATCTCGTACAAGTACTATAACTGTATGAAAATGTGGTTTTAATGGGGGTTTACAACATTTCAATATCTTTATCGAAAAACCGTAATAATTACGGTTAGTTACCTTAATAAACCTATTTAATACAAGCCTAAACCTAAGGACGTTAGGCGACGTAAGTAACGAAAAAAAAAAAAAAACGTTAAGTCAAGCAAGTTATTAGGCGTTACCTACGTTATAACTTTTCGGATTATTTCCAACGGAGTTAAGAACTCCGTCCGACTTTTCCTCTGATGCAAATACATACAATTCATATAAAAAGACCGATATAAATTGCCTATTGTGAACGACGAAAAAAACCTATCTGTTTAATAATCCTACTTAAGAATTATTCAACGTTAATAATGCAATTAGGAAATTTAATAAATAAAATTTTATTCAATTAGAACACATATGAACTAAAATGTATTCCTTATTTTTTTTGTTTTTAATAACACTTATATTTTAAATATCAAACTCGATTTCAACTATAATTGTTTGTAGGCTTTTATCGTTACAATATAGTCGATTCGAATTACTGTGATCGAAGTAACTGGTACTACATTGAAATTGGTTGATTGAGTTGCATGTTCTAAGTTTGGCAAACTGCTAACCGGTCTGCATATCAATTTGTATGGCCAAATGCTTTGGCATATGCCCTACTTTGAAGTGGGCACCTAATACACTCCACTAGCAGTGTAGTGTATTCACATCCCACAAACTGTAGTCAATTTGTAGTACGTATAATAAACTTTACTTATAGTAAAATTGACTTAATTATACTGTATTTGACTGCTATTTTAATGCTGGCGGCTTTTTGTTTTATGCCTATACGCCAGCATATACTGTTATTAATTGGTAGCAACCGTTAAAATCCCTCTTTAATATACAAGTTAATATTAAGTTAAATCCTTATTAATTCCGATTCATCTATATTGTAATCGACTTTAATTACATCTCCTTATAGCTCTTTTACTTCACCCTTCTAAAGCCTCTGTTTCTTAAATCTTGTATACAAATCTTTCGCTGTAAACTTATAAGTCTTACGTATTTAACCACTTATATATCTCTTCCCAGTAATTTAAATTACTATTAATATTACTTTTAATACCGTTGTTATTAATACTACTACTTTGGTAGTCTTTCAGTTTATTATTGTACCTCCATTTCTTTACGTTACGTACTAGGCGATCTACGTAGCTCTCAATTGATATGATTAACGTATTATTATTTAGAAACCCTTTTAAAGCATTGTTCAATATAGATTTAGTAATAACGTTAATGGGGTTATCTTTACTGTTAATTCACCGGAGCTTATCGATTTCACTGGCTTCGTATGCCTTTTTAAAGCTATTACATTTATAGTTAAATATTTTAATTAGTTGTATCTAGTTTCGATAGATATTTGAAAAGAGTGCAGGAGTTAATACATACTACTATAAGTTTCGGAGGTAGCCTTAGCTCTTTAATAACAATCCTTAATATACTGTTAGTTGATATACCAATATGAAATCCCGTTCTTATACCATAAATTTTAAAAGCTAATACGTTTCATATGACACGTTTTCATTTAACGGATATTTATTATATAAGGTTTCCTATAAATGTAAATCACTCCTTTCATAGTTTTGAGTTATCGAGTACTTTTAAAAATTCGATTAACAATATAAACTTAATTTTATTAGTAAATAACCCGTTTGTAAACATTATCATCTTGAACTTCATTAAATTTGGCAAAACTATATTCATTTTTCATTTTAAATTATCTAGTTGTTCCTCGATCCCCTTATTTAGCTTGTTAAAGTCCTTATTTTTTGGATTTTGTATTTGTGCCGCAATAGAAAGATCGTACGATGTTTCCGGTTGGTATAACGTAGCGACGTAGGCCTCACGAGCCCTTTTCTTTAGGTATTTTTGTAATCTTACTGCATTATCGTGATTAATAATTGTTAGGCTTATAGATTTTCTTTTCTGGCGTTACCTAATATAAATACTGTTTTTAGCTATAACATTATAAATACGGATTGACGATTCCTTAAAGTTAAGTTACATGTCTTAAGTTAACATTTCGATTAGCTTATAATATTAGAGGTCTAACATTTCGATAATATATTATTTCGGTTTTATAAACCAAATATCTTCGAGGGAAAAAATATCGTTCATTTATATACCTACGAAACCGAAGTCTTAACCCTTTGTAATTAATAAATACATGTTAAATATTAAAGTTTTTATACCTAATATGTTTCTAAAGTACGTCTAGTACGTTAGGAACCAATAATCGCCTATATAGGCTAATCCGTATAGAAGTTTAATACAACGTATTATTATATCAGCCGGAAATTTTTCCTTTAGCTTTATCGCCAGTTTCAATGATATAATCCGCTAAAGATTAGTGATGAATGATATATATATTGACGTGATATCTCAATTATCAATTGTAAACTTACCCTTTACAATAAAAATTAAAATAACTATAAGTATAACGATTAAACGTTCACTAATCTTTAAATTATAGGCGATGAAATAAGGATTTAGTTTTTACCTTTATTACCGTAACTTTAAAAAATTAACCGTGATTTTTTGTACGACCGATCCGTGGTTTTCATTTCAACTTTGTGAACTATCTTTAACTTAAAAATAAAAAGGTCTTAATCTTTAAATTGCGTTAATATTGTAAAGGGACTAAGTCCGAAACTGTCGCTCAAAGTGATCGGATTCTGTCTTTAAGCGGTTTCCTCCCTACTCTAGAGTATCGCAAGAGCGTGTAGAACTACCAGGGTTGGATCCCTGCTAATACTAGCTAGGAACTAGCCAGTAACATTACCTCCAAATACACCCCTATCATTCTTTCCCCTATCGTTTTTTTTTATGTATAGTGTTGTTTTTGCCACAAGTATAAGAAAGGTACGCGCGCCTTTTAGAATATCACGATTTCATATCAAAGGCATTAGGTCAACGACAAATAGAAGGTGCTTTAACGCCTCCCCTTCCCCCCTATAAATAATTCATATAGTACTAATTACGAAGATAAAACTTCCTTTTTCATTTAATCTTTAACCTTTTCGTGTAACTTTAGTACCTATAACCACTAGCATAATACTTGTTTATTTTATAAATTTCATAATCCTTTCAGCTCTCCGTATAACGTTATAATAAATCCCCAACTCGCCGCCGAGGTGGATAGAGTTATCAGAAATATGGGTTACATATTTTGGAGCTATTTGGTCCTAACTAACGAATATAAAGTTCCCTACGTTAAGGGCCATCGATATATACCCCGATGGGACTCGCGAACAGATATGTTTCGAATACGTCTATAAAATGATGTATGATACCAGAAAATTCTGCTAAGAAATTAAAGGTAAGTGGTCCTGATAGCCACGAGAGAGTTGTTAACGAGTGGCTAGATATTAGAATTTGAAGCCGCCTTTATTCCGTTGGAGCTATGGGTCGTAATTCTGGTTATACATATACGCTGTTAAACTTAAACCTTAATATAAACGAGACTATTAAGGAGTTATCGAAAGCATTTCTAGCGTTTAAATTTCAAAACCCAAGTAAGTTTACGTTTTATAAGCCGCTCCCTAGGTACTTACAAGCGGGTAGGAAACGTATAAACTTAGGTGATCGCTGCTAAAAAAGCTATAAGAGTCCGTCGCGCCACACATTGTAAGGTTGACACCCGAGGCGGGGGGGGTTTCGTCCCCACCACTCCTGTACGGTCTGGAGGCTTGTGGGCCATACAGTTAATAAAAGAAGAACGTAATATTTAGGTAAGTTTTTTGTAACCAGGTAAAAACGTAAAGGGCTCGGCTAACGAGTAGCTAAGGGGCGTTATTAAAAGTAACACAAAAGCTTATTAAGGTTTCAAAATATATTAATAATAATTTAGGTTGTATAAATATTAAATTAAGTTAGCTTATTGAAATAGGCCCAAAAATATTGAGTAGGAACTCTAACTAGGATTTAAAAGACATATTTAAGTAAATCCGGTAATAGTCGTTCGTTTTTCTTTTTTATTAATATAAATACGTTTATTTAGTATCTGTTTGCTAACGACATGTACGTCGTTTCATTTAATAAAGTAAAATGTAAAATTTATACCCGTTTACGGGTTAGTCATAAGATCTTATCGTTATATTTAACTGGTTTATAACACGATTCGAAGGTATCAAATGCTTCGATATTAGAAGAGTTCAAAAGCAGCTTTTATGTCCGGTGTATAAAACCTATCTATTTAATTAAAACTTATCGTTTTAGTTACTTATAAAATCTGGTACGTTCGACTGAATGTTTATTATAGGCATATATTATATTTTTAACTTGGTATTTCGGTCTTACTTTACCGTCGTAGTTTTTTATAATTATAACTTACGGTCAAAAGTATCGAATTTACTAGTTGAGAAGTAAATTCGAAACTGCTCGGACGAGTCAATTAATATAAAATCAAAGATAATTTTTATCCGGTATATTAAATTTAATAACATGGGAGTCAATTATACCCGTTACTCAATATTTATCGTAAAGCTTACTTAACTTTTTGAAAATTCGTCTGGCTTATGGTTATTCAGGAAAAGCTAAACGTTGTTGCCGACTCGTAAACATTTCGAAGGGAAACTCCACTTATTAGCGGTTTCCTTTATACGTTGTTACGTAGCCGCTATTACGACTTATACGAATTTCGTAACTTCACGAATGTATTAAACAAAGTTTTTAACCTTTACGCGTGGTATCATTATCGAAACGAAAAAACGTTATACCGGTTATAAAAAATTAACATAATAACTATAGGTTATAAAAAATAGGCTAATACCGATGACCATCATATTTTTATTATTCAATATTAATTAATAACCGGGTAATAAACGGATCTAGTCGAATTACGTATAAACGACAAATAAACGTAAATACGTAAGGACATTTTGATTTATGCATTCGGTTACGTCGTTAGTTTGGGGATAAATGGCGGTGTTTAGGTGTTTTTTAACCTTAGTTAAGTCGTAAAGTCGTTTTTAAAACTTATTAGTTTAATTCGAATCACAGTCATTAATAAGCGTACGCGGGAAATTATAAAATCGTTAATGGTAATTGAAAAACCGTTTTGTATAAGCCTCGACATTTATAGTAGTATAACTTCGAGAATAACGGCTTTACTTAAGTGGTTCGTAATAATTATAAGGTAACTTATATTATTCGCGTATTTCTAAAGTATGTTAATTATAAAGTAAACGAAAAGTTCGTTTTAGAGCCTTTTGGAATTTAAAAGGGGTTCAAGGAGCCTTTTTCGACGGTGTCTTTAATAGGTTATACGGCTACAAACGTCGTAGCTACGGTAAAAATAGCGGACCGTACGGTGTAGGCCTAGCTAAAAATATGTTTTGAGAAAAATAATGATGATAACGTCGCGGCTTAGGTAAACGATAAAAAGAAAATTGTAAGTAACTTAAATTAGTACAGTAATAAGCAACTCGTAAACAAGTACTTAAATACGATCGCGAAACTTTCAAACTTTATCGTTGTTTATCAAATATTCTGAAATTAAAGCCTTTAACCTATGGTCGTCGTCGGTATGGATATCTTTTAGGATATGTCGGTCGTTTATACATATCGTATGTACTAGGCATGGGTAATTAGTGTCACAGGTAATAACGACGTTTTAACAACTTTGAAGGTCGACGTTGGTGAAGATTTTACGGCTTTTTAAAATTTATTCATCGGCGACGGTAAACCGGGAAACTTACGTACGCGGGAGCGGCTCGGAAGTAAATTATTCGGGGTGTAATAAATGGAGTTTTCGGCTCAGGTGATGTAGGTTCGAAAGGCTTTTAGGAATATCCTAATATCAGTATAACAATATATCAGGCCACGCGTAATTTATTGTTTTATTATATACTAATAGAAAGCGGAATTGAGAAAGGCGTTTGAAATTAATGGACTTATCGTTCGGAAAACCGCTGTATTGTTATAAAATATTCCAAGTTCTTGTAATCCGTTAGGATAATGAACGGGCACGCTATGTCTTCGAGTTTCTTATTTTATACTTTTAAATAGCTTATAATTCATAGTAGCTATTTTTTGTAGATTTTGTAGTTATATTCGGCGGGAGATAGGCGATAGAAGTAATACGCTATTAGGTGTAGGTAACCATAGTTGTTACGTCAAAGAAGGTAAGTTTTTAAGGCCTAACTAAAATAGTCAACTTCGAAAAAGGTATCGCGATTAGGATTCTATTGGGCGAATACAGGTTCGAAAAAAAGATAAATTTAAGCCGTTTGAAAATAACTTTTATTTATGCCTTTAACGAAATGAAGTACCTTTACGGGTTGGTTGAAATAATGGTTCGACAATCGTCGAATAATCGCGAATAAAATAACGACAAAAATTAACGAATTTTAAAAAAACCCGTATTTCTAAACCGTTGTAAAAGACGCCTATTTCCGAATAACGCGTAGTTTTTTTAGGTTCATACAAAAACTAACGTTAACTTTGATAAAAAATCTTATATACTTGGTTTTTGAAACGCCAAATTCGTATTTAAAAATATCCAGGTTGAGTTTCGTCGAGTTTAAAGCATTGAAATTTACTTAACCTTAATTACATAGTCGTTGAAGGCATCGTTATAATAAACGAAGATGTCGTCGAAGTAAACGAAATAAAAAAAATGAAGAAAAAGGCGTAACTAATCATTAATATACTTTTAAAAGGTGGCAGGGGAGCTAAAAAGATTAAAGGAAGAAATAAGCCATTTAAAAAGTCCGAAACGTATACGAAATATATTTTTTTTTATTTCCTTCCTTAATGCGGAGCTTGTAGAGAGCAGTTTCAATATATAATTTATGAAATTATTCTATTTACAAAATATTCACAAACGTGTTTTTTACGAAAGGTAATGGGTAACGATTTACCTTTGTAATAGTATTAAACTAGTAGTGATGTATATAAAATCGTAATTTTTTTTTAGGTTTCTTAACGAAAAGTACTAAAGCATCCGTTGAAGAATTGTTTATTCGAATATAACTTTAGTTAAATAGTTTGGTTAACGTTTTATGTAATATAAAAAGATTTTTATGCAACATACCGTATAAAGAACCTTACGGTACTTTTAAAGGTTATCCTTTGTTCTTGGTACAAAGAATGATTTCATAATCCGCTTTAAAATAATAAGAGACTAGTTTGTCGCCGAAGGTTTTATCGAATAGGAGTGTAAATTCCTTAAAATTGGCGGAAAGTTGATCTTAACCGGAAATAAGTGGTTATGGAGGGAATTTTTTGCTAATATATTTGAGGGAGATGGCGGTAGGTTACGTGATAACGGTTCGGTTTTTGCAAATCTGTCGTAAAATAATATAAAATATAACAGGGTTAACCTTTTTTGGTATTTTTTAAACAGGCGTAAACCTTCGTTTTGAAACGCGGTAGTTGTCAGCTCTCCTTAAAAGTAATATATATTTAGTAACGTCGTAGGTAACTTGTTAATATTTTATTTAGGGTTTACTTAAAATAACTTTATATTATAAAAAAGGAACAACATAGGTTTATATCCGGTAAGGTTATTTGACGAGGTCAATATTGAAAAAGGTTATAAAGAAAATAAATCGTAAGGGAAAACTGAACCTCTAAAAAATAGCTTTGCCGAGTTGTCGTAGGGAAATATAAAAACGCGGTAACTTTAAACGGTTAATTCATTATTTACTAGTAACGTTATATTTTTTATAACTTATGTTTATTAAAGCGTAAATACAACGAATAAAATTATAAAGTAAATTTATCAAAACGGAAAGCTATTTAAAAGTTAGGGCGAAGCCATTAAGTTGAATTAAATTTTTATTAACTCTTATACGCGATTATATACAAGAGCTACGCTTTTTCCTTTTCGAAGTCGATAAGGTTTTCGGACGAAGTGAAATGAAGTTTTATAACAGCTTTAGCGTTAAAGCTATTCGGGCGTTACGCTGGATCCTATAAGTATATACAGATCCGATAGCTATTCGCGCCGCAACGTAAACACAGCCCAAGGTCCTTACGGTGGGAGATATCCGCGGGGTTGATCTAGGCGGCACACCACTTAAAAGAGGTTCAGAAAGCGCTTACGCCGGTTATAATAACATCTTCCTAATTATTTCTAACTGGTACGTTACCGATATTTTTCCCACCCCGGAAAACGTCTCCGACAATAACAATACCAGTACCACTGTAACGAGTACGGAAATTGTAAAATCTGCTGTCGATAATTTGAAAGCGGGCGATCTATTTATTATAATCCGTTAGCATGTCGAAGGGGAATACCGTATTGGTAAGTGTATTATTAATAGCTTTTTTTAAGGTAACAAGCTTAGCAGCGAATTCCCAAGTTATACCGTTAGCTTTTACGAGTAGGGCTTTCCAAGCATTTAAAAAGATGTAAAATCGTTTACGAGCTCTTTAATTTATATTTGTTAATTGAGTAATAGCTACTTTAGCCGCATTAAAGTCGTAGTACTAGGCGCGAAGTATAACTATAAAGGTGTCGGGGTCGTTAGTGCCGCCGTTACCTCTGCAAACATAGTAACTTTCCATAACGTTTTTCGTAGGGTCTTTTAGCTATTGAAAGATAACGTAATAGTAATCCTTTTTTATACCGATAAATTTCTGATTTCGATGTAATTTATGTATTATCGTAGCCTTTTATACCGCAAATCGTAAATTAACACCGAAAAACTTAACCAGCCAATTAAGAGGTTTTTGTTTAGATCGTTAACGCCTGTTAAAAGGGGCGTTAATATTGTAATCGGAGTTAGAAGGATCGTCATTATCTGGGAAGTTAACACGGTTTCTAATAGGAAGCGGTTAAATAGCGGCATCGTTCGTAACGTATGTAAGGAGAACCTTTTAGGGGGGAAGTTAACTTGAGAACGTAAGCGTACCGGCAATTTCGAGTTATCGGATTATATTAGTTAAAGCGTTTAACGCTTTAATGTTCCGTTATTTCAAGTACAAAGCGTGCTCCCGAATGGCTTAGTCCCGTTCGATGAGTTCTATACGTAAGGCGTCGGTAAAATGTTCGTGTTAAATTGTAAGGTAATCGTACTAGGCTGCTAAGACGCTTTAAAACTGCTCCCTAACGCGCGATTCAAGGAATTGTTCCAAGGCCAAAGGGTTCAAATTCGGTGGATTGAAGGATAAAGATATGGCCCTAGGCTATAGCCGCTAAGGAGCAGCTAAGATACTGTCGGGAAGAGAATAGAGGTTTATATGTAAAGAGACTAAGGCTGGATCTATCGCTCAAAGTGGTCGGATTCTGTCTTTAAGTAGCTTCCTCCCTGATCTAGAACATCGCAGAAGCATGTAGAACTACCAGGGTTGGATCTATGGTAATACTAGCGAGGAACTAGCCTGTAACAAATATTACAAATTATATAACCCGCTGTAAAAAAAGGTCTTTAATCTCCACTTAATCTCTTTCTTTAAAAGGACTTTAGGAATTTCAACCACTATCTTTAGGTTATCAATACTTAAGATTTTATACAACTTATTTAATTTAACTGGTTTTCGCTACATAAGTATTTTAGTTTAGAGGAAGAGGGACTGTACGTTCATTATTAATAGTTCGTTTTATATATTAAAGGCTTTGTTAACCTAGCAACGTACCGAATCCTTCTTTAGTCCCTTTAACGCTTTATGATATACTATAACACATTTTTAAGTATTTGATGATAGTGGTGACTTAGTAGTTATATATCAATAGGTTTTAAATACTAATAAAGTCGGTATAAGGCTATTGAAGCTAATGATATCGTTAATACCTTTTACTGCTATTGAAAGTTATACTTTTTCATTTATAAAAGTTCCTATTTCTAGTATAAGAATATCGTAAGCCTCTTGTAAAAGGACATATATCTTTTTAAATTTACCGATACTCTAATGGGCTTGACGAGGGTTTATTTATACTAAATTCCTATCGATTCAGTATTAATTTTAAACTTCATCGTAATAAATTTAGTACCAATTTCGTAGATCGATGCGTTTCATGGCTTAAGATAGGTATTAATCCACAAAATAAGTAACGTTTTTCACGATTTTTTTTGGTTATAATAGTATTAAAGAACTTAGCTCCGTACAAAGCCATCGCAGGGTTTACAACGTAAAATACTAATTTTCCGTCCGGGTAAAATACGTTCAAAAAAACCAGAAAGTCGAAATTGTAATCTTTTTAAACATAAACTTAAAATTTAAAAGGGTTTGGAAGTGTATTTCACAAAAGTAATGAAGTATTTTAATTACCTTTAGCGTTAGTAAATCTATATTTTCGTAACCAATGACTTGTAAAACCCTAAAAATCCTATTAGTTGCTAGATAGTTAAACCTACTATATAGTTAACGAAATTCCGATTTCGTCAGGTTGAATTTCATTACCTCTAATCTTTCAAAATAAAACTAAAAGTATCTTTATTTAAAGCTGAATAAAAACCATTTATTACTTTTAATTTGTATGTTTTTTTTCATTCAAACGTTAATTTCATCGTCAATATTTCCTCATTTTTAGAGTAAAAAGAGAAAGGGGTAGGGGATTTTAAAATTTGGAAATTAATAAAGCTAATAACAATTTCAACCCTCTTCGATATTAGTAAAAATAGCCTTTTTATGGTTAAAGCTAACTTTTATTTTACTAGTATCCATATAGTTAAATTCTGTAACAGTATTAGTATCCCTTCGTAACATAACGTATTATAAATAGCCTCTTATTAAGTATCGTACTTCTTTCGTATCCGGGATAATATCTTCAAAAACATATTTAACGTAACGATTTTAAATGATAAAAAGGTATATAAAGCTAAAGTTTTTATCCATATATTGGTGCTAAGGGCCTTTACTTATAAAGCGGTATAGGAAAGCGTAGTCGGTGAATTATTACATTACTTTTAAGCCGGTACTAATATTTTTATACTAGTCTATAACCTTAGGTTTATTTTCATTCTTTTAAATATTAATATTTTTATGGCTCCCGATGGTATATAGATAATTATTAATAGGACTAAAACGAAATTACATATAATACTTTACCCGCTTATCTTTTTGGTTAACAACAATATAACATATAAACCAACAGCCTTACTTACTGTAAATTTAATATCTATGAAAATTTAAAGTAAACTAATTTACTTCATTCTAAGACATTGAAAAAAGAAATAACCTCCTTTATAGGTAATTTAATTATATCCCTAAATCAGGGCCTTTCGTTAACCGTAATATTCGGGCTTTCTGTATTTATAGTTGATATTACACGTATAAAAACGGTTTTCTTCGTCATTACAAAATTGAAGGGATTTAAGATATATATTAGTTGAGCTGAAGACTCAAGTTATTACTATCGTTAAAGAGGAATGTAACTAGCTTAAAAAACCCTTTATAAGTAGTGTTAAGGTATGAAAAGGCATAATTGAACCTTTTATTGATCTTAACGACTTATTAAACATACTACCATAAAGTGCCTCGGCTAGATTTTACGTTCTCTTCTACTTATTAGCAAAATATTAGCCTATTAAATATTTAATTAAAAAGGTTGATTTTATTTTCCCTGTCTTTTTATGATTTATTATGTCAAACCATTTCACAATATTCCAATCGGTACAATACTATGTAAAATGAAGATTATATTTGAAAAAACCTTTTAAAGTATCGTAAATGTCGCGAAAGAAAAAATAATTCGTTAGGTATCAGAGGTAATAATTTTTGGTTTAACCGGTAAGCATACTGGGAAATAACACATAGAGGGTAAAAAATTTGACCTTTATTTAACAAAAAAGGTTAAAAAAAAACGGACGTAATTTGACGTTGATAGGGTTATACGACTTACTGTTGTACTTTTTCTTTCCTTCACAAATCTTAATGAACATAATAATTACCGCGTAATTAACATCTACTTTAAAATCGAATCGATGGGGAAGGGTGATATACTAGTCGTAAGGACCATTTAAATCCTTTAATTGATATTAGAGTTGGTATTAATAGGTAGTATAATTACATTTAGCCGAGCTAAAAAGTAAAAAGCGAGTAGTTACGCCGATAACAAGCTTATATATAAAGTAAATCCATCCTTAATTTAGCTGTTGAAATTAAACGTGTTAAGGATCTTAGGGGATAGAAACTTCAAGGTTTTCACTGCGAGGGGTTTAATAATAGTTTTCTTAGTATTGAGAGGTATTTCATGATTTTTATTCAACTAATTAGTAAACTTAAAGGCTTTTACGTAAGTTAATCAATTCTTTATAGCTAGTTATATTAACACGTTAAAAACATTATACGATATGTGTAGATATTACTATATACTCTTATAGATAGTATATATAGGCCAAGTGGTAGTGAACTGTATTTTAGGGTGCACTCCTGCAGTATACATGATAACGTGTTGTATTGCAGGATGAACTCTTGCAAGACACAAAGTGCATCATGTATGGAGCGGTCTGAAATGACTATTTCAGACCGAACGGCAATGCGTGGAGCGGTTTAGAAGAGTTATTTCAGAGTGGTACGCTTTGGGCGAGGGCTTATAAGCCCTTACCTATGGGGTACACTTCTGGATACTTTTTTATAATTATCATCTTTCATTACTATAATACTAATTTTACGATTACTTTTCATTTACTTTTACGTAGATAGAAACCTTACTGACACTGATTAGTAGCCGACTAGGTCGACTATAAATAAGTAAGGAAAGCAGAGATAAACCAAGCATAAATACCTATAGCGGGATAATATAGCGGTTTTAATTTTTTGTACTTTGACACTACGTTTTATAAAAATTATAAGGAAGTATAAAATTACGCGGGAGGTCCGAGAAACCCAAAGCGTATAAGACTGTAAAATTCAAAGCAACTTTAAAAAGGACTATTTTTAATACGATACTATTAACCAAACCGATTTCTCCAGTAAAAGCGGTTACATAAAAAGCAACCAAACCGTTTACTTGACCAAAAGAGGCTACGACACGTTAATCTGGACCGATTACCAGATAAGACCTATATATCGGATTATACAATACACTTTCACATAATTATACTCCTTTTACCCTACTTACTTGCCCAAGTTCGCCTTATATATTCTAAGTATAGTACTTGTAATGTTAAAGTTTTCTTAACCACTTACTTAGTATAGCGTTACTAAACGTTAACAAAAACTACTTTAAAACGCCTAATTAGTTTATAGTTACGTTTTATTTACGTATCGTTTAAATTTTATTTATACTATTAAACATTAGTAAGCCTTATTCCGACCGTCTTAATTATTTTTTATTCTTTGTATTTGTTAAACTACATTAAACTTTAAATTTGACTGAACTTTAATTTATCTTAAACTTTACAACCTTAATATTCTATCTGAATTCAATTACGGAATGATATTACTAATTCGCGCCGCTTTAAACATTATAGCTATATATAGATTACCCCTCTGAATATACGATAACTGTAGATATTAATATATATCACCATAGATAGTATATATATAGGCCAAGTGGCAGTGCACTGTATTGTAGAGTACACTCCTGTAGAGTGCATCATATATGGAGCGGTCTAGAAAAGGTATTACAGAGTAGTACACTTTGGGCAAGGGCTTATAAGCCCTCACCTGTGGCGTGTACCTTTGGATGCTTCTTCTTAGAACATTATCTTCTATTATACTACAATTGAAAATCTTTCTGATTACCCTCTCTTTTACTGTTTCCTTTACAGATACGTATAAGACTTTACCTTACTGATCAGTAGCCGACTCGGTCGACCACAGACAGCCTAGGAAAAAAGAGACAGATACACGTTAAATACCTATAGCGGGATGCTGTAGCGGTCCCAACTGTTTGTGCTCCAACACTTTGTTTTTACAAGAATTACACGCCGACGTGTATAAAGACTGTAAAGACTGAGTGACTTTAAAAAGATCAACTTTAGTACGATATCATTAACCTTTATTTGGCGCTCTATCTACTAAAATCTCCGTTACGCTACCATTAACCCTTATTTGACGTTCTAACGTACCCGGGAACTTCTTAAAGAGCGTCCTATCATGTACTAGGCCACGCAAGCTAGAACCACCAAGTTTCGGAACCCTTTATTGAGATACATCCGATACTAGGCCACGCAAGCCAAAACTACCAAGTTTCGGAACCTTTTATTAGGATCTATCTGAAAACAACATTCTAAACGCCTCTATAACTACTTTTGCAATTATAGCTTCTACGAAAATAAAACGCTTTAGAAAGCATATTGAAGTTTCTACCTTAGCCGAACATTTTGGATTACATATTTTAAGCGATGACTACTACCATCACTTTATTCAGTAACGCCAATAAGGAAGTTATATAACTCAAGTCGTTACAACTTTTAATTTGCGAAGGAAAAAAAAACAGAAGTTTTACCTGAGATGATAGCATATACTACTGTCATTACTGGATTATGGATACATAGCGTATACACCACTGTTATTACTAAATTATAGATACAGAACATATAAAGAAAGAAAAAAAGATTGCCTGTATAGATATTAATATATATCACCATAGATAGTATATATAGAGGCCAAGTGACAGTGTACTGTATTTCAGGGTGTATTCCTGTAAATTGAATGGTAACGTATTACGCTGCAGGCTACACTCTTGCAAGACGCAAAGTGCATCATATATGGAGCGATCTAGAAGAGGTATTCCAGAGTGGTACGCTCTGAGCGAGGGCTTATAAGCCCTCACCTGTGGTGTATACATCTAGATGCTTCTTCTATGATCATCATCTTTTATTACTACAATATTAATCTAACGATTACTCTTTATTTACTTTCACATGAATAGAGACCTTATGGAAAATAGAGTTTAAAATTTTATCCAAATCTAGGAAGGTTACTTCGAATATATATAAGAGTGTTAAGATATATTATCGCTATCAAGCTCTTTGTCTTTATCCTTATTTTTAAAAGCATCCGAAGGTTTTTTGTCGGTAGCGAATTTATAAAGTAAATTTACTAATTTTTTTTTTCCCTTTCTTCACAAGTTGGTAAATCCTTCGTTTACTTCATTTAATTTTTATCTTCATTTTAACCTCCCCATCTGTTATCTTTGATGTCATTAAGATATATTTGTTAAACTATTCGGTAAAATCTTGGAAAGCGTTAGGTCCTTAGTCGTATCCTTTAAAGTCTTAATTGAAAATAAAACAATCGATATAATTAGTTAAATATTTTAGGGTAATTTCTTTTATACTATCGGTAAACCAAAGGTCTTCATCGTAGTACTTTTAGAAATAGGCGCCGAGGGTTACAATTACCTTTTTTTTGTAAGAATTGGTAACGATATCGATTTTAATACGTTTTACAGCTATCGTAATAAAGATTGAAAAGTATAGGGAGGAAACAGTAGTGTAAAATAGAAGGTTATAAGTTATTTGCAGCTAAAATTGGTATAGTTAATGTTTTTGGAACATGATATTTTTTACGATTGAAAATTTATAATAGTGATACTATTGGAATATTATTGCATGCGGTGCAATAGGTCAACTTTATTGTCAGTAAAGTTGACTATATTGCAAGTGTATTGTTTTATGCAGACCTACCGCATTGAGTATAAGTCGAGTGCAGTATACTGCACTTCACTCTAGAGCACGAAACAAGCAATTAGCCATACAAATTACAGTGCAGAACGGCTAGCGGTCTGACAAACCTAGAACAATACATCCACCATCTCACCATGTAATACTACTTTTACTTCGACCAATCGAATCAACAATGTTGCAACATCTAAGTCCTACCAAAAAATAACTGTAATAGTAGTAACCGTAATAATGGTAACTAAACCGTTTGCTAATTTGCCGGTTTTGTAATCTTTTAAACTTTTAAGTAGTTAATTTTAACGCTTTTAAAAATGATTAATAGAAATCATTTAATGTTTTAGATAATAAAGATATCGTCGCTTATTTGTAAACTACCATGAACAGTTTTATAACCTATAAGTTTTCCCTACTTATCACTGCGAATAATTATGTATCGTATAAGGGCTCTTCGTAAAAACCTTTCCTTTACTTTACTTAAACAAACTGTAATAACCGAGAAGCGGCCTTTTCTCTCACTTAGCTAACCTAAACTTAACCTAATAAGCATTAATTAGTATTAGTAGGCCTTTATCATTACAACGTAGTCGATTAGAATCATCATGGTCGAAGTAGCCAGTGCTACATTGAAATTAGTTAATTAAATTGCAAGTTCTAAGTTTGGTAGACCATTAGCCGGTCTGCACACTAATTTGTATAGCCAAATGCTTTGGTCTGTACCCCATTTTAAAGTAGGCACCTACTACACTGCACTTGCAGTGCAGTGTATTCGAATCCCATAAATTGCAGTTAATTTGCAGTATGTACAATCAACTTTACTGTAAATAAAGTTGACTTGATTGTACTACATTGGACTGCTATTCCAACAGTAATAATTATTATATTATATATGATGTTTAGGCATAAAAGTTAAAAATAAAACCAACTCGGTTATTATATCCCCAAAATTTGGGTATAATATTAGGGTAACTATAGATATTACTATATATCTCTATAGTTAGTAAGAGGATACACTACAGACTGCTCCTCTGTAAGAGTATACGGTAACGTACCACTATACAAGGTGCATTCCTAAAAAGTGCATGATAACGTGTGACTACCTAGAAATAGCATTTGCAAAGTGTACGATAGAGTGTCACTACCTAGAAGAAAGATTAGCAAAGTGTATAGTAAAGTACCACTACCCGGATAAAAGTTTATAAGCTTTTATCTGTGTCATAAACTCTCCGAATACCTTTTCTCCCTTCTATTTTATTATTTACCTTAATATAAATACCAATATTTACAGTTACTTTTTTAAAGTACCTGGTATAATAAAGACCTTACCGACACTTATTAGTAGCCGACTCGGTCAACTACAAATAACTTGAAAAAAGAAAGAAACTTAAATTAAATACCAATAACTAGATACTATAACGGTTCCAATTATTCGTATTTCAATATTACGGTTTGTAAAAACCACACGGGAGTGTGTAAATACGAGGGAGTACTTGTAAAACCCAAAGTGTAAAAAAACCATAAAACTCAAAGTAACTTCAAAAGTATAACTTTAGTACGATATTATTTACTCGGTTAATACCCTGTTTACCAAAAGCCCTGTTACTTTATCTGTCAACAAGTTTTGGAACCCTTCGTGAGCTCCTATCCGATCTAAACAACACATTCAAACCGCTTTCAAATTTTAGAAACAGCCAAGATATAGTATCCAAACCGCTCACAAATCTTAAAAGCGGCTAGTACACGACATCAGAACCGCCCACCACGTTACCAAGTCTTACCAAAACCCCGCATACACACCTTTAAATATCTTTTCCCCCGTTCTTACTACCACATTTATTTTTCTCTGTTTCTATTACCCTGTTCACTTTCCATGTTCACCTTTCCTCGTTTACCCTAAATTATACCATTTATTTAAATTTATTACTTACGAAGTTTGAATTTGCTTCCCACTTAGCTAATGTAACGCTTATAAACTGTTGAAGTATCAACTTAAAATATTTAATTAGCTTATAGTTATGTTTATTTCGCATTTTATTTAAATTTTTTCGAAGTTGGTAAATATTTGACGCCTTACTTACGTTTTATTATAGTTTATTGAGTTTTATTATACGTATTATACGTTTTTATTGAAACTGATCCTCTTTTAATATTGTATTCTAAAAGTACTAAAATCTTATTTATTACGCGAAATAACATTTTATACCCCACCAACATTTCTGTTACACCTATATACAAGCCTCTAAATTGCTGTAATGCACTTTGTATTCAGGAAACAATAACTTTAAAAATGACAATTTTTTCAAAAATTGGTCAATATATATACTGGTTGTTTAAAAATATATTGTTTCGTGAAAACATTTTCAAAAACTTACATCTTAACTCATAAAATGGTAAAATCGTAGTTTCAGTACAAAGTTCAAATACATTTACAGTGAATATATATATTATAAATATCATTTTGAATTATTGTAACGGAAATATTAAAATGACCGACTTATTTAATGACTTTATTGAGAACTTTGCAAATTAGATGCCAAAGATAAGGTGTATAAGAAACGGTATCATTTTAAAACAATCATGTAAGCAACTTTAGAATAAAGTCATTAATACGACGGGTAGCAAAAATAAACTTATCGCGAAAGAATGATAAATAGAGACTCATATTATTGGAATACCAAAATAAATCGACGATAAAGTAATAAACTTGAAATTTGCAAAGGGATACTGATTAGAAAAATGCTAAAACCGGCTTCTCAAAATAACGGATAAGGAACGAGAAAAACCTTCGTAAATATAGAGAGTAATGAGCTTAATAAGGTTAAACGCACGTCGCGAATTGCAAACTAAACTGGAGGAATGAATAAAAAGGGACGAAATTCTATAAAAATAAGTCATAATTTGAATCGAATATTGACCTTTTTCGAAACGCACTGTTAAATCAAAAGAAATACTGAACTACACTCTAAATATACCAAATAAACCGCTTTACTAAAAAAAAAAAAAGTGGCCTGAATAAGAAAATTAGCCCGCTCGAAAACAAAATAAATAAAGTAAAACAATAATACAAACCTTACAGACTAATGCCTAACAACCATGATATATACCGAAACCTTTTATTACGCCATTTTCCTACTTACAAAAATAACCCAATGAAACTTAACAACTTCGACAAGTAATGAGATAAAAAAGAAAACTATAATGGCGAACTATACAACTTCCTCGATAATAAAATACGTGCAATATTAAATACGTATGAAAAACTAGATATTAATCCATTACAATTTTATATTATTCTAACCGACATATTATTTTGGTAAACCAAAAAGTGGTATATATACCGCCTCACGTAAGTTAATACATTTACGGAATATTAAAATCGTTCAAAGATATACTTCGATACTGTTGGTGAGATCTCTATTATGTCATTATAGTAGAAGAGAAATTATAAAAATTGGTGTAAATTGAAATAATATAAGGTGTCAAAGGGAGAAGAGGTATTCAGAGAGTGTATGTCACAAGTAAGATGTTATAAACCTCTTACCTAGGCAGTAGCACTCTACCATGTACTCTGCTAATCCCCCTTCAAGGTCGTGTCACGCATGTACTATGTTAGAGTGCCATTTGAAGCGTGACACGTTATTATACACTTTTCATGAGTGTAACTTGTAGTGTGATGCACTGTAACTTGACTTAAGTACACTAACTATAGTGATATATAATAATATCTATATAGGTAATCTTTTTTTTTGTACGATCCGTATCCATAATAAAGTAGTGATAGTTTAGTTGTAATACGATCTGTATCCGTAATCTGATGGTGAAAGTATAGTTGTGATACAGTCCGTATTAGTCGTTTAGTAACAATAGTAGTATATGTTCGTTTTTAGTTGGTAATAACAGTGGTATATGTTATCTTTTTAGGCAAAACTTTTTTTCCCCTTATTTTATTTGTTAATAAAGTAAGAGCGTCGTAATCTAGGGTAAGTAGCCCTTTTCATTCCGTTATTAATAGTTATGACTATTAAAAATAACGTTTACACTCTGAATACATAATTTAAAGCGTTTAACGTAAGTAGGAGTAGTGTTAATGCGTATACCTAGGAGTTTTATTGTTTTAGTAACCGTTTTAATACGATATTTTAAGAGTTTTACGTCAACGGAAGCGCTTTCAAATTGCTTGTTATAGTTATAAGGGGCGTTTCTAATACGAAGGTTAAAACGTCCGTTTTCTGGAGGCTATAGCTTAGGATGCTATTATTAACTTCGTTGTCCGTTACATAGCGTTTCGAAATACTATTACGGATTGTACCTTCGTTAAGATCTAATTATATATAAAGCATTTGACCATTCCTCATTTTAAAATTACGGCTTGAATTTTATACTCGGCCCTTCCCTTTGCGAAGGCACTCCCTTCCATTGAGGTTGAATTGCAAATACCTTCTTTAGGTCTTTTTCTTCCTGAAGGTGCGGCCTAGATAAAGTATTCGACCCTCTTTACTTTTGAAAGCACGTCTCCAAAAATGTTTCTAGGCATTCCGTATCCTAAAGGCGCTTGTTAGAATACGCGTTTAGCCCTTCCTCTTTCTAATGGTGCGGCCTAGATAGTATATTTAGGCTATCCTCTTTCTGGAGGTACGTTATGAACTGTTTATCTAAACTTTTTTTTTTGATCCCGCGTTTCTAATAATGTTTTTTGCCCTTCCTCCTCTTAAAAGTGTATGTTAGAGTACGTGTCTGGCGCTTCCCTCTCCTAAGGGTACAGCTCGAACTTTGTACCCGACCCTTCCTTTTCTTATAAGCCTTTTTTTTCTTAAGGCTATAGCTTGGGTTGTTTATCCAGATCTTCCTTTACTTGAATCCGTGATTTAGAATGCCATTATGGTTCTTCCTCCTGAAGTTAAGTGCTGGATATAGTATCCAAGCCTTCTTTTCCTTTTACTAAAAGTGCATGGTGGATAGTGCTTTTAGCACTTCTTCTTTTTAAAAAGGCGTTATGAAATACACGTCTATTCCTTCATTTCCTTAAGGATGCGGCTAGGATTATGTATTCGGGCCGTCTACTTCCTGAAAGCGCGGCTCAGAGTCTGTATTCAGCCCTTTTTTTTCTTGCAGGCCTTTCTTTTCTTGAGACTGAAGCCCAGGTTGTTTATCCAGATTTCTCTTTCCTTTAATTTGCGCATTAGAATGATATTGCTACCCTTTCTCCTAAAATTAAGTGCTAGATATCGTATCTGGGCCTTCTATTTTCTGAAGGTGCGGCTTAAGTAGTATATTTGACCCTTCTTTCTCTGGAAGGCGCGGCCTGAACTGTTTATCTAAATCTTCCTCATTTTGATCTCACGTTTTCCACAATGTCTATGGCACTTCTTTTTTCTAAAAGCGCAGCTTGAATATCGTTCTTAGCCCTTCCCCCTTATAACTATACGTTATAGATGACGTATATAGGCTATTTGTTCCCTAAAAGTGCGGTGGAAGGTTATGGTAAGGGTTGTGGTTGGCGGAAATCAATCTGTAAAGTTCGTATTAGAGCTTCGCGTCGCTTATCCCTTTTTTGAGAGAGTTGTTTCCGGTGTTTTAGCCGCTCCTATTACGGTCTAAAGGGGTGTTAATCCTATTTTAAAAGTGGTTCGGTATTTTTCTTTCCCTCACAGTACATACAGGTGTAAGGGTGTGTTATACCTGTATAGCAGATGATAATTGTGGCCGTTCTTACTTTTCCTCGAGCTCTGTATACTTAATTTGGGGCGCGAGCACATTGACAAAGTATCCTATGCCTTATATTCGTATATTTTTTTCGTACTACCGCTTTCTTTGTATATTTCATAACACGTATTTTATTTATTACTTAAATTAATATCCTTTTACAATATCTCTCTAATATATGTTTTTATTCTTTTAATTTAGCAACTTTGTAAACTGTAGTGTATTGAATAGGGTTTTTATTAAGTAGCTGTTCCTACTTTCTAGTGTATTAATACTTCCACTTCGTAGTTAAATCTGTAAGGTTTTAGAAATATAGATATACACCGTATGTTACATGCCTATCGTCCAATCCGAAAATCTTGAATGGAAATTATCCTGAATATTAAGTTTTTAGGTCTTTTCCTCCTAATAGCGAAAGATTAAGGTCAAAATATACATGTTTACCGTAAAATGGTTCAATTCCGTAACTAGTGTATCAATAGTGTTATTCCAAAGTTTCAGGTTAATTTCGTTTATTATAACCTTTTAATCCCTATATATAGAACCAAAAGATCGAAGTAATTACTAGTCTTTTCCCGGTTATTAGCAATAAGACCATGGTTATAAAATTGTAAAGTGTTCTCAAACAGTTGAAATATTAGTTTATACTTGTATTGGAAACGTTGAAACGGTATAGATGTTATCTTTTACATAATGTGTAAAGTTTGGGTGCATTCGAAATACAGTGTCTTAAGAGCTTAGTTTTAAATAATTAGAATGAAATCGTACAAATACGTGAACGAAAAGTTAATATGGCGTAACAAAGCGCATAAATAAAGGTGTTTAAAGTTTAATAATATAATTAAAATCTAAACAAGGTGTAAATAAGACGTAACTATAAGCCAGTTAAGTGTTTTAAATTGACTTTTTTAGCGTTTCGAAAGCGTTACGTTAGTTAAGCGGCTAGTGAACTTAAAGTCGTAAGTAATAAACTTGAATATGTGGTGTAAGATGAATTAGGGAAAGAAAATGGGATAATGAAAAAGGGGAAAAAATGTAAAGAGGTGTATATATGTGATTCGATGTATAAGGCTTGGTTCGCGTTTAGTAGCCGATTTGGGTATTATATTATGGTTGCTTTTGTTATTTTCGAGCGGTTTGAGTACTATATCTTAGCTGCTTTTGAGTTTCGTAAGTGGTATAGATGTTATCTCTTGCCGCTTTTATATTTTGTAAGTAGTATGAATACTACATTCAGATTTAACAGGTCCCAACGAAGGTTTCTGAAACTTGGTGGTTTTAGCTTACGTAACCTGATACGTAATAGGACGTTGTTTAAAAAGTGTCTAGGTACGTCAAAGCGCTAACTAGGTTGATAGTACCGTAATGGGGATTTTAATAAATAGGGCACTAACCGGATTAATAATATCGTACTAAAGTTACATTTTTTCAAGTCATTCTGCTTTTACAGTCTTTATATATATCTGGTGTAATGTTTGTTAAAATGTAGTATTGAAATATAAATTGTTGATACTAGTATAGTAATCCTTTATAGGTATTTAATTTATGTTGTTCTTTTCTTTCGGAAGCTATTTGTAGTTGCTTGAGTTAGCTATTGATTGGTATCGGTAAAGTCTATATTATGTTAATATAGCAAAAGATAAATTATAAAGATTGATATAAATTAAAATAAGATAAAATATTCAAGGGAAAAGAGGCATTCCGAAAGTGCACACCACAGGTGAGAGGTTATAAACCTCTCACTCAAGAAGTCACACTCTATTATATACTCTACTGATCCCCCTTTCAGGCCATTCCATACATACACTCTGCAAGAGTATAATTTTCAGCGTGGCACGCTATCATGCACTCTACAGGAGTGTACTTTGTAGTGTGATGCACTGCCACTTGACCTATTTATAATAACTATAGTAATATATAATAATATCCACAGATAAAGAAATCAATTACGAATTTTACGATAAGTATTATACAAATATTATGTGAAAATCCGTACAGAAATAGCGAAAAAAACACTAGTAAAACTTGCTGCATTATTAACGAAGTTATGGAAATAACAAACGTTACTTGAACTAAAATACAAAGAAAATTAACTATTCATTTAAACATTTATAAAAGTATACCAAGAACCCTAAATTTTTACTCTACGTTATTGAAGTTGAGGAAAAACATAAAAGATTTTTATATAAACCTTGAAACTTCATTTAAAACTTTAATAAGACGATAAATTAGATTCGGGTTCGTATTTATAGCCGAAAAAACTAAAACCAACGGTTAAATTACCAAATAAAACTTTGTTGAAACAATTTACCACATCTTGAAACGATAGTTCATAGTGTCTCCAAAAGGAAATAAATGCTCTATATACGATTACCGGAACAAAATATACTACAAAAGCCATGAAAACCGAAGATAAAGAAGTTACTAACAAGGAAAACCATATAGCTAAAAATAAAACTTACTATATACGTAGTAATACTTATGAAAATGTATATAAAGCTTCATATTTTTTTTAGAAACGTTTTATTATATATGGCAAAGTCGGTAATTAGTTAACCAACCACTTAGTATACGAATAAATTCCAATTAAATCCTAATTTTGGGCCGAAAATCTATTTTAAAACTGAACAGAAACTAATTTTATAATATTCGGATCTGATTATAAAGGCGTAAAGGATGAATTTAACGTCTCATCCTACTAGTATACATTCAAAATAAGATTTTGAAGGGGATAAAATTTTCTTCATAGTATAAAATAAGGAAGCAGATTAGCTAATTTTCAAGGGCTTATAAAATTCCATATTCCTATATATCGTAGGCCTGGATTATGAAAACAAAGTGTTAAATACTTATACAGCGTTGTAATTTATGTTTTTGGATATATATAGTAACCGGTTTTGGGACATTATGCTAGACACCAGCTTAGTTAAAATATCGACCGTTGGGAAACGACAACTTGACGCGTTTGCGGCGAAATTCCCGCAATTTTTTCTCTAAAAAACAGGGAAATACCGAAAATTTTGATTCAGCAAAGTCAAAACGTGGTCGCGTGGTATAGTCGTTATAAATACGCGACTTGAGCCGATTAAATTTGACGTAAAAAACTTGAAAAAGTTATTCCTGTTATTATTAATGAATATAAATAGGCTCGAAATCAAGGTTCAGAATATAATTAATCAACTTATCCGCGCTTCGAATAAAGTATTCATACCGTTTCGCTTTAAATTTGAATACTTATAGTTATTCCCCGATGTAATAATAGTTGAAGTCTTTTTCCTAACGTAATCTAAATTAAAAATACTATACCAACGGTTCGGATACTCAGTAACGGAGTGCTATTTGCGGCTGTTTTACGTTGTAAGGTATATTAATGTAAGGAAAGTAGCATTAAAGATTATCCAAAAGTTTTGCCACGAGTACCAACTACACATATAAGCTCCACGGCGGTTTGAATCCGGCTATTCAAATGATATAAACTTTAATTACGAGGCAATAGTAAATATTATATACCTCAACAGCTAGCTAATATTATACAACGTCGATATAACAAAATTATCTGAAGCGGCGAAATTTACGCGAAGCGTTTCTATTACCAATTAATAAGATAATTTATAAAGTACTAGTTAATCTTTTTCTTAAGACCTTTATTCTAAATCAATTACGATACCGGTATAACCATTGGCTCAACCGAATAATGTACTAAAGCTAGAATCGCCGTTAATAAATGTAAGTAAATATTAGTAAAAGTACTAAAAGGTATTGGAAGATATAAACGATATTATAAACCGTTAAAAAGAACGTATTTGGTATTATTTTGGGAATTAAATGGTACCATTTTGAAAATTTTATCCTATAAGTATTGGGCAACTCCGTAAATGACATATCCGGCTCGAATGAATTTATTTAAATATTATTTATATTCGGTATTTATCCTAAAGTTCGTTTCAATTCGGCACCATAGTTAGTTACTAAATGAAGGGAAAATACTATAGTAAAAACTATAACAGTATTACGCTCCTTACGGGCCAGGAATAATAGTTTGAAAGTATTAGCTATAAAAAAACGGCCCGCATAAACCTAGCTTTTTAATTGTACTATTACAGTCTGAAGTCCTAATTCAAAAAACGAAAAACGGATGAGCTAGACTTTAAACAATTAACGAATTGAAAAGCCACGATATATTTTTAACTCTACCAAATAGTAAGTAATTATTCCGTTAAAGATACTAAGGAAATATAAAACAGAAAAGGTATCCGAAATCAGCTCGAAACCGTAATCCAAAAAGTAGCAATTACTAAAATACTTCAAAAATAACTAATCTAAGTCGCCCCCAAAACCTACATACCACTTAAACAACTCTTTATAACCTTGACCACCCCACGAAACAGGTCCGACTACAATTATAGAAGTAATATCATGCCGCTGAGGGCATCTACTTGACTCTAAAAATAAAAAACATTTGAATACCTTCGTTACAAACACTTTTATTACGTAAAAGGAAACGGAAAACCGTAAATTAAGCTTAAAACTTCGCTGAAAAGGTAATATCACCACTTTAAATACTCTTTTTAAATAGTTTACTCAAACGTAAATTTCTGATTTAATTGAACAAAGCGTTTTTTGTCTTCAAAGATTTCAACTAACGATTTACGACGTTTATAATTTTTTCCCCACACACTTGGTTTGCAAGGTAAAAATAAGGCCAGTAAACTTTGTAAAAAAAGTTTCTTTATAGTTAAATGGTATAACAAAGAAGGTGAAAAGAATATTATAACTTAGTTGCTTACTTTATAACGTGTAAGACATCGTTGGATTTCAACATTTAAATTTTATTTTAACACCCTTTACAACCTTTATATTAGGCTTCATAATATTGTAAAAGCTTTTTAACAGTCGAAAAAGTGGTTTGAACGGTGAATTTACATCTATATACCAATAAAACCTTATAAACACTATTAACTTCAAATGATTTTACGTATTATAAAACTGCTTTGCAGACTCGCTAAGGCTAGTATATACTAGTATAATACCTATTAAAAGCATTATAGGGATTGGTTCGAAATATCTAGCTCTACCTTTGAACCATGCTTATTAGTTTTCATAATACATCTCCAAGGATTTGTATTTACAGGCATACAAACGGATAATACGTTAACGTTATATAACATATCTTTTTCTGTAACGAAAGAAAAACCTTTCAAGACAGGCCTGAAAGCAAAAGTTAAAAATTATTGAAAGGAAAACTGTATAATCGATTTTAACGACGTGAAAATTACTTTTGGGTCTGGTATATTGGTGTTATTACCCAAGCACGTTGGCGGGTCAGGAAACAAGCCAGCATACAGCTAAGCTACCGAGAGCCTGAAGTCCAACACATCATGCGGGGAATATCTCTTTGTCAGCACCAGACTAGGCAACCCTCCAGGGTTAGGGTTATCGAGATCACAAGTGCTCACTGAGCCTCAGTGAGCACCAGTGAGCTTCAATGAGCACCGGTGAGCCTCAGTACTAAAGATGGTATGAAGGCCATAGGATATAAGGACACGGTTAGCACCACATAGATAGTATTTCCTTCATAGCTCTTCAGTTGTCAATCTAAGTATTCAGTCTCAGTATATTCTGAATAGCCTCACAGCTTTTGATCATTACTTGCACGGTTGCGATATTGTTCACTCAGCACCTCTGCTACCTTCTTGATAACATAAACCCTCTGATACCTTCAATATACTCACAGGTATTTAGTGTGATCATTACAATTGGACCTTACATAAAAGGGGCAATTAAATAAAGTTACCCTTATTAACCAGAATAACATAAAACGAGCCGACGAATATGGGAATTAGCATGTATACGGCGTTTAGGTCGCCTTAATAATATAGCCAAAGATGACATTTAAGCTTTCGGTTGTTACGTAATAACAAACCTACTTTTCAGATGATATATATAAGGCATTTAATAAACGCCATACGTAATAAATACATAATTTGAAACGAGATTTATAATTTATACTGTTTGATACACGCATTACTATTTCCTTATTTTTACTAATAGCTTTCTTCGCTACTAATACCCACTATAAGTCGTAGATTAAATTAGTTTTTAATTTAAACAATAATATACCAACTCGAAACGGATTTACCTTTTGTAATACTATCATTTATTAAAGCTCGACAAATTGTAAACAGGTTAATCGAAGCGTTTTAATTGAGGAGATTTACGGTATAGTTGAAGGCTTTAACTCCGAAATAACTATAGCGACAATGGTCCAAATAATCGTTTTAACTCTTATTTTGAAACGTTTCTCTTTAATAGTCTATACTAATTCCCCCCCCCTTTATAAATACCTTATTAAGATTAATAGCACGAATAAAAAGCGCCCTATAATCGATATTATAGCCTGACGCGAACCGTAAGAACATCGCGAAATTAACGAAATAAGGTAAATTAACGGAAAATTGAACTTGACAAATATGATAACTAAAGGCGCCCTAAATAAAACGGTAAAACCCCTCGATTAGACGAATATACTTTTCGTTAACGTTACTAGAAAGATCTTACAATTTTACTAAAATTGAACAATCTAAACTACTTTTATTATTTTATTGCGATTTAAATTATTTATTTGTTCCGATTTTCGCATTTTGTCGCGGTTTAAATCCGTTATTTACACCACTTTTTACATTTCAACACGATTCGAATTTACTATTTACATTGTTTTTTCGGCTTTTATCGTTATTCATATTTACCATTCGCACTGCATCTAATATATCATTACTCTATATTTTCACTATATAAGATACTTTAATATATCTTCAGCCTTAATTTTTTTATTTACTATATTATAGGTATTATTTCTATTTCCTACCTTGTATGTTTATTCTTTACGTCAAGATTTGTTTTTAATGAATAAATAAATTATTACATAATAAGCTATACCAAGGTCGAGTACGCCAGCCTGGCCATAAAAATAGGCAGCTAATCGCTTCCGAAAGGAAAGGGATATGGCGGCGTTTCATTCTTACCATCCTCCTCGCCGCCTTCCCCCTCGCTACTAACGCTACCATAATTGTCGCTATCAACGCCGCTACTGGCGTTACCGGAGGTGTAGCCTCGCGCCTTAGGCCGTATGCTTTTAGGTAAAAGCATAGAAGGGTTTTTGCTCTCCTTATAACAATATGTGATAACATCGTCGAATTCGCTTACGTAGTATATATGTAGGCCACATTTTCAGGCGGAGATAGCGACTATTGTTTTCTTAGTCCGCCGGTTAACGCCTGCTACTCATTAGTATTGGCTTATTTTAATTATTTACGAAAATAGTTGTTTTCAAAAATGCCACCGAACGGTATATTTGTATAAGTAGGAAATTCGTATTCGTGCTTAGGATTCAAGGTTTAAAGGAAACTAACAGTAAAGATAGCTAACCCGTAATGAAGACTTAGCTTACAGCTTCAAAACTACCAAAATAGGAGCATACCTGTTGCTAATCCGCTTATAACGGTAGTAATATGTTAACTAACCCCCGCTTTAGCAATAATTACTAATGAACCTATTTACAGCTGTGAACTCGATTTATGAAACATTCGGCGTACTTATTAACGGCCCGGTGCTACGGACTCGAGTACGTTGTTTTAATGCTTTACGCATTGAAAAGATCTCGCAGCGTACCTTATCAAGCCATAACTCGAGGCGGCGCACTAGGTCGGCTTTTATCATCTTGTTTATAAGGATATTAATGAGATATAATATACGAGGAGAATTAATAATACGGACCGCATTACAGTTTAGCTAGGTTACGTTTACATCTATGGGAGGGTAGTCGTTATGGATAATAGAGTTTTTACTCGTAACGAAAAATTAAGGTTTATAACTATAGGAATCTCCTACAATTTCCCCAAGAGGTAGGGAAAAAATGAAAGGGGGAAAAAAAAGGGAGAAAGGGTAGCGGTATAGTCGGCGGCGGCACTAGGGGAGGCGATGAAAAGGAAGGCTGGGATTAATAATACATTGCCTAAAGAAATGGGGCTAGGGGTGATGATGGCGGTGGCGCAGCAGGAGGCGGCGGCAGCAGTCTACTCGCGTTTATATAAACGCGTCAAACAGCGTTTTACACTCCTATTTCTATCCGGCATTGATTTATAAAAAAGGTTAGTATATTGAATTAGTTTAGTAACTTACTTACGAAGGCGGTTTGAAATAGTTAATTAGGGAAATATGTTAATTGTATATACGCTATTTAACTGGTTAGAAATTACGTTAATAAAGGAGGCGCGTCGTTAAGGGAAGAAAGAAAGAAGTTTTACTTAAACCGATAATAAGAATTTTTTATACTAATTCCAAAATATGTAACACCGATAATTACGCCTCGAAAATCATATCTTTATAAGGATCGACAACTATATTTCCAATAATTGCCTAAACTAATTAAGACCTCATTATATTTACTTCCGCGATTAAAACTGTCAATCTAAACCTTTACAATTTATATAGCAACCCAACTTCTATTACTAAACTACGCATACAAATTATACTACAACCGAACTATTATTACTCAACGACGGATACAAATTGCATTATAACTAAACTATTATTGCTAAATTTTCGATATGAATTACACTACAAACTACACTGTTATTATTAAATTACGAATACCAGCCGCGATAGAGAAAAAACAATAATATATATAAATATTACCATATATCTTTATAGTTAGTAAACGGATACATGATAAATTACACCCTTGCAAAAGTGCATAATAATATGCCAAACTACAAGTTACATTCCTACAAAGTTTATAATAGCGTGCTACTGTTTAAAAGTAGCATTTGCAAAGTGTATGGTAAAGTGCAACTACCTAAAAAAGAAATTAACAAAATGTATGGTAAAATGCCACTGCCGGGGTAAAAGGTTATAAGCTCTCACCTGTAGCGTGCACTCTCTAAATACCTCTTCTACCTTATATCTTACTATCTACTTCAATAAAAACACCAATCTTTACGATTAATCTTCTAAAGTATCTGGTACAATAGAGACCTTACTGACAGTTACGGCGGAATATACGTAACACCCATATGACTAAATTTCGCATGGATTGTAATAGATAGTAGAACCTGATATTAGTATATATCATTTCCGAAATGACGCGGAGAAAAATTCTTAATATATTATATATTCGATATCGATAAGTAACTTGAAACATTATCGAAATTAATAAAATATTGACAGTACGAATAGGTCAATAATTAACATAATAATATTACACCTTAGGTTGAGCAATGATTGGGGTATTATAAAAGTTATTTTTATTAAACTAACGATCCGGTTTTAATGGTTGGTATGATACATTAAGAATAAATTGTAAGTAACTTTTACTATAAACCTTTACAAAATAACGAAAATTTTACAATTAATGACGTTATCGTTTATAAAAGAGAAAACATTAGTCTCGTTTTCCTCCTAAATTAACGAAGTTTCTCCATCTATTTAATAAGGAAAAAGCAACAACTCTAACCTTATATAAGGGAAAATTCAATTTCCATATTTATATTAAACCAAACGAAAACAAAATTTTACCGGATAAATTATTGGGTTCATCATACTCGATATTATCAAATAAACTCTACGAATTTCAGCGTTTGGTTACTATATAAATAAATAAGTGTTAGATCCCAATAAATTATTTATTAACTGCAGCGCAATTGTTCTTGATTTTTAAACTAGGGGGGAGGGGTAGTTTTAAGTCGAATACCAAGTTTTGTCTAAAATTATCGAGTAAAATTGTTTTCTCTTACCTTTAATTCAATTTTTTTTCGATTATTATCAATATCGATGGGACTTATAAAACTCGATATTCAAATATCTTTTTATTATATTCGGATTATATCATATTAAATTTTTATTTTCCTTATATTCACTTCAGCTTATTCGAATAGTTGGTTATCTCCTTCTATCTAGCAGAAATACTAACGACGTTCCAATGTTATATTAATTATAAAATAGTGAATATCTTTGAAAATTTTATAACGATCCACCTAAACAACCTTTTTATCCTCTGGTTCGGTACCAAACAGTATTGCATAGCAAAAGCTCGTGTCATCTTAGGACGTCTTGGCGATGCCAGATGGGATTTGAACTCGAAAAATGAAATTTTGTGGTAAAAAAGGAAAAATAATTCAATTTTATTATAATAGTCAACGTAGATATCCGGGTCGATCCCGAAAAAAATCCGGGCCACTCGCAAATAAAAGTTTCCCTATACTTTTCTAAAGGTTAGAAATTTCGTATGGTTTTCGAACTTCTATTAAAACTTTATCAGCAATTTTGCCAAATTAAGTAATTACTTTATTCGACTTAAAAAATAGGGGCGTCGGTAAAATTACGCGAATAGCAGAAAATATACTTTCCAAACGTTAAAATAGATATTCATTACGGTCTCAATTTTAATAAATTAGGACCTTAATCGGTTAATAATAGTGGATACCGATTATTTGTAGACAGATTTAAAAGCCTAGTTTTTGTAAAAGGATAAAAACGGTATTTTGAAACTAATTACATACTATTTCGAACAATTGTCGAACGCGAAACGTAATTATATTATCTACATCAAAAGGCACTTCGTCACAATAGACTATTTAAAGGAATGGTTATCGGAATAACGCAATATTCGTACTATGTTCACTATTTTAAAAAATTATAAGGGATTATAGTATTTTTTACCTTGTTTTATTTCGCAACATCAAATCCGTTAAGTCGAAGATTTTTCGCTTTTCTAATATAACTAACGTTATTGGACCATAACTTTAGACGTTCACCTAGATATATGAACCCGTAAGTTGTAAAATAAACCCGAATTTTAAAATCGCCGTATATAGAGTTTTCGCCCCATTTTTATACCCATGTCGAACATGGTGACGATAGACTTATATATCGTAAAAACGTATATTATCGTTTGGTATAAGGATTAATTTGTTAAAAGGGAAGTTTGGTCATTAAATTGAGATAATAAAGGTTTAAAAGACCAGTAAAAAAACAATGAAGCGTCAACAGCCATAATATCGCTTTAGGTTCATCCCGCATTAACACCTCCGATTTCTACACCACCGTACGATTAATTAATTTTCATGCCGGGTGTTTTAACTCATTTATAAAATTACAGTGTAATGAAAGATCCGTTTTATTAAGTTCATCCATTAATAATTATCGAAAACTTTAAACGTTTTTCAGTTAAAGTAAAATATTCGGTATTAATTACGAATTATAATATTTAACCCAGGGTATGCTATACAACCAGAAGTTTATAAGTTACCGTATTGAAGATTATTGACCAAGAAAGTTTTTTAATAGACCTATTTTTTTTTCTTTATATGATATCCGCGTAAACTCGTTTTATTTCGGGTTTTCCAATAAAATTACTATTTGAAGAGGATGGTAATTAATACTAATCACTTAAATTAAATATATACGCAATATAACGATACC
Source organism: Anisogramma anomala (assembly GCA_038502455.1). Taxonomy (NCBI): domain Eukaryota; kingdom Fungi; phylum Ascomycota; class Sordariomycetes; order Diaporthales; family Gnomoniaceae; genus Anisogramma; species Anisogramma anomala. Next base: position 3,477,662 of record JASMMZ010000009.1, read on the forward strand.
AAATCTCGTCGTACCTTCTAATAAATCCTTCTTTAACTTTTTTTCAGAATCTTTATTGATAAAAATTTTTAACCGATTTTATGATAAATTTATCGATTTCCAATAACGTTCCTTGATATTTGTAGGCTTTTACAAATCTACATTCCAAATTAAATTCACTAAAGGTGATATAGTTCATAACCATTGAAATTTATAAGATACGGTTTCGTAATATATGGTAGAAACTTCATAGATTTCCGTATTTATTATTAGCGATCGCGGCTCGGATTTAGTAAGTGCCTTTTAAACGACCTTATACTCTTTAATGGAAGTTAAACAACTTTTATGAACGGTATACCACTTTTAAATGAACGATAGTATCGAACGATTTAATTAGGAGATATAACAGTATTTTCGGATTATTGTAGCTTTTTAACAATTAAATTAGATATTATATTTTCCAACTCCTTAATTTACATGGAATTATTGGGAATCGACTGTAATCGAGTTTAATGCGAATTAATCGGTTAATAAATACGAAATGTTACCTATGTCTAAGTTAAACGGGACTACGAAATCGATAACCCGTGTGACTGAAAGATTTTTTACGTTGTTGGCATACTTATATGAAGGTACGGAACCATTCCAAGCGATTATGATATATATTTAATGATTAATATAGATATTTATAAGTCATCGACTACGCTTGATAAACGATATGAGGTAGGCGATCAGGTTTATCTTAGCTTAGATAATATTAAAACTAATTTTCAAAAAAAAAGGTTTGATTAGCTTTATAACTAATATCGTATAATGAAAGTTTCGAATTCGTTAAATATTGTTTTGGATATCTTTAGTAAATATTTTATATTTTATGTGAATTTTGTTAAAGGCGTAATTATAAACCCTTTTTTCTTATAAGTTTCATCCGATATCCACCAAATTCCGGTTTTCATCTTGGATGATACGGAGGACAATATTTATGAATAATTTAAAGTTTCAATTATATTAATTAAGAAAAGGGAAATGTGGGCATTTGTAATACATTTTGATTGAAATGTAGACAAAAAACTGAAATAGAAATTGTTCGAACGTTAAAAATATATAAAGATTTTAGATAAATTAAAATCGACATAAAGTGATATGCGGTTTTATAACAAGTCGATATCCCGACACTGGCGTTAGTTATACCTTACGCAACTTTTATTGAATAAATCTCCTCCACCCCGAAACTAGTGTATCAATTGTTAAAATTTGAGAAATCCTAATATTGTTATATTATAAGACGATATATTATACCAAATAATAATTCGAACGTAAAGCGACTCCTATTAGAAACACTCCCAGTTTTAACTATAAAATATTATCATCGTCCTTCCGCTTTTCGGAGAGGGAGCGCCGGCGGTGTTAAGGCTTTGACTATAACTAGATCTGGAAGCTAAAAACATCTAATGGAGATGGACGGCGTGAAATGGGGCAGGAATTAGGCAAAGTTAATAAAGGCGGATAATGCAAAGCTGGGAATATGTTAGGAAATACCGACGAAAGCGAATAACGAGGGACGAGACGGTCATTGAAAAACATCGATGAAAATGGATAACATGGGGCAGGGAGAGGTACGCGGTTTTTAAAGCGCATTACAAAAGACCGCAACATAGAGATCTACACTCTAGACACGTTTTTAGCGTAAACGCGGTTATCAGTATACTCCCAGTTGACTCGGTCGGCCCACTCCTATATAAGATAACAAATAAAATACGAATATAAATAATAGAATTTTACGATTTAACTTTGAATATTATTTGCCATATTTTGGAAACCGTAACTATTATTCATTATAGAAAATATAACTTAAATAATAATGTTACTTTTACCATTGTTAGTAGAATTATAGGAAAGCTTACGACGGGTATTAAAAGAAACTGGAACGAAAAGATTATGAGATGGGACGAAGTTGGGGACGGCGTATTATTACAGACAGCAGAAAATATAAATAAGGGAATTCCTGGCGATAACAAAACGCGGAGAAAATAGGTCGGAGTCAAATGGAGTGGGGCATCGTAACCTAAATAACCGAGATGGTCGGAACTACTTACGTACGATCTATATAGAAAAAGTAAACGAATTGGTTGATCAAACTGAAAAAATAGGAATGAAAACGAGTTTATAACCCGGTAGGTTACTATAATATTTACGAGAAAAACATGAAATATGAACATTATCCTAGGAAGTTACAATATGTCATCGTAGTATAATGAGTAGGCTGGAAGAAATTATTAATAAATAAGTTTCTTAAATGTATTATAAAAGTGTTTAATACATATTTACGTCTTCCATAAAATGAACTTTTAAATTTATTTCATTGTATATGTTACAAAAATCATGGCACCCTTGGTGGCAATGAATACGAATATAGGTTTAATGTATACCTGAATGTAATAAACTATGTGTATAAAATATATAAGTATCTTTTACTGATAAAGAGGAAAATTGAATTTTATTTTCATTATTATTAAATACGAAAAAATCCCTTATAACGCGGGAGGGTTATGCGACATAGTCATTGCTAGGGGTATTAAGGTACGAATAGACGGTATACCTTACTAGTTAGCGAATTATTATTATTAGTAATATCGGTAATGCTATAAACTATACTGGTATTATGAAAAACGTCGGTTATACTAAAAGGAAAAGGCTATTAATGAGGGAAAAGCCGCTAAAAATAAAGATTACAATAAACTTGAAAAAAATAAGCCATGGGAAGGATTAAAACTAAAATGAAGATGAGAGGGAATGGCTTAAGGTTAATCTAATTTAAAATAATTTGATGAAAAATAAAGTGAGAAGAGCAGGTTGATGAAGGAAAAAAAGAAAGGAGATAGGGATTACGAGTTACGATAGAGGTCGTTTTTACATATATAAACGACCCGAAATCGGTAAGTATAAGACCGATTTATAATTTTATGCGGAGCGTTATGCGGCGCGGTTATAGCTAAGCGATAACTTATATAGACCGCATCCAACTCGTGCCTAGTCCGCGCCCCGTATGAATACGGTATGTACTCTTTTTTCAACCGGCAAAAATCCGTGGTTTTAACGGCTTCTTAAATAAAAGGGGAGGAATATTATATATTCAGGCTACTGGTTGTTAAGTTTATAGGTTATATGACGCTACACATAATGACATGTGAAATACCTAGCCCGGGCGCGGTTTGGGCGCGTTCTGCGAACATCACGTTCGAGGGTACGTAACAAACTATGCATGGACCGTGAATATAAGTCTTGCACGAAGGACCTCTGCAGACGTCTCTAGTTTTCCGTAGTACCTCAGTTGTTAACACCATTTAGCACCTACTTGGTATACCTTCGTAAGTCGGATCATAATAGCACTAAAATTAACTCCAATTACCTTCCTCCGCCTCACGGCTCCTAATTCCGACTTCGTCACCTCCCACACACAAGTCTTTCGCCACAGACCTATGCAAACCTTCAAATTAACTGTGCCAGTCAATCAAGTCGCCGGCTTTAATTCTCTAGCAATCTTTTAGCTCGCTAAAGTACCTCTACTTTGCTTCAATTTATCGTTATATAATCTAAACTTGCTAAACAGCCCTTTAAATTAACTCTAGATACATATTATTAACTTATTGCTGTTCATAAAGCTTTTTAAGGCCCCATTTTATATAGACTTCGTTATGACATCCACCGGGTTATCTTTACCATCGATCCACCTAAACTCCTTGATTTTCCTACTTTCTTAAGTTTTATGAAGAGTTATCACCTTAATCAATAGGAATTTCTACTAGTTATTCCTAATTTTAAAAGATATTAAAGTACGCTTTTCGAGTTGGTATAACTTATAACTGGAGTAGATATAATTCTCAGTTGTATAGTTATCATATTAAAAGTTTTTTTATATCGCTATACTTACTTTAAAACCGGTCATTATACCGTAACCCTTCATAATCAACACGTTTTCCATAATTCATTTATATTGAACGAAAGTCTAGTAAATCATTTTTTTTTTGTAATTTCAAACGAGTTTTCCTATAATATATCCTTATTTACGGTTTTTATAAGGGATACAATTCATCACAACAGGTGTGTATTATTGATAAAGGGGATATTTGTAAAGATTAATAATTTATCTTTCAATAGGTCAATCGGAATTATATCAATCCTACGATCTAAGTTTTCTATCTGCTAATCAAACCGTTTATCCTTTGGATTGCAATTCTCATCCGTTGGGCTTTGAGCTGATACTGTAATCAAAAAATCGTAAAATGCCTTCGGCTGATAGAAATTTGCGATATCATTACGATAAACTCGGTACTTAAGATACCTGTAAATCTTTGCTATGTTAGTCTTATCAATTATAGCCAAATAATTTTTTCAATATTTGAACAAAATCTAAAGTAAATATGAATCCCATGAACATTATACTCACTGATTAATGATTCGTTCAAATTGAGATATTTGTATTTCATTAGGGTTGCGGCCGGTTTATAGTTCCATAACTTTAACTTATTTATTGTAAGTTATTCTGAGACTAAAAAGCCGGCCCTTTTCCAGAAAGTAGTATCATTAGTTTTTTCATGTACTAAGTCAAAAGTTTCGTTTTACTGAATTGATAAATACAGGATGTCAATTACAAAATCCATATCCAATCTCGTTATAAATTACAACTAATCAGTTAAAACCCAATAAATACCTACTTTAGAAAGTTTTTATAGTAGTTTCACGTATTTTATGATAGCCTATAATAAGTATTCGTTACAAAATTCCTATCATTGTTTTAATACAAAATGTCTTGTAAATCAATCGCTCATTATATATATGTTTCGGTAATACTACAGCCATTAGAAGTAAGATTCCTTTTAGTTTTCACTAGTAAACTCGTTATCAATATAATTCCTAAGCATCGCTAATTTTATAATCGTTAGCGATTATATAAGAATTCAGATTTTTCCTTTATTACTGTATTTTTCAACGATTAAACATAACTTTTCGTACGGCCTCCCCGTGGCTTTACCCTGAATTTTATCAATAATCCTTGATTGAAAGATCTTAACATTTTTGTCTGAAAGATAGAAGTCGCTTTTGGGTATAAATTATATGACATTTCTAGTAAATAATTCATAAATCTCAATTCTATATATTTATTTAAAATTATTACCTGATGTTTTGATGATTCCTTAAATGCAAAAATTAGTAGCCAAGTTTTCATGATTATTTTCTTTCTTGCTAACCTAAGAAGTATTATCAATGCGACCTGAAGTATATTCCTTACATTTATGGCTTCTCTATTTTAATCCTCAGATGAGTCATCAACGTTTTATCAACCAATTGATTACGGGAAGAGGGATTTATATTAACTAATTTACCTGGCTTCAGGATTTTCATCGTTATTGTCATCGTTACCATAAATTAACTTCGTATAAAATTTCACCCAAGTTATACAAACGTCGCAAAACTGTTCATCATATTAAAAATAACTTCGAATTACATAATACTCAAAATAATAAATAAACCATCCAATTTACCTTGCTATCACTACATAAGGATTCTTCTTCATAACGGAAAAAATAGTACTTTAATCGTTAAAGAGTCGTTTTCAATATGAAAGGTATTATTAACTTGACTTTTTGCCGGTTCCTCCCGCAATTCCATCAAAGTCTTGCCGTATACTACAGCCCTCTTTTGGATACTTTCTAATGGTGTAAATTTAGTCTTCAAACGAGCATATACTATAAATATTAACAACGTTAACACCAAACCGTCAAGGTCCATAATTGCGTTTAAGCTCTTTACTCCGATTTAAAGGCATGCCTTCCAATTTATAAAACTTCTAATTTTCAGCATGAATATATTATACGACTGGAAAAGTAATTTGTATGCCCTTTTAATTTCTTTAGTACTTCAATAGACTTTAATAAGTCCTTATTTATATCAGATCCCTATTATTTCAACATATATTCAAAACCTCGTCGCCATAAAGTCGGTATTAATAGCGTAAACAACAATGTTTTTTAAACCCAAATACATATCAATTTACAATATATTTAACGTTTCCCCCATATCTGTCGCCGATAAAAAACATAAGAATTTAACGCTATGGAAAAATGTTGTCGAATCTATAATATAACGAATAAGCTTATTATCTAAGTAAAACACATTAATGAAAATCTTGCAATAGAAATTCTTATCTTGTTTCAATGTAAATTAAAATATTTAATATCCTACCGAATAAAGTATTTCACATCTATATACCTTATTTTTGGTAGAGTTTTAGATGTTACAAAGTTGTCGATTAGATTGGTCGATGTAATAGTAGTATTACAAAGGTTAAGTAGTGGATGTATTATTCTAGGTTTGGCAGACCGCTCGCCGGTCTATATAGTAATTTGTATGGCCAATTGCTTGGTCTGTCACCTAGTGTGAAGTTTGCATACAACCTATGTAGGTTAACTAGCCCCCTACTTCTACTGCTGTTCTTAACCATTTTAACCAATGTAGGTTAATCTATATATTTATCTCACTCAATCTATATGGGTTAACTAACCTATTGTTTCCCCGAATTTAACTATGCCATTCCAAAAAGTCGTTACCGACGTCTTTATTCCCTTGACAGTCTGTTAATGTGTTAACATATTTTTTTAGCATGGAATTTAGCTCTATTAGATGGTTTATTAATATAGTCCTTGTTACATATAGTGAGCCTATTATTATTATTTACAAAAATATTTAAGGCATTGTTTGGAAATGTCTTTGTTATAGTATAAGCGGGATTATCCTCACCTTTCATCCATCGGAACTCTTCAATCTCTCTGCCTTCTTAGGATTTACAGAGTGTCATTACATCGATTATTAGGTGTTTTTCGATAGTATTTCCGAGCTTTCAAAGGTATTCCAATAGGCTTCTCGAGTCGGTACAAATTAAAACCAGGATAAAGGAAATTTTTAGTTGTCTGATAATGATGTTAAGTATTTTTCACAGTGTTATGCCTATATTGAAACCGGCTATTATACCATAAACGTTGAAAACCAACACGCTTCATATAATCCTTCTAAATTTGACAAAGGTTAAATATATATGGTTCTAAATAATGCTAAAATGGTTCTTTTACATGTTTCCATTAATTAGTGTTTTTAAGAAGCCGATTTTTAACTACAAGTTTATATTGTTTGTAAAATAACTTTCCGCTTGATCATTAACTTAAGTCCCAACAGGTTAATTAAAACGATATCAATCACTTGGTATATGGTTTTCATTTACCATTCCAGTCTTTCATTAAGCCTGTTAAAGTTTTTATTTATTAAGTCTTATGTTTGTGCTGAAATCGATAGGTTGTAAAAAGCTTCCGGTTAATATAAGGTGATTATATAGCTATCTCAAGCGTGTTATTCCAAGCATCATTAAACCCTAGCTATTTTAGCCTTGTCTATTATAGCTAAATCAACCATCTAACCCTTTTAACGAAAAACAAGGCTAGCATTAACACTAAGTATACGATTTGATAATTCGTTAAAGTTAAATAGATTACCCTTCGCTAAAGTTGCAACCAGCTTGTAATTTTGGAACTTTAAATCCTCAATCACTTACTATTCCGATACTATAAAGCCACCAGTATTGATGAAAAGGGTATCGTTGATTTATATACCTACTATTCTGAAGTTATGTTTTAATATCATTAATAAAAACAGATCGTAGGTAAAAAAATGAATGTCTAGACGTAACTTAAGGTACGATTATTAAGTTAGGAACAAATAAACGCCTATTTTAGTTGATCCATATAATAACTTAGTATATCGTATTGATATTTTCGAAAAGTACGTAACACGTAATTCCTGTTACAGCTTTAATTACACGATGCCCAATAGATCAGTCGCTAACTATTTATAAGCTTTCATTATATTGTGGCAATTAAGGGTAGACTTCTTTTTAATAATAGCTAGCAAACCTCTTACCAAAATGACTACTAAATACTGGCTAATCTTCTAAATTGTTAGCGATTTCGTGAAGATTTTATTTCTTTTGTCCTTTATTACTGTATCTTTGAGCAATTAAGCGTGGCTTTTCGTATAGCTGCCCCGTAGTTTTACTTTTAACTTTATGTGTAATCCTTAGTTTGAAAATCGTGATTTTGGATTATAAAAGTTAAATTTAATTATAGGTACGAATTATATAAATCTTTAAATTGAGAATTCGTCAATATCGATCCTATTCTTTTTAAAGGTCTACTTAAAATCTTAATGATACCTTATTTCTAAAACTTTACAGCTAAATTTCAATCGTTTTTTTTTTCTTTTTACTTAAACAGTATTGTAAATGCAGTCCGATGTATATTCCTCGTCCTTAATATTCCTCCTTTTTAATGGTTATTTTCTTTGGCGGCGTTCAATTAGCTTATTAACAACGAAAAGATGAATGTTGTATTAATTTAGTCGTTTAACTTGGGGGTTTTCATCGCCATCGTAAGGTGCTCCAATATAAGGTATAACTTGAATGATATAAAATATCGCGGGTCCATTAATAGTTTGAATAACGATTTCAGTGTTAACTATATTGAAAAATTTGTATGAGCTATTTCATTTACCTAGCTCACGTCACATGAAGACTTTACTCCCTAATTGTAAAATAAATACGTTCATCTTTGTGAAGCTATTTTTGGTGTTAAAGGCATTATTAACTTAACGCCGTGCCGATTCCTTCTACAGTTTCTTCAATAGTTCAATATAGGCTACAGCTTTCTTCTAAGTACTTACTAACAGCGAATATTCGATTATTTGGAGTAAATATGCTCCAAATACTAGATATCTTAGTTATAGGCTATTAGGGCTCACAATCTCTCAAGCCTTTCTATGTTATTTAAAAGAGTGCCCGTTAATCCGCAAAGTTTCTAATTTTTAGCGTAAAGATATTATATGTTTTGCGAAATGACGCGTATGCCCTTTAGATCTTTTTAACACTCTAATAGGTCTTTAAAGGCCCCCATGTATACTAAATTCCTATTATTTTGGCGTCTACCTAAAAATTTACCGTTTTAAAGTTAATACAAGTATCGTAAACAAAGACATTAGGTTGGCCTAAATGCGTGTTAATTTATAGTATTTTTAACGTTTTCTACGTATCTTTCGCTGAAAACAACTCAAAAAAAATTAGGTCATAAAAGGAAACCATGTGGTTAATAACGTGAGAAACAGGCTTCTTATCTAAATAGACCACGTTGATAAAGATCTTGTAATGTAAGTTAATATCGGTTTTTAATTTAATTTTCAATTTTCGATGGGTTTGTGAATATGTTCGGCAGTAATAGCAGAGATTTTCCATGGTTTTTAGAGTATAATATTTCATATTTTTATACTCTGCAGACTTTATAACTTTATACAACTTATAAACAACTGTATGGTCAAAGTGCCGGTATAATTAGCATATTTCAAATTCTTCCAGATTGAACACCGTTACTTCTAGGCTTTAAAGGTAAAATTAAAATTATAAATTCTTCTAATTAAAGGCAAGGAGAAACCTTTAGCTGGTTTTAACCTGATTATTAACATTAACGTGGACTTTAACACCAAGGGTTTTTATATTTTCCAAGTAAAGAAGAAAACGAGTAGAGGACTTGAAAATGTGAAACGTAATCGATCCAACAATAGTCTAAATAATCGTTGTTTCCAGTAACGACAATCGTTCGCCTCATCCGAAGTTAACCTTTTTCTTACCAGTATTTTACACATTAATCTCCGTAACAATATAGTTTTCCATTCGCAATGCTACGAATTACAAATAGCCTCCCGTGAAGTACCTCATTATTACTATATCCAACACAATACATTAAAATATGTAATCCACGTAACGATCGCGAAGATCAAAGTTATGTCAGGAGATAAGGGTTTGGTTAAGGTAAAGGTAAGGGTTTTTGTTACTAATGAGGTATATCAAAACGTAGTTGACTATTTATTTTATAGTATTAAGAGTAACATCTTTATGCCACTTAATTTACTTAGAAGTATCGTCTTCGTTAAGAGTATTCTTACTTTCAAATTCTACGATGCAGTCTAAATAGATTTGTCTAAGAGAAATGAGGTAATAAATGTAATATATTACATATTTATTGAGTTACTTCGCTAGGGGGTCATGAGTCCATTAATAATAGAATTTATTATACGTATTATACTATTTACTTCAATTGGAAAGATAATTCTTTTGTTTAGTAGGTCCGTTTAAATTTTGCCTTAATTATCATTAGTGTGGTTATGGATTTTAGTCCGAAGGTTTTGGAACAGATTTTGAACGTCAAGATTTCATATACTTGCAATCAACGTAGTATACAAATACGCGGTCTTTTTTATTTACATCGCGGAAGTTATTAACTTAGAGATATATACCAAGCGATTTTGGTGTATGTGTTATTACGGTGGTAAAAGAAGACCGTAATTGGCTAAAAAAAGCCTTTAAAGGTGGTATTTAAACGTTATAAAGTGTATTTAAACACGAATACACCCGTTACTACCACCCGCGTTTTCTTGAAAAACGTATCCTAGATATTATACGCCTTTCCTATTATTTGGTAGTGAAATAGTAGCTTATTAGAAATTTAAATCAAAATATTAATCGGCGTTTTCTTCTTTTTCTTCTTTATTATTATCATTTTTCACCTTATAATAGCCTGATTCGCACAATATTACTCAAGGTGGACTTCGTATTTGAAATAGATTTTTATGAAGTTGAAATTATCTCGAAAGCTTTTTACCCATATTAAGAAATGTACGTAGTACTACCTTACGTATCCTATAAGAATTGCAGAAAATGATAAGTTCAAGTTCAAGTGAAGAACGTTTTTTTATTCACATATATTTAAAACAAATATAATCTTTGTATTACAAAGATTATATAGCTTTCCATCATACTTTTCTGTATCGTTCCAAATATTAGCGAAGTCCATGAGGAGTTTGTAATTAATTTTTACTATTTTTTTCAAGTTTGGGGGAAAGGTCGTAATCATTGTCCTAGTCATCGATGGTGTTTTCTGTTAATTTGAGTCTTGAAGTCTCCGAGTCGCGGTGTCAAGAGTAATTGACAGTCGCCTGGCCTAAAGGTTAAAGTTCTGTAGTAGAATCTGTGGTGGCTTCACGCGTGTAATTGTATATGCTGTAAAAAAAATCGCTTTAAAAGACTTAGCGATTTTGAGGGAAGGATTAAGTAGTAAAGGTAACTTAGCTATAGAAAGTGTTTTAAGAGACTTTACTTTTTTTCTTAATTAACCGTATAACGCCAATGTCAATACCTTTTACTGTGTTAGCGGCCGCTGCTTTACTCGTTTTACCGCCGCTAAAATTGTACTCCATGCGATTATATAAGGGTACTGAATTAATGAGTAAATTAATACATTTTTCATCATTAGCATGTTAAGAGGTTTAACTTAGCTTAATGTTAAAAAGAGGTAACCGAAAACGTAAGTAAGAGCGTTAAATTACCTTGATGCACTTTCCTTTGGAACGTGGGTCTTAGTGGTATTCCTCAAGTTGTGCCAATTCGAAAAGTGTTTTTACTAGTTTAGATGTGTTATTTTTCATCATTTATACCCTTTGTCAGATAAACTTTGCTATTAATTTGTTTTTGACCCCCTTTTAAATCGACTTACACATATTTAGATTCTAATCCTTGAAAAAGTTCCGAAAGGTTTGAAAGGCGTTTTTGTTGTATTCGAGCTTGTTACCGTTTTAATCGATAATATAATAACTAAACAATTTCACTGGGTACTTTTAGATTATATCTTTATCGACGTTTTTTCTTTAAAGGTTTTCATTATATTGCTTTGAAACAAGGGATCCAAGGGCTTCAATTACCCTTTGTCGTTCTTGGGTAGGTGTTATTTTAAGGATTTAATTGGCGTAGCATATAATAGATGAGAGACTTGATAATTCGGGGGCGTACGTAATTCGTAATTTAGCGTAAAGTCTCGTAACGGAATTGTCTTAACGCGAATTAACAGGTCTTAGTGGTTTTCGTTCAAAATAGTGATTTTGACGATTAAATAAGCGTAGGATATAAAAAAGAGCAAAACAAGGTGGAAACTTGGTATTTAGTACAAAGGTTTAGTGTGAGGTAAAAAGTACCTGAATCAAGATATTGAAATAAATTACCCTTTAATGTGCATTCACAAGATTCGACTTCTTAAAATGTGTTCCACTCGGAGTCACACTCGATGAAAACGGGCTTCACGAGGAACGAAAACTTAAGTTACCGAAATGTAACTTCTTTGTCAAGCCTTAAGCGACAGATAAATTTATTCTTATTTAACTTAATGGAATACCCAATGATTACATAGTGATTCCGAATGAATTAGCTGTAAAAAATAACGAAATTATACAGTTTTTGTGCCTCCAACATAATTGTAAAAACTTTTTACTCCTAGATAACGTACAAGTTCTCCGAATAAATATGTATTTCAACCTCAACTATGATAATGAACGCCAAATACTTATTTTTCCAAACTTTGAACTCGTATTTAAACATGTTTAAATTTAGTTCAGCGGCATTAAAGGAATTTTGTACCTTTTTAACTTTGGCGTTATGATTATTGAGGGTATTATGGAAATAGATTAATTTAAATTTTAGGTAGACACAATAAAAATAAATAAAAAAATAGTCGTAAATAGTTAATCATGCATCATTAAAAGGTTTCCTTTATACCATAAATACCAAAAAAGGTAATTAACGATTTTAAAAATCCGAAATGGATACAAAACAAGATTTTCCAATCGTCGATTTTCTTAATACAAAACTTATAAAAAGAGGTTTTAACGTCGAGCTTAGTAAACTACTTAGCCTGTAAAGTAGTAGAGATAGTGTTATTAATAAAAAGAAAAGGGTATTAGTTGATTTTTACAATAAAGCTAAGTCGTCAATAATTGATGCAAAAACATAGGTTGCCTCTGGGTCTTTTGACGAAACATATAGGGGTAGCCGCAAAAACCCAACTCGTACAAATATAATTATAATCCAATAAGTGGATTAATATTTGCCTTAATATGAGTAACTCTTTTTGTAATATACACCATAGTGACAATAGAAGACTTTTATTATAGTTTGGAAAAATAATTTTATAATTAGGCTTCAAATGGTAAACACGTAGCTTATTCTCGAAAGTTTGGACGAATAAAAATGTAAACATTTTCAAAGCCTTTTAAAGGTTTTTGTTGACGATAATGTTTTATTTTAAAGCTAACACCTCATTTATATCTTTCCAAAGGATAAAGATCCCGTAATAATGGTTTAGGTTTTACAACTTTGCTGGAATATAACTTGGAAAATGATAAGGTTAATACCTTTATATATCTTGTCTTGCAATTTAAACCTTAATTCCTATATACGGTAATTATCCGTTCATCCCAAAAATAATACATACTTTAAAATAATGTAGGGGACCTTTTGTTTTCCATTTATAGTTTACATAAAATAATTTCGAAGCATAGAAACTTACACTAACCTAAATATGGTATGAATATCAATATAAATTATCGTTTAAATATATTATCAAAGATATAAATCGTTGGCTGTTAACGGTCACATATCGGACAACTTTATTAAGTCGTTGAATTAAAATAAATATACGCGAAAACTATAATCGACAGGAAACTTATTTACTTATAATTTTATGAAATCAATAACCTATATTGATCGAAATCATTAATCAATTTAATCAAATCATGAAAAGAACTCATTATTATTAAGAAGTAATTTATAAGTTGAAAATAAATTACCGGGTAGAATTTGAATCTATTTACCTTCTATATATAAACACATATAAATACTATAATTTTCTCTTCTAAAATTCATAAAGTCGTTGGTAATAATAAGGTGAATACCCATATTTAATTTAATACGTAAATAGTTTAAAAGTTTAATGGGATTCATAAAATTGATTCTAATTTAATAATTACTCACGCTATATTCTAGGTGTAAATCAAGGTTTTTACAATGTTAACGCTTAACTTACATAACTTAAATAACGCGTCATCTAATATTAGTTCGTAAATAGTTTATATACATTATAATTTCATTTTTTTTTGTAAATTATCATGTATCTCTATAGTTATTCAGTGGCTATGCTGCAAGTTGCACCTTTGCAGATTGCACGGTAACGTGCCACTCTATAAGGTGCATTCTTGCAGAGTACATGATAGCGTACCACTTCCCAGACGAGGAATTGGCAGAGTGTACGTTGAAGTACCACTGCCTGGAAGAGTGATAGATAGAGTGTATGGTAAAGTGCTACTACTAGAGTGAGAGCTTATAAGCTTTTACCTAAGGCGTGCACTCTTCAAATACCGCTTATCCCTTGAATATTTCTATCTATCTTGAATATAAACTACAACTCTTTTATTACTACCTTTACTTTAATGTACCCGTTATAATAAACCTTACTAATACAGATTAATAGTTGATTTGGTCGACCATAGACAGCTTGGGAAAAAAGAGACGAACCTAAGTTAAATATTTCTAACAGAATGTTATAGAGGTTTCAATTATCCGTATTTTGATATTATGTTTTATAAGAAATATATATAAGTGTAGAAAGATTGTAGAGTAAAGTAACTTTAGAAAGGATAACTTTAATACAATATTTTCAACTCGGTTGGTACCCTATCCATGAGAAGCTTCGTTACGCTACCATTAACTCGGTTGGCTTTTTGGACGTATCTAAGTACTTTTTGGAGAGCGTTCTATTATTCATCACACTACCTAAGCCAAAACCACCACGTTTTGAAACCTTTCGTTGGGACGTATTCAATTTGAATATAGTATTCAAACCGCTTATAAACTTAGAAAGCGGGTAAAACATAATTTTTAGGCGTCCCTACAATTATTCCACGCCTTAAAATCAGTATCCGAATCGCTTACCAAGTACTTAACACGTGTCCAAAGAACATTTAGAAACGCCTCGACATATTTTGCGAGCGCCAAACACAGAATTCGAAGCGCTTACCATACCAAAATATACATACATTTCCCCCCATTTCCACTACCCCATTCGCCCTCCCTCGTTCAACATATATTACACCATTTGTTTGAATTTGTTGTATTATACTTTTTATTTGTATTTGTTACTTGAGAAGTTTGAGTTTATTAGTTACTTAATGAATGCAGTGTTTTTAAAGCGCGAAACGATTAATTTAAGATACTTAAATAGTTTGTTGTTACGTTTCATTTATATTTTCCTTGTATTAGGAAGCGTTCAACGCTTTATTTCAAACATTTTGTTTTGTTTAATTTACTATTTAGTTTTATATGGTGATTCATTTTTGATCTTTTCATTTCATATATTGTTATTTCCTGTTTCATTACAAGACCCTTTTCAATATTATATTTGAAGAGTATCTAAATTCCAACCACTATACCGAATCAACTTTTACACCACATTAGTAAATCTATGAAACATTCAAAACAGCTTTATAAGCGCTCTAATATAATTTATACTCTCGTAATTAAGGTACTACTGTAATAATATGATAGAGCTAACAAATATATGAACCTCCTGCTCCAGGATAAGGCAATTAGAAGAAACTTTTCGTAAGATATTAACTTGAAACTATGGGATAATGTCGTCGATACGCTGATTAAGAAATTTGAAAATTATTTGGCTAACACGTATATTATAACCATAATTTTTCGCTAGTGGGAAGAAAAGCCTAGGGGCCTAATATATTAGATGATTCCAATAAAATATTTTCAGGTTGGATCATAGGAATATAGTATGCGGTGTATAGTTATATTTTTAAAGTATTATATGCATAGCTACAAAGCAGAGGAATCAATACTATAAGAGGTAGGAACGGCTGTTCTATGAAAACCCTATTTGATACAGCTCAGCTTTACAACTTCAGAGATGAGGAGAATAAGAACGTATAGTAGACAGATTTTGTGAAAGCAAGTTATACAAAGAAATATAAGAAATATATTGTTAAACAAATTCGAATGAAATAGTAATGTAAAGACATTATACGCACGTAAAGTATAGGAAGTTCCGAGGAAATCTCTGCGCCCCAGGTAAGATATACGGCGCTTGAAGAAGAAGAGGAAAGACCACGAATATTATTTTCTACGCAGGTTTAATATACACTCACCCCGATACGTATACCGGAGGACAGACCGGTACTATCTTACTCTCTGAATATAATTGACGCCCCTTTCGGCCGTAGCAAGAGCGGTCCAAATAAGGAAAACGGCGCTCTTGGAGATAACATAAGTGGTGTAAAACGACAATACGAGTTTCACAAATTAATGCCTACCAATCACAACCATTATCGAAACCTCGTGTTTTATTGGTTTCCCACTAATAAAAACAACCTTATAAAGCTTATTGATTTTACCAAGCTATGGCATAAGGAGGAGAAATATTGTAGCGGACCTTATGACGTTTTTGATAATAAAATCCGTATAATTTTAAATATTTTTCAAAAAATAGAGTATTGAAATTCCATAATTTTTCATTCTTCTACCCGGTATACTAATTGGGTATGGCAAGAAGTAGTATATATATCACCTAACGTAAGTGGATTTATTTTCCAAGTGTTATAATCGTTTAGAAATATACTTCAAACGGAAATGAATTACGAATTTTATAATATGGAATGGAAGGGTACTATATGAAAATTCGTAAATAATTAAAGTAAAAAAGTCGATAAAACCTCATATAAGGTGCTTACTGAACTATTGGCAAATATCCAGAAATACTAGGTTACCAATGAATCAAAGTATAAAGGAAAATAATATTTATCTAAATAGTAATAAAAACATGTTGCAAAAACTTAAATTTTATCTTCATATTGTTCAAATCCAAGTAAGACTTGAAATCTTTTGGTACTAGCTTGAAAATATCATTCAAAACCTCTCTATGCCAATAGGCGAGTTGCGGATTAGCATTTATAGCTGAAAATATTAAAAATGTAGGATAAATTACTAAAACAAACCTCGTGAAATATTTTTATTACGTTTTGGATCGATAATTCAAAGCGTACCCGAGGAATAGGAAATATGAAGGTTTTAAATACGGATATAAAAATGATGAATACTTTAAAAAGAGCCCCGGAAACTGAGAGTGAACTAGTTACTAACGAGAACAACTATATAGCTAGGCACAAAATTTACCCCTCATATTATAATACCCACGAAAGAGTATACGAGGCTTTATAGGCTTTTAAAAACTATTTATTATATATAATAAGATCTGCTATTAGTTAATTAATTATCAAGTATATGAGTAAACTCGAATTAAATGATAACTTTAGGCCGATTTACTACTCAAGTACCAGACGAAAGCTAATTTTACAACTTACGCAGCCGATCACGAAGGCGTTGAAGAGGATTTAGACGTTTAGCTTTACGAATTCACCTCGGGAGAAGACGATTCGGAGGAAGAAGAGACTTAAGTGACGATTCAAAATAAGGAAGCAAATTGGCGAGTATTTACAAGCTTATAAAACGTCTTATGTCTTTGTAATTTAGGCCTAGATAGTCATAACGGAGTGCTAAATACATATATATCGTTACAATTTACATTTTCTGATAGGTAAGGCAAAGGGTTGGGGGGTATTATGTTATATACCAGTTTATTAGCAATCTCGACTTTTGGAAAACGATATCGACGTCTTCACAGCGAAGTTTTCCAAGTTTTAGCTCGACCTAATAGGAGAATACATGTAATTAAGGTTCAGAATACGAGTAATTAATTCGTCCACACGTCATATAGTGTATTTGTATCGTTTCTTCTAAAGTTTGAATATTTGTAGTTTTTACCAGGAACGCATACGATTGAAGCCGTTTACTTTACACAGCTGAAACTAAATATATTTTATCGTTAATTTGGATATCCGGCTACAAAATTCCTTTTACGGATATTTTACGTAGTGATATTTATAAATATAAGAATAGAAGTATTAGAAGTTCCTGAAAAGCTTTGCCACGAGTGCTAATTGCATTCATAAGCTTTACAACGGTTCAAATTCCGTTTTTAACACGATATAGATTTTGATTACAAGTTTACTATAGATATATTATTCCTTAACCTCTATTCAATACTATACGCCGTCGATTTAACAATATTATTTTAGGCCGCGAAATTCACGCGGATTGCTTTCGTTACGAATTACTAAGATGCTTTAGTATATTGCTGGTTGAACGTTTATTCTGGTCCTTCAGACTAGATTACGTACGATTTCGGTATAGCTTTCGACTCGACCGAATACCGTATTAATGGCAAGTTTACCAGTGATAAATGTAAATAAACACCGGTAAAGGTACCGTAGGGTATCAATAAATACAAGCTATATTACAAACCGTTTAAAAAAAGTATACGGTAGTATTTAAGAAGTTAAAATGTACTAGCTTGGAGAACAATGGATTGATTTATTAGCTTTTAGAGGATCAACGATGTTAAAGGCCATGATTTACTTGTAAATTTGCGAAATAGTATGAGGTTATTTCGTTAAACGACAGTATAAAAGTACAACAAGGAACATGTGAACGATAATGACTTAACACCGTAATTTAAACAGTGGTACTAGCCAAATTACTTTTACAATAACGAATCCAAACCGCGCGTAAAGCCTATATACCTCCTATATATACCTTTAAAATTTCCGCCACTTTATAAAATCGGTTAATTTACATAGGAGAAACCAACACCATATCGTCGAGGGCGTTTACTTAGCTTATAGAATAAGAAACATTTCAAAACCTTTGTCGTAAACTTATTTATTACCTTGAATAAAACGGCGGACCATAAGTTAATTATATAAATTTTCAAAGAAGGTATTATCATAGCCCCAGGCAAGTCTTGTAAACAATAAACCTATAAAAAAATCTCTGTTATAATCGAATAGAGCGTTTTTTTTTTCGTTTCACAAAGTTTGAACCAGTAATTTTCGGCGTTTATAAAATTTCTCTACTCATTTGGTTTATGAAGTAAAAGATAAGACCGAAAATCCTTACGAAAAGAGCTGTAAGATGGTAAAAAGCTACAATAATACTGGTAAAAAGTATATTATAATGCCATCGTTTATTTCTTAACGAGTAAGCCATTATTCGATTTTAGCGTTTACCTTCCTTTAACGTACCCTTCATAACCTTCGTGTTAAGCTTCGTTATATTATATAAGCTTATATAAAATTGGAGAAGTATTTTAAAAAATGGATTTACGCCTTTATACCTATAGCGCTTAGAAATTAGCATTTATTCGAATGGACTTTACGTATCTTAAATCCATTTTACGTATTTTTAAAAGTTAAGGTATCCTAGTATAATATATATTAAAAGTATTGTAGGTAGCAGCTTGGAGTAACTAACTTAGATTTTAGACATATGCCTATTGATTTTAACACTACGTTTTAAAGGATTTTAATTTACTATAACGCAAATGAACTATATACTAAAGTTTTATAATGCGTCGGTTTTTCTGTGAAAAAGAATTTTTTTTGAAGGTTAGCTTGAGAGCGAAACCTAAAGTATACTTAATGGAGGATTATATAATTGATTTCAAGGGAGTAACAATTTCTTTTTGGAGAGATATTTTTTATTTTATGTAAAAATTGAGATTACTTATCCAATTAGTATAAAGCAAGCTGACGAATATAAATATTAATGTGTAAATGGAGTTTAGGTTATATTAGTAGTGTAAACAGAGGCGGCATTTAACTTTTAAGTCGCTATAAAATGTTAAATAGACCCTTTGGATAACGAATTTAAAGCGTTTAGTAAAAGTTTTACGTGGGAAATAAGTAATCTGAAGCACAGCTTATGCTTTGTAACGTATAATATACATATGGCAAATATTTTTATTGTTATTAACGAATCATTCCCGATTGCCACCGATTATAGCTTGTAAATAACATTTATATCTATTTGAAAAAACTAAATACCTGCTCGAAACGAATTTAATACTCATGAAAATATTATTTATTAAAGCGTGATTAAGTGTAAGCAGGTTATTCGAATTGTTTCAGTCTTTGAAATCTACGATATGGTAAGAGGATTAGACTACGGGATTATTATAATAATAACGGTTCAGATGATAATTTTGAACTTTAATATACAAAAATTTCTTCTCATGGTTCATATTTTTTCTCCCTTTTACGAATACCTTATTAAGTTTAGTACTACAAACAAAAAGCGCTTTTTGATCTATATTATAGCCTTATATAAATCGTACAAATACCGCAAAATGAAGTAGATAAATTGAATGAACATAAAGTCAAACTTAATAAATACGATAACTAAAGGCGCACTGAGTAAGGTATTAAAATCGATTATATCAATAAGGATTTTTTTTGTTAGCATTATTAGAAACGTTTTACAATTTTATCCCAATTAGATAATTTACACCTCATATTTGTCACTTCCCAATTATTTTGCCTATTTATACCGCATTTAACATTTGATACTGATTCAAATTTACTATTAGCGTCGTGTTCAATGTATTATCACTTTTTGTTGTTAATCTTTGCGATGTTACTAGAACCATTTTCACCTTTTACTTTGAAAACTTATTATATAAGATATGGTTTTTTAGAAACAAATTCATTATTGTACATATAACTGCACTAAGGCCGTACGAACCGGTATATTATAAAAACAGGTAGTTAATTGTTGTTGAAAGGGGAGGGGAAAAGAAGAATTACTTTTTCGTCTTCATTATCCTTATCCTCGTCCTCCTCCTTCTCGCCGTTCTCTCTACCATTGCTGCTAGAGTCACCGCTATTACTGCTGTCGACACCACCATTAACGACACCGCCGGGAGAAGAGTCCCATGCACGCCAATTAAAATAGAGATAACAACGTGCTAAACGCCTATACAACGTCGCGATTCACGCTATTGGATAAATATAATTGCCGATTTCAGGACATTATATTAAATACCGTCGCATCGAAAGTCTCGACTGTTGGAAAACAACAATTCAACGCTTTTACAAAAAAGTTACCTAAATTCCAACTCGACCTAATAGAAACACATCGCAAAGTCTTATTCGATAAAGGAAAAATGCCATTACTTAGGACAGTAATAGTAAACACAGGATGGATACCGGCTATGATTTACACAATAAACTTTTAAACACCATTTCTATTTTCGTTAATGAATAAAAGAAAACTCGGTATAGAAATATAACATATAGAAGATTAACTAGTTCATGTTACATATGACATATTTATCGCTCTTTAATTAAATTTCAAATTCCCTAAGGTTTTCATCAAAACATGAACAATCAAAATCACCTACTTCATATGGCTAGAATAACATATGTTATACCAACAGTTTGGGTTTTCGACTACCAAATGACTTTCGGTTCCTCCGCGCTACAGGTCACATTTATATGGAAAGAGACGCCTTAGAAATTATAAAGTAGTTCTGTTAAGAATGTCAACTCCACTTATAAATCCTTTAATAATTTATATTCCGCTTGTGAAACAATATTGACTTCCATTGAATGGTTAGCATCAATATTACATTCTTTTACGAACAGCTTGTGTTTTACGTAATGTACGTTACAAAATCTTTTAAAACCATCAAATTTACATAGAACACTTTTATAACAGATTATTAGAATACCTTGATCAAATGTGAAATGAATATGTATTTAAAACCTCCAACCTTTATTACCATTAATACAGAAACAGCTTTTGATTCTAACGAATGACGAACGAAAACAAATTAACCGGTAAGGAATAGAAACAAATACTTGTAAAATTATCTTAAAGTATTGAAAAATATAAACAATTCTATGAACTACTGAAAAACCCTTATACTCTATTTTGAGAGAAATTGACAGGAATACATTCAGAAGAATACATTTTATAAATAAGCGTAGACTCGGTAAATAATATATTTGATTCGAAAAAATTCATCTCTACATTTCTTATATTTGGTATTGAAACTAAGAATGACACTTATTCAATACCATGACAAACTGCTATTCAGAAAACAAACGTTGTAAAGAAAATTATTGTAGACTTACTTTCTTAAAAAGTTAAAAATAATAGCTCGAGAGCCTTATCAACAAGAGATGGTCCACAGTGAATAAACGTATTAAAATTACCGTTACAATGCAAAGTTTTAGTTCAAAAATAATAATATTAAAGAATGAATTCTTAGTAAGTTAACGCTATTAAGGGAAACTATTTGCTTATAAACTTACCAAAAGGCACGAATTACTTTAGTTAAAAGATGGTATAGAAGTAGAAAAAGGAAATCATAAATAAACAAAAATCTTAAAAAACTATCTACTAAATAATTACAACTACCCTACAATTACTATAACTCAAACTCCCTTTCGTTAAACCCTATATACCTTTAAGTAAGCCTTATACAACCTTTAACGCCACAATCAAACGATTACCTTTAACAAAGAAAACCAAAACAACGAAAGCATAGTTATCTACTTAAATTGAAAAAGACAAAGCATTCTAAAACTTTCATTTTTTTAAATAAACAAAAGAAAGCGGAGAACCACAAACTGAACGTAAATCTATGTTATAGGGATATTATTTTAACGACGGATAAACCTTTTAGAACGTTGTCAAAAAAATAAGTAATTACATTAATTGAGTAAAGGGTTTTTCGATTCATTATAATCGAACTAACGATATACAGAAATTATAAAATCTTCTACATAAAATTTGTCCATAAAGTGAAAGATAAAACCAAAAAACATTATAAAAAGTAGACTTGGGGAGAAAAAGTATAATAACGCCGCAAAAGAAATATTATAACTCAATCACCTACTTTCCAATAAACAAGTTATCGCTTAATCTTCATTCCTATGACCTTTATATACACCCCTGATAGACTACACTACAAATTCGAAATATTACGCAAACTTATACGTAATTAGAAAAAGTCCGGAAGAAATTTATCTACTCCTATCTGCCTGTAAACCTCCGAAAACACCACCCATTCGAAACACTATTACATATCCTTAAACCGTTTTACGGCCTCGCGAAAACTAACATGTACTGGTTTAATAAATATCGAAACTATTATAAGAAACACCTCGAAACAGCCTGATACACTTTCAATTCTTACATAATAGTTTCTACAACGCATTTGAAAGGCTTTTAATTATGGAAATATAAAATAACGATATATTTATGTGATTTAATACACTGTTTTTCGCATTGGAAAACATTTTTTTGAAGTTTAACCGAAGAATAATGTCAAAATACACCTGATGAAGGAACAATTGATTCATTTCAACTATATAACGATTACGGTGTATAATTCAACTTAAAATTTCAATTATAAGGTGTCTGGGTAAAGTTTCTTTTATAAAAAAAAACATAAAGCGAGCCGAAGAGTAATGATATTAACATATACATAAAGCTAAAGCTATATTGATTAAATAAATGGAATCGGAATTTATCTAATTTATTAATACGACATGATTAAAAAAAACCGTCAGATAATCAATACCAAACATTAATAAATGCCTTAGATAGTAAATCCGAAATTTAAAACGCGGTTTATATCTTACACCCATCGATATACGGATAATGAAGCTGTTTATTTCTATTAATAGCCTTTTTTTAAATAATAACTATTACAACTTTTAAAAAGGGTTTATATTTATTATTGATAATAGAACAACAAACCGAAACGGGTTTACCTTACGCGATAATATAGTTAATTGGAATACGATTTAGTATAAACGAATTAAATGTGGTGTTTTTGCCTTAATGTTATATAGAAGAATTGAAAGTTCTAACTCTATCATTACCATAATAATAATGATCCGCATAATCATTTAGAATTTTAATATAGTAACCTTCTGTGAATATTATCATATATATCTATAATTATCAAGCGGCTACACTGCAGATTGCACCTTTATAAAGTGAATGGTAACGTTACACTCTATAAGATACATTCCTGCAGAATGTATGATAGCGTGACACTGCCTAGAAAGGGCATTGGAAGAGTGCACGGTAAAGTGCCACTACCCAAAAGGGAGATTATCAAAGTGTATGGTAGAGTACCAATGCCCGGGTAAGAGCTTATAAGCTCTCCCCTGAGGCTTGCACTCTCCAGATACCTCTTCTTTCTTTTATCCTACTATCTACATTAATACAACCATCAATATTTACAATTATTATTTTAATCTTTACTTTAACGTGAATAGAAAGAGATCTTACAGATACTAATTATCAACCGACTTGTTCAACTACAAATAGTTTAGAAAAAATAGGAAAAATCTAACTTCAATACCTTCAACAGTATATTATAACGGTTTTAATTATCTATACTTTAATATTATACTTCTACAAGAATTATACGGAAGTATATAAAAACTATAAAAACAGAGTGATTTTAAAAATGATTACTTTAATATGAAATCATAAACTCGATTCGTACTTTTTAATAACTAAAAGCTACGTTACGTTATTATCAACTCCATTAACGCTTTAACGTATCCAGGTACTTGTTAAAAAGCGTCCTATTATGTATTAGGCTACGCAAGCTAAAACCATTAAATTTCGGAAACCTTATTTAAAACCTATTCGATTCAAATACGGTATTCAAACCGCTTACATACTTCGGGTGCGGATAAAATGTAATATTCAAACCTTTTAAGGACTTTAAAAGCAGCTAGAACATCACTTTTGGAACGCCCCTATAACTAAGCTACGCTTTAAAAGCAATAATTAAACCGTCGACTAAACGAATAATGTAGGCCAAATACGCTCATTAATCCTTGTATATCGTCTTTAATTATACTCACATATACACATATCTTCCCATATCCCCCACCTCCTCCGCTTCCACTACCCTGTTCGCATTTACTCGCTGGTCCAATATTGATTATAAAAATTAATTACTCGCCACATTTAAATTTACTAGTCACTTAACTAGTATAACACTTACTTAAAGCCAAAAGAATAATTCGAGTCGTCTAACTAGATTGTAGTTACGCTTCATTTATATTTATGAGGATTTAATTCGTATTCATAAACATTAGCTCACCGCTTTTAACACTTTACTACATTTTATTTACTTTTATTTTATATATCATTCACCTTCATTGAAAACAAACTCCTTTAAACACTACAACTTAAGCGTATCCAAATGTTAATTAATACGAAAAATTATATTCTACACCGCGCCAACATTTCCGGTATACGGATAAACCAGTTTCATAAATTCTTTAATACATTCTACACTCTCGCAAACATAGTATTAGTATTAATATGCCAGGATAGAGCTAGCAAATATTTCGACCTCATAGTTTTATATATAGCAATTAGAAAAGTCGTTTTAAAAGAAATTGACCTAAAATTATATGACAATGTTATTGACTTATCGGTAAAGGATCTAGACCCTTATATAGATATTACATATATTTTTACCGTGTTTTCTTGTGTGGAAAACAAGGTGTTGGGACCGAATATATTGGATAGTTTCTAGGAGAAAAAATTCCAATTAAACGATAGGAATATCGTATACGGCATATAACTTAATTTCCAAAATTTTACGGGTATAATTATAAAGCGGAGGTATTGATAATCCGAAAGGCAGGAACGGCCGTTTTACGGAAGTACTGTTTAATACAGCCTGACTTACCGATATACTAAATTGGGAGGGTAAAGATGTGTATTGAACGGATTTTATGAAAGTGTATTATTTAAAAGAATAAAAAAGTAGGATATAAATGATATACAGATAAAACTTCAACGAAGAAACACTATATATATACAAAGTGTAGTACATTTTAACGATTTATCCGCACCTCAAATAAGGTGTACAGAGGTTAAAAAGAAAGAGGAATAACTGCGAACATTATCCGCTACGCGGGTATAACACATACCCACCCCTTTACGTATATTACAAAAACGATGAAAATAAGACCACTTTTCAAATACATTTAATACCCCTTTCGACTAGGGCAAATGCGGCCTAAAAGATGAAAACAATATTGCTGAAGGTGGGATAACCGGCGTAAAACGATATTAAAAACCTTACAGACCAATACCTACTAATGAAGACCAATATTAAAACCTTTCATTATACCGTTTTTCAACTAAGAGGAATAATTACACAAAAACTATCAAATTCAGCAAATTATAAGATAAGACAGAGAACTATAATAACGAGTTGTACGACGTCTCGATAATAATATATATATAATGTTAATTATTTACAAAATACTAGATATTAAACCGTTATAGTTTCATATTATTTTACTTGAAATACTTTCTAGGTAAGCTAAAAAGTGGTATATATACTACTTTACACAGGTAGATATATTAACAAAGTGTTACAATAGTGTAAAGTGTCTTTCGATACGGAAATAAATTACGACTTTTACGATAGGGATTGAATCAATACTTCCTAGAAATCCGTTAGGAAGAAATGTAAAAACTTAAACAAAACGTTATGAAAAGTATTGATCGCCTTACTAGCTAAGTTCATGAAATTCCATACGGCTTCAAAGCGAAAAGACAATAGTGATATACTACTTATCCAAATGATTATAAAAGTATATTGAGAGAATTGAAATTTAAACTTCATGTCATTTCAGCCGAAAAAGAATTTAAAAACTTTTTATAAGAGTTTTCGAGTTTTATTTAAAACCTCGATATGTCGACAAACAAAATTATCATTAGTATTCATAGCAGAAAATATTAAAGTTGAAGGTTATATTACCAAAGCAATCCTTACCCAAATAATCCACCCCATTTCAAAACAACGATTTAATGTGTACCTGGGATAAATTCACCGTTTTTAATAAGGTCATAAAAACGAAAGACATTAGAAGAAATCCGCGAAAACCGAGAATAAAGTCGTTATTAGTAACAAAAACCCTATAACTAAATACGGAACTCACCATGTGCGTAATAATCCGTATAAAGGAGTATAGAAAGCTTTATAAGTCTTTGAAAACATGGTATTATATGCGGAAAATTCGGCTGTTATTCAATTAATTATTTAGTACATAATCAAATTCGGATTTAATGCCATTTTTAAGCCGGTTGCCTACATGAGGAACAAACTGAAACCAATCTTACAGCGTATGTAACCGACTCCGAAAACATGAAAAACGAATTTAATGTTTTCCCCTACGAATATCCTTTTAAAAAGGAAAACTTTAATGGAAATCAGACTTACTTTATTACTTAGAAAAATGAAACCGACTACTGAATCCTTATATACCTGTAAAATACCTTTTTCTTATACATTGCACGTTGGGATTACGAAAACAAAGTGTTATACGCTTATATGACGTCGTAATTTACGATTTTTAGTAAGTACGGCAATCTATTCCAGGGTATTATACCCAATAAATATATAGTTGAGATTTCAACCGTCGTAGAATGAAAATTTGACGCGTTCGCGGCGAAATTTCTGAAATTACAACTCGACCAGATAAAAAAACACCAAAAGGTTCTATTCGGTAAAGATAAAACGTTGTCATTTGGCACAATCGTAATGAATACACGATTCGAACCGGTTAAGTTTCACATAATAAACTTCAAAATTATACTTTTACAATTTTCAATTAATACGAATAAGTTCGGAATTGAGATTCGGAATTATACTAACCAATTTATTCATGCTTCGGATAACGTATTCATACCGTTTTATCTTAAACTTGGATGCCTGTAGATTTCCATTAAAATACGAACAATTATAGCCGTTTACCTAATATGACTAAAATTAAGGATATTATACCGCCGGTGTATATACTTAGTTGTAAAACACCTTTTACGGCTGCTTCACGCCGTTAGGTATACAGATATAAAAAAAATGAAGCGTTGAAAGCTATCAAGAAGTTTTTCCACAAGTATCAATTGTATTTATAAGCTTTACAACTACTGAAATTTCGCTTTTGAAACCATTGTAATTTTGATTTCGAGTTAATTATGGATATAATATATCTTAACGGCTAACAAGTACTATATTTCATGTATCTAGATATTATTACAGGCTGCGAAATTTACAAGAAATGTTTCCGTTATAGACTGTTAGAATGCTTTAGTAAATTGCTGGTTAAATGTTTACTTAGGACCTTTATATTGGATAGACTTATAATATTGGTATAGCTTTCAACTCGGCCGAATAGCGTATTAAGACTAGAATTACTAGTAGCAAGTGTAGGTAAATACCGATGAAAGTATTATAAGGTATTGAAAAGTGTAAACGGTATTATAAACCGTTTACAATAATATATGAAGTACTGTCCAAAAAGCTAAATGGTATTAGTTTCAAGGAATCAATCTTATAAATAGCGGTTAGCGTTATAAATAACATATTTAGCCCGAGTGGGCTCATTTTAACACTCCTTATTTTTGGTGTTCACCTTAAAGTCTATATAAATTTAACACTGTCACCAGTCATGATACAAAAGGCAAATACTACGGTAGGAGCTAAAGCAGATTTACGTTCCCTACAAGCCGGAAATAATTTTTCGAAAGCATTAGCTATAAGAAACGTCCCACCAAATACTAGTGTTTTGAACTTACTAATGAATTTTATAGTTTTAGTTTAGAACACTAAGCATAGATAAATTAGCCCTTGGAAAATTGACGGTTTTAAAGGCTACGATATTGTTGTGGATTTGCTAAATTGTATGAGTTCATTCCGTTGGATAATTGTACGGGAATATGAAATGGAAAAGGTAAACGAAAACGACCCGAAAACATAATCCAACCAGTGGTACCGATAAAGTCACTCTTACAATAACGAATCCAAGCCGTCTTCAAGTCTCATATACCGCCTATATACCACTTTTAAATCTTTACTATTATATGAAACCAACCCTTCCATAACAACGAAGCTAGTACCACACTACCGAAAGCATCGACTTAGCTTAAAGAATACAAAACGTTACAAAGCCTTCCTTACATATTATTTTTATTACCTAGAAGGAGATGGCAAACCGTAAGTTCAGTTTAAATCTTCGCCATAATGAAATTATCACTGCCTTAAGTACTCTATTTAAACAATCTACTTCAACGAAAATATTTGTCTTCATCGAATGAAAAAAAATTCATTTTAAAAGGTTTGAACCAACGATTTATAACGCTTACAGGATTTTCTCCACTCCCTTAATATACGAGGTAAAAGATGAAACCAGAAAACATTATGGGGAGAAAAGCCGCCTTATAGTTAAGGGGTACGATAATAACGGCAAAAAAAATATTATAACCTAATCTTCCACTTTATAACAAGCGATCTATTATTTAATTTTAACGTTTACCAATTCCCATAATACCTCTTACACTGTTTATATTAAGCTTCGTAATATCATGCAAACCTACACGTAATTAATGGAAAAGCTTAAAAATAATATCTAAAACCACATATTTATATAATTACAGAATTATTATTTACTCGAAACGATTTTACGTATCCAGAAACCGTTTTATAAACTTGTTAAAGCTGGGGTATATTAATTCAATACCTATTAAAGGCATTATAAAAAGCGGTTTGAACTAGTTAGTTCAACCTTCGACCCATACCTTTTAGTCTTAATACCATGTTTCAAAGGGTTTACAATTGTTGGCATATAAACGGAAGATATACTAACGTTGTATAATACGTTGTTTTTCGTTGAAAAGGAGAAGAAGTTTGTAAATACTGGTTTTAAAGTGAAACCAAAATTGTGCCTAGTAGAGAACCACGTAATCTATTTCAACGGCGTAATAATTACGCATTGAAACGATGTTTTAAACCTCGTTTAAAAATGATAATTATATAAAGTTGTTTTTATTAACCTAACTAATACAAAAAGAGTTAACAAATACAAGTATCAATGTATTCATGGCGCCTGAATTGTATTAGTAATACAGCCAAATACAGCATTTAACTTTTCAGGCGTAGCACAATACTAAGTCGACCCTTTAAACAACATATGTAAAGCGTTGAACAAGCGCCTTACGTAGTAAATAAATAATTCATAGCTCGGTTTACGAATTGTATCGTTATATATACGTACTGATAAACTTTTCGTTTATACTAATAGCTCTTTTACTAATAATACCGACTTTGATTCGTAAAAAGAATTCGCTCCTATTCTTGGTCACGATATAATGATTCGAAACGAATTTATCATTTATAAAATATTTTATTAAATATTTTATGAAAGCTTTCCCAAATATAAACGGTTTACTTGAAACTGTTCAGTTTCGGAAATTTTCGGTATAATTAAAGGATTTGACTTCAGAATCACTAAGGAAATAACGGTCCGGATAATTATTTCAAACCATAGTTTAAAACCCTTCTTTTTAGTAACAGATACTGATTCCTTTTCTCTTCACGAATGCCCTATAAACTTCGGAATTACCAACTAAAAGCGCCTTATAATCAATGTTATAACTTTATGCGAATCGAACCAGTATCGCGAGATTAAAAAAACGAGGTGGATTGACGGGAAGTAAAACCTAATAAATGCAATAACTAAGGGTACCCCGAATAGGGCATTAAAAGTACTTGTATTAACAAACACTCTTTTCATTAGCGTTGTTGAAAAGGTTTTATTTCCTTACCCTAATTGATCAACTTGTACCGCTTTTAAGATTTTTTCGCTATTAGAATCTACCATTTACACCGCTTTTGAGATTTTATCGTTATTTGTATCTACCTTTCGCACCGCTTCTAACGTATTATCATTCTTTGGTTTTACCATCTACAACTTTTCTAACGTCCTATTACTTTTTTTTCTTCACTTTTTACCACTTCATTACATACATTATTACTTTTCACCTTTAAAATACATTGCTTGCATTACAAATTTTAAAAACAATTGCATTACTATGCAGAAAATTTCATTAGGTCCGGGAGCACCAGCCGAAACATAAAAACATGTAGTTAGTCGTTACCGAAGGGGGAGGGAAAAAGCGGCGTCGCATCTTCGTCATCGTCCCCATCATCCTCCTTCTCACTGCCCTCGCCGCTGCCGTTTCTATTAGTGCCACCGTTATCGCCGCTATCGATGGTACTAATGGCGACGCTGGAGGAGAAGCCCCGCGCTTTGGTCTATATGCCCTTATATAAGGGCACGGGGAGGTCTTCACTCTCCATATAATAACGTGCGATAACATCATCGAATTCGCCTATGTAATACATGCGAAGGCCCGCCTTCTAGGCGATAATAGCTGTTTCCGTCTTCTTAAGCCACCGGTTGGAGCCTATTACTAATTAGTATCGGCTTGTTTTAGTTATTACGAGAGTGGTTGTTTTTGAAAGGAACCCAAATAGTATCTTGGTACAGTAAGTAATCGTTATTCGCGTCTAGGATGACACGTTTAGAATAAATTTATCGTAGAGACGGCGGGAACATAATAAGTCCTCTGCCTATAGCCTTAACATTACCTGAATAGGGTTGTATCCGTTGCTAATTCGCTTGTAACGGTAATAGCAGATCGACTGACCCCCGTTTTATTGGTAATTGTTAATAGATTTGCCCGCGGCTGCGGACGCGACATACTGAATATAGGGTTTATTTATTGGCGGTTTGGTGTTGAAAACCCGGATGCATTGCTTTAGCGCTTTACGTATTAGAAAAACCTCGCGACGTATCTTAACGAGTTGTAACTCGAGGCGACGGGCTAGGTTGGCCGTTTCTGCCTCATTTACAAAAACATGAAAATAGTAAAAGTTAAGCGGGAAATTATTAATACGGATTATATTATAACTTTATTAAGCTGCGCTTTAAATAGCTGGAGGGGGGTAGTGTTGCTACGGGTAAAAGGGTCTTTATCCATAGCGAAAGGGTAAGGTTTATAACCTTAGGAAGCCCTCATTCCTTTCCTTATATGGTGGGGGGAAGAGGGAAAGGAGAGAAAAGGGGAGAGAGTGTAGGGGCGTCAGTGGTGATAGCGGTAGCGGTAGGGTAAAAACCGAAGATAAAGGCAGGAATTGAGGATATGTTACCCGAGGAGACTGTGTTGATGCTGGGGTTTACGGTGGCGCAGCGGGTAGTATCAGCAGTTGTCTCCTCCTTTTTACGCAAACACACCAAAAGGAATCTTACACTCCTATTTTCAAGAGTCATCTATTATGGGAAACGGTTATAATATGGAGTTGGTTAAGTAACTTTCCTATAAAAGCAATCTGTATAATTAAAAGGAACAGTGGTTTTTGGGTGTATATATTAGTTAACTAGTTGGGAACTTACGTTGTAAAAAAGGCGCGTCATTAAAAAGACGGAAAAGGTTTTTTTGCTTAAACCTATAACGATATATTCTTTTATACGAACCCAAAAATATGTAATCCCGATAATTACCTTAAATCCTTACATCTTTATAATTATATCTTTATAGAGATTCATAACTATATCGTTATTAATAACCATATCGTTACCAAATTATCTAAATCAACTCAAACCTTTTTTTAATCACTACCGTGGTAAAAACTACTAATCCAGATCTTTACAATTTTATACCGCAACCATTATTACCGCCAAACCCATAAAATGGAATCTTAGCTAAATTAGTACTACTAAATCATAGAAAACAAGTCATACTACGAATTAAACTGTCACTACTAAACTATACATACAAATTATTACTACTAAATAATAAATACAGGCTACATTACAAACTAAACTGTTATTACTAAATTATGGATACGGCTACATTGGAAAAAGAAAAGATTATTTGTGTGAATATATTCATATATCTCCATAGTTAATAAGTAGCTACTTTCCAGTTTGTATCTTTACATAGTTCATAATAGCATGTCACTGCTTAGAAGTGGTATTGGAAAAGTTCACAGTAAAGTTCCACTGCCTCGAAGAGAGATTAGAAGAGTGTATAGTAAAGTATTACTGCCTGAGTAAGAGTTTATAAGCTCTCACCTGAGGCGTGCACTCTCCGGATGCCTCTTCTCGTTTTTATCTTACTATCTACTTCAATACAAACACCGATCTTTACAATTACTTTTCTACTCTTTATGTTCACATTAATAGGCAGAAACTTTATCAATACCTTCCTTTTAATAATTCACATGAACCTTTTTTCTCTTTACGAGTACCTAATTAAATTAGAAATTATAATGAGGAAAGGCCTTATTATCGATATTATAACTTTCTCCAAATCGTACGAACACCATAAAATAAATAAACAAGGAAGTCAAACACGACAAACTTAATAACTAAAGACCTTCCAAATAGCGTATTGAAAACCCTCGTATTTATGAACATTCGTTTTGTTAGCGTTACTAAAAAGGTTGTACAACTTAAACCCTAATGTGCAACTTTTTTTTACGTTTTCATTCATTTTGTTTTTTTACGAATTTTATTTATATTACATTCGTTAAATTCATCATCAACCATTTAAGTTATGAGTTTTAGTGTTTCAATAGATTACTTATTGTCGACGGTATGTATTTTAGTTTTTAATTTGCTTATTTTTCATTGATGTTGCACATTTTACCTTTTGAAGTAACTATTCATGAATTAATTGAAGATTCTTTTCAAAAAAAAAAAAACTTCATTACATACTAATATATATTAAAACTTGTTCATAACCGGTAAACAATAAAAATGAGGCAATCAATCGTTGCCGACGGAGACAAGGAAAAGGAAGGGGACGACATTGTAGTTATTATCGTCGTCGCTATTGTCGGTGTCGTTGTTATCTTCGTTATAGTCTTTGTCATCGCCGCTAACATCACCTCCTTAAAGAAGTTTGGGCGCCCTACATATAGGCCATATACCCTTAGATAAAGGGAAATGAACTGTGTAGTTTTCTTTACAACGTCGGGAAAAACTTTGTCGAAGTTGTATGTATAATACAAACGTAAAACCGTGCGTCACACAGTAATAGCGGTAACGATTTCTGTGGCCCGCCTATTGGTACCTAGTGAAAAATAAATTCAAACCCCCGATTCATTATTGAAAAAGTGAAATAACTTACTGTTAATGCGGCGGGAGCATAAATGGGAGTCCGCGAATAGGATTAACATTACTAAAATGAATGCGTACTTGTTATCACCCCTTTAATAATGGTAACAACGCCCAAATACGCCCCCGCTTTAACAACACTTGTTAAACAACATGCCAGCGGCAACTGATGCAACGTAACACATGTAAGACGTAATTATGGAAAATCATAGAGCGCTTACCTTAATACAGCGCTCCAATACCTTCCGCACCAAAACGGCCTTGCAGTGCATCCTAGTGAGACGCGCTATCAAACGGTGGGCCCACTCCACTATCTCGGATTCGTTGAGTTAAAAGTTAATACATATCACGATTCGAAAGGCAAATATTATTTACCATGTTGTAATTCGTTAATCGTACATTTACAGCGTTTAATGAGTGCTACGGATAAAGACGAAGTCTTTACTTAAAGCGAAAAAGTAAATTCTATAACTCACACTACTCATACTACTCTTATCACTATTGTTATATCGATTACTACTAATATTCCTGATGCTTATACTATTGTCACAGCTGTAACTTAGTAAAGAGGGAAAAGGGAACATAGAAAATAGTGAACTAGCGGCCTAAGAAAGAAAACTAAAGGAGGATCTACTAGTGATAGCTCTTATGGCGGCGGTGGCGGCTGCCTTTTCAGATCGTACGTGCTGCCACGCTATAAGACGCCGCTGATTACATGACTTTTGAGATGGAATGCTGTATAGAATAATTAGAACTTATTAATCAGGCGCAAAACCATATTATAATTAATTGGAAGCTTACTTAGAAATGGAGCCGCATGGTCAAAAGAGAAAAGAAAAAGGTTTCAGCTAAACCTAGGATGATATAATACCTTATATTCACTTTACAATACGTAATATCAATAATCACGTCTTAATAAGGTTCTTCGACCTTCTACAACAAATCAAAACCTATATTATACTATCGCTTTGAAATAAACCTATTTTCAGAGAATTAGACGTTGCAATATTGTCAATTTTATTGGTCGAAGTAATAGTAGTATTGCATGGTCAAGTGGTGGATGTATTGTTCTAAGTTTGGCAGACCGCTAGCTGGTCTGCACAGTAATTTATATGACTAATTGTTTGGCCCGTGCCTTAGAATTAAGTGAGCGTATACTATACCTGACTTGCAGCTAATACAGTAGGCCTACAAAAAAATACACTGAACTTGTAGTTAGTATCATCAACTTTACTGTAAATAAAGTTGACCTACTACATTATAATGACTACTATTTCAATACTAGTGGATTTTTTTGTACGCGTACGCCAGTGAAGTCAACCAAATGTTTCCAATTATTACTAAATTATATTTAAGTTAATTGAAAAGACTTCTATGAAGTTCAGTTGACTTTTAGACCTAAATTGGCCCAATTACCTTAATTTACACTACGGATCGAATTCTCAACTTTATTAACTTCCGTAAAAAAAATATCGCCAAAAATTTGGGCGTATTGATCGACTGCCGTTATTAGCTATCTTAACATACGTGGGTTAAGCCGACTGCTACTTTAGTTTGCCCACGGGAGTTAATTGGTATGTTATTGCCCCTATTGCCATTTATATAACTTGTGATTTTAATTAATGCAAGTTAAGCTATACATGAATCTTAGTTAACTTACGTTGGATAATTAAACTATTGTTACCCCTAATTTAACCGTGGTATTGAATGAAATCGCCATCGCCAGCTTCATTTACCTAGTCGTTTTCTAATCTACCAGCATATATTTATTCACTTACTCGTGATTTGGTCTTGCCAGTAAGCCTGTTAATGTAGCTCTTAATTTGTATCGTTAGCCTATAGCTGTCTACAAACCCTTTAAGAGCTTCATTTGGCGAAATTCTCGTTATAGCATTAACGGGATTCTCTTTACCATTCATCCATTAAAACTGCTTAATTTCCCTACATTCGTAAGTTTTACGAAGTGTTATAACATCTCTTATCAGGTGGGTTTCGTTGGTGGTTCCCAGCTTTAAAAGGTATTCAAATAGGTTTTTCTAATCAATGCAAATTACTACCAGGATAAACGAAATATTTAGTTACTTGGTAATGATTTTCAGTGTTTCCTATAGTGTTATATTTATATTGAAGCCGTCTTTTATATATTAAACCTCTAAAGACAATAAATTTCCTATAATTCTTTTACAACAACCAATATACAATGAATTAGGTTTTTGATAATGATAAATTAGTGCTCTTGTCTGTTTTCATTGACGGAGGTCATCAGAAAACCAATGTGTAACAACAACCATACATTGTTTTTGAATGAGTCGTTTGTAAAGATTATAAACTTGGCACTCAACAGGTTAATCGGAACTTTATTAGACCCTTGGTCTAGGTTTCGCATCTAACATTCCATCTTTTTTCAAAATCGATTAAATTAGTAATGAATTGGTTTTCGTATTTGTTCCGTAATCGATAGGTTGTAAAAGTCATTCGATTGATGTAAGGTAACGATATAGTGGTAACAGGAGTGTTATTTCAAATACTGTTAAGCTTTAGCTCCATTAGATTTGTCAGTTATGGCCAGGTTAGCGCTTTGGCTCTTTTGGAGAAAACGAAGTCTAATATTAACATTAAATATACGAATTAATGATCCGTTAAATTCAAGTTAGTTGTATTTCATCAGAATAGAGACTGGCATATAGTTTCAGACCTTTGAGTTTTTAATCGCCTGCTATTCCGAAATTGAAAAGTTAGCCGTTTTAACGGACAGGATTCCGTTAATTTAAATACCTACTAATCTGAAATATTTATTTTGCGTTACTAATAAGTACGGATTGTATATTAAAAACTTAATATCTAGTTGTAATTTGAAGTGAGACTAATTGGTTTTAAACTACTGTGAGTTCTTTTTAGCTAGTCTATATTGTTATTTAATATATAGTATTAACATCTCCGAAAGGTATTCGCCACGTAATTCCTATAGTAATTCCAATAATACGATCCGTTGTAAATTATTCTTCAATTATATGTAAGTTTGCGTTATATCTCCGTTATTAAGGGTGAACTTTCCTTTAATTTTAGCTAGAAAACTTGTTGCCAAGAAACTATTGAACATTAGGTAATCTTTTAAATTGTAAGCGATTACGTAAGAATTTGATTCTTATTTTTATTACTGTATTCTTAAACTATTAAATATGACTTTTCCTATATTTGCTCCATGATCTTACCTTTAATCTTATGTATAATCCCAGACTCAAAAATCGTAATATTCGGGTTGTGACAGTTAAAGTTGGCTTTAAATACGAATTATATAACTCCTCGGCTTAGAAATACATTAATTTCGACTCTATTGTTTTCCTTAAAAGTTTTGTAGAGGGTTTTAATGATGTTTTAAGTCCGGATCTTCATAATTAAGTCTTTATCATCCTTTTTTCTTCTGATTAACTAATTAGTATTGTAAATACAGCCCGGTGTATATTCCACGTTTTTAACGTTTTTCCCTTTTGGTAGTTGATTACGCTTGCAGCGTTTCATTAGTTTGTCGATAATATAAAGGGGAGAGTTACATCAAGCTATTCGCTTGATTTGCAGGTCTTTATCGCTATCATTCGTTGTCCTAATATAAGGTTTAACTTGGATGATACGTACCATCATGTGGTTATTAACAATTTTAATAATTACTTTAAGGTTAGCGATATTTAAGATTTTGCATAGACCATCCTATTTGTTTGGTCTCTGCTACACGAGGATTTCGCTTTATAATAGTAAAGTAGGTACGTTGATCGTCTTAAGGATGTATTTTGTATTGAGGACGTTATTGAATTAACTTTGTGTAGATCCTTTTCGCAATTCCTTTAGTATTTTGCTATAGGCCACAACTGTCTTTAAGGTATTTGTTAATGTTGTAGATTCACTCGTTAGGAGTGGGTACGCTTCAAAGACCAGCAGCATTAATGCTAGTCTGTTAGGACCAACATTGTTATTCAGGCCTTTCACTTTCATTTAAAGGCGTGCCTCTTGATTCATAAAACTTCCAATCTCCAACGTAAGGATATCGTATGTTTTTCGGAGTAGCGTGTATATCTCTTCGACCTTTCCAGTACTTTAGTAGGTTTTAATAGGTACTTGTTTACACTGGATTCATATTATCTTAGCGTTCGTTTAAAACTCTGCTGCCGCAAATTGAGTGCTAGTATCGTAGACGATGGCGATAAGTGGACCCAAATACGTATCAATTTATAGCATTTTTTACGTTTCTCACGTATTCTCTACCAACAAAGACATTAAAAACTTGGTTTTGAGAAAATAAGTTACGAAATCAATAACTGTAAAAATAGGCTGATTATTTGGATATAATACGTTAATAAGGATTTTATAATGAAAATATTTTCCATTTTTAATGTAAAATTAAAATTTGGAGGGTGTTAGATATACATTTCGTAATAGTTATAAAGATTTTAAATAAACTTTGGAGCAAGGTATTTTACGTTTCTTTGCCATACGGATTTGAGGACTTTGTATCAATTGTTAAAGGTTTCGTAATTAAAACTTCGGTGGAATTAACGTATTTATAAATTCGTAAAATTTAACATTGTTGCTTTTTGGCCTTGAAGGTGGAATTACAAATTTTTCTATTTGGAGCCAAAAGGAAACCTCTTGCCGTTTTTAACTAGTTCATTAGCGTTGATGTCGACGTTAATGATAAGGGTTTTCATTTTATTTAAATTATGAAGGAAAGAGGTAGGAGATTTGAAGATATGGAATGTGATCGATTTAACAACAGTCTTAATAAATGTTGTCACCATTGATAATACTCGTTCGACTGAAATGAAGCTAACTTTGGCTTGACTTATATCTTAACGATTGATTTCTTTAATATTAATTCTTTCCCTTTGCAATACTACATACTGCAAATAGATCCCTATTAAGTATCTCATTGCTCCTATGTTTGATATGATATCTTCAAACGTGTGGTTCGTGTAACTACCGCGAAGGTTAAAGGTATATAATAATTCAGGAGCTTGGTTAAGGCATTGGTAAAAGTCTTCGCTACTTAAATAATATAGGAAGGCGTAGTCGGTTAGTTATTAGGCTGCGCCAGAAGAAACATTGTTATGATACGCGAATTACTTGAAAATATAAATACTGTTAATATCTTCTTTACCTTTATAGATTCCGATTTGGTTAAAGTAATTATATTCGGAAATAGTAACGTATTGAAATTGATATAATATTCGTTATTTTCAAGACTAAGCTGAAGTATGGCGGAGAGACCAATAACCGGACTTATTACAAATTTAATACCTTTTATTACTATTACAACGATAGTTTCTAAAGTTAACAGATCCGCTTAAGATTTTATTTCGTTAACACCAGTGTAATTATGATTTTTAATCAGAAGGTTTTGAACTAGATTTGGAGTGTTTAAGTCGTCCTTACTTACGATCGATATATTATATCAATGCGCGGTTTTTTTTATTTACATTGAGAAATTTATTCGTTCAAAAGTATATATTAAACGAGTATGTTGTACGTGTTATTATGGTTTTAAAATAGAACTTTAGATATTTTAAAAAGCCTTTACAGGTAGTATATAAACGTTATGAGACGTATTCGCATTATTCAACGCCTTTAATAACTGCCTGAACCTGTACACAAAGCTTGAGTTCGCTTATATAGGCCTTTCCTATCAGTTATTAACATAACATTAGCTTATTAAACATCCGATTAAAAACTTCCATTAGTATTTCCTCTTTTATCCTTTTTAACATTAGCGTCGTTTACCTCGTAGTAGTCCAATCCATATAATATTACATAAAATGGACATCGTATTCGAAATATTTTTTTGTATCATGATAAATCTTTGGAAATATTTTTACTCGCGTGAGAAAGGTTAAGTAATAACCACTAGCATGTTTCGTTAGGATTTGGGAAAATAATAAATAAAAATAAGATAGAAAGATCTCTATTTATTTTCATGTATTTAAAATAGGTATTATGTTTGTATTAATGACGTTATGTGGCTTTCCGTTATATCTTTATCTTTCGTTCCAAAATTTGGCGGAGTTTGTAGGGAGTTTGTACTTAATGTCAACCATTTTCCTAGGTTTTAGGGACAAGTAATAATAGTTGTTCTTGTCGTCGGTAGTGTTTTGTATTAATTCAAGCCTTAAAGCTTCCGAGTCGCAGTGTTAAGTTTATTGCTAGTCGCGTTCCTCGATGGGAAAAGTTCTATAATAGGATCTGTAGTGGGATTGCCTGTATAGACGTACTTATTGTGGGTAGCTTCGCCTTAAAGGATTTGTAAATTTGAAGGGAAGGGTGAAAGGGCAACGGGAACTTAACCATACGAAGGGTTTCGAAGGATTTGACGATTTTATTCAATTGACCGAAAAATGAAGACGTTAATTCCTTGTACCATATTGGCGGTCATGTTATACGCTTATATGGTGGAGAATATGGAAAAAGAGGAAGGCACCGGCATGTGCCCTAGCACCTGCCTGTGCATCTGGCTACTACATAGTTAGTTCTGCGGAACTTCGCTTCTAGTTCTAGTTTCTTCCTCTTCCATCGTTAGAATACTACACTGTTTCAATATTACGTTGCCATCCCACACGCGTACCAACAATTTGTAGCTGCAAGCAAAAGATATGAAAAGAACTTGACCTACCTTTCACTAGTCTAAACAAGATAAAACGGAAGGAGCGTCACTAGTTTTGCTTCACCGCAAGAATAAAGTCAATTACCCCCCGCTCCGCCAAACCTTCCATTATTTCACCCTCTTTCCTGATCTTCAACTCTACGATCCTCAACCTCTTCCCCACTAACCCTCTCTTCTTTTCATCATCTTCATCGCAGTCGTCAGTAGTCTCGCTACAGTTGCCATTAGTCTCACCGCTACCGCCACTGTTTTCGCTGCTGTCCCTATCATCTTTCCCATAAGCAAGCGTAATACACGTGCTTTAAGCATTCCTCAATTATTAACACCCCATCGCACTCGTGACAAGCCTTTTGAAATTGCTCCCTAACCCTTAAAGAAGGAAGCACCTACTCCTGCCATTTTCACCTTATTAGCTTTTCTTTTATTAAAGTCTACTTTCCGCTCACGAATGTTCTGGAGGTTAATACCCTTTTTTAGCTCTTTTTTACACGTTTCTCTCGAAAAGCTATATACTTTGACTTCGCCCGTTAATAATTAAGAAAAATTTAGTACATAAATAGGCTTAATATTTATAAAAACAATGAACTATTATGGCTAAAAAGAACGTAAAATTTAACAAACGCTTTATTTCTATTAATAAGAGCCTTTAATCACAAATTCTAAATAATCAAGTAATTATAGATAGTCGTTTTAACTCTATTACCTGTAACTGAAAACGAAAACGTTGGTTTCGCCGAACGAGTGTCTTTATAGTCTAAGCGTTTCATTTGCGGCTTAAACCGCCCTTTTCATGCTTATAACCTTAATCGAAATACATTGGCTACCTAATCCTTAAGTGATAATAGTACGTACCATATAAAGCGTAAGGATATTGGGGTTTATAACCCCGAGTACCCTAATTCTTTTAATATAGAAATAGTTATTATTAGTAGAAATATTGTTTTTGTAAATGTTTTCATTTTTTAGATTCGCCTCGAAAGCTTTACTATGTTCAATCCGAAAATAAAAGGTACATCGTCTTTATATTTAGAACCTAATTTTATGGAATAGTAATATTTTGGTACAATACAGAATTACCTTACAAAAAATTTTCAAGTTTTCCTAACGAAATCCTCGAGGCAATTTTGAATGCTTTTACGCACCTTTTTTGAAAAAACCTAAGCCGATTAATTCAAAAGTTTCGTAAATTAACGTTTACCTTGAGAGACCTTATGAAGGATGAAAGGGGTGTTTTCAAGCATATTGAAACTAAATTAAAATATATACCAGCTATTGATATCTTCGACCGAACTATTAAAGATTAAAATAGAGTTTTAAGCGATATTTAAGCTTTTTTCAACTTGCTTATGTAACAAAATCTGTAGCGTCCTAATCGTAAATAAACTTCGTAAAAATATAAAACCCATATGAAAGTTTTGAATACTATCCTACTAACGGTTACAAACCATCGGTACCCTTGATACAAGCCTGTAATTAAAATGGACGCTAAAAATACGACGTGTACGTTTTAGAAAAAGCTAAAATAAGAAAATAAGAATAAAAATAGGTGCAAAAAGGATTCCGGTAAGGGTGGTAATCGAGCAAATGATTGTAAGTATAATTTTTGCGAGGTTCATGATAAACCTCTTAAAAAGAGATGTGACAATAATCGCTGCACCGATCGCGATAGTCGCTGCCGCGATAACAATGGTTGCCGCAACCTTATCTGCTAACGTACAAGATTTAATAATGTTTAATATAAATTGGAAACTAAATATTTAAAGTAAAGCGATATTGAATACTTTTACTCATTGTAAGCGAATAAGGTAGGCTTTATAAATAAGGGTATTGATACGTTGCTTAGTTGTCGAACCTGTATTAGTTATAAGTATAAATATGGATCCTATAATATTTTTTTAAATACTTCATGGTTTATTATAAAACAAGTACATTTTCTCTATGGATTATTAAACCGTGGATCCGGTTTATGGATATAAAGATATTTTTAGGTCGAAATTTATGAACTTTATATAGGATTTAGAAGTTATTGTAGCTAAATTCGTTTACGAAAAAGTGGCTATGATTATATGAGGCTTTCGCTTTTTTTAATCAGCTATTTGTGTTACTTTATCTAGACTAAGTTGAACTTTTTATCTTAATATGAAGTCTGGTAAAGATCTCATAGCCAAAGTGTAACTAAACAAATACTTCTTTAATTATATCGAAACTGTCGTCTCAATAAGTAAAACTAGTTCGGGTGTTATGGAAGCCATAGTAAAGTTTACAACCAAAGTTTTCAGGTTATTCCTAATTTATAGCCATAAGTCGAATCGTGTTGGTAGAGCTTTATCGTTGCAACGTAATCGATTCGAATCACTGTGGTCGAAGTAACTGGTGCTGCGTTGATATTGTTGATTGATGTGTGTCAGTTCCAAGTTTAGAAGACTGCTAGCCGGTCTGCACACTAATTTTTATGGCCAAATGCTTTGGCT
The DNA here is from genome assembly GCA_038502455.1 of Anisogramma anomala. Lineage (NCBI taxonomy): Eukaryota > Fungi > Ascomycota > Sordariomycetes > Diaporthales > Gnomoniaceae > Anisogramma > Anisogramma anomala. The sequence goes on from JASMMZ010000009.1 coordinate 3,520,655, forward strand.
TATGTCTCACTTTGAAGTGGGCATCTACTATACTGCACTTTCAGTGCAGTATATTTAAATCTCATATATTACAGTCAATTTGCAGTACGTACAATTGACTTTACTACAAGTAAAGTTGACTTAACTGTATTGCATTTGAATGGTATTCTAACAATGACGGCGTTTTGTTTTGTACCTGTACGTCAGCGTGGCTTGTTATTCATTGGTGGCAACCTCTGAAATCTCTCTTTAATCCGCAAGCTAGACCCCTGTTAATTCCGATCAATCTGTACTGAAATTAACCTTAATTACGGCCCCTTGTAAACCTTTTGCTACACCCTTCTAAAACCTCCGTTCCTTAAATCTCGTATATAGATCTTTCGCTACAGATTTGCATAAATCAGGTACGCCACCACTTACGTACCTTTTACTAGTAGTTTAAACTACTGCCATTGCTACCTTCGCCATCGCCACCATTTCCCTGGCGGTCTTTCAGTTTGATATAGAAACCCTGTTTCTCTACGTTACGTGCTGGGCGGTCCACGTATCCCTCGATTCGTATGGTTAGCGTACTGCTAATTATAAACCTATTCAGGGAGCCGTTAAAGGTAGCCTTAGTTATGGCATCGGTAGGGTTATTTTTGCCATTAATTTACTGGAACTTATCGATTTCCCGGGCTTCGTATGCTTCTCTTAATGTTATTACGTTTATCATCAGGCTTTCTTCATTAGTCGTGCCTAACTTTGATAGGCATTCGTAAAGGCTTCGGGATTCGATACATATTATTATAGGTATCGATAGTAGTTTCAGCTGTTTGGTAATAATCCTTAATGTGTCATTAATTACCATTTCGATTTTAAGTCTTATCATTATGCCGTAGACTTTTAAGGCTAACACATTCTGAGTTACGCGTTTGTACTTAACAAATGTTTAATATATAAGATTTCCGGTAATCTTAAATTGTCTTTTCAACTTATTTTTGTTAACGAGCATTATTAGGAAGCCAATTTGCAATATAAGATTAGTATTATTAATAAATAACCCGCTTATGAAAATTATTAGCCTCGTTTTCGTTAAATTTACAAAAACCATATTAATTTCTCTTTACATATATTCCATTTGCTATTCAATCCGTTTGTTTTATTTGTTAAGATCTTCATTTTATACGTCTTATACCTGTACTACAACAAAAAGGTCGTATAATACTTTGGTTAATACAACGTAATAATGTAGGCCGTATGAGCCTTTTACTTTAGATATATTTGTGATTTTACCTCGTTGGTCTTATCGATAATCGTTGGGTTTAAAATTTCCCCTTTTTAACATAGGTTAATATTAATAACGTTTTTAACCTTAATACCATAAATATAAAGTAATGATTCGTTAAAGTTAAGTCATATGCCTTCGGCCAACATTTTGATTAGCTTACACTTTCAAAGGCTTAATTTCTTGATAGCACGTTGTTTCGTCGCCACGAAACTAATATCGCCGAGGGAAAGAGTATTGTTTAATTGTATACTTATGATACCAAAGTCTTTGCCCTTTATAATTAATAAGCACAAGATAAATTTTAAAGTGTTTATGCCCAACCTATTTTGAAAGTACGCCTGGTACATTATGAACCAACGTACGCCTACCTCTGCTAATCCGTATAAAGGCTTAATATAACGTATCACCGTGCTATCTAGAAACTTATCTATTGGTTCCTTTGGCAGTTTTAACAATATAATCCGCTAAAGATCGGTGGTAAATTACGTGTACATTTACGTAATATCCCATCTATGACGTGTAAATTAATCTTTTTCGTTATTAATTAAACTAATAGTAATAGCGATGATTCAACGTTAGCTTGTTTTCTGAATTGTAGGTAATTAAGTAAGGATTTAACCCTTTTTTATTACCATATACTTAAACTATTAGCCGTAACTTTTCGTACGGCTGGTTCATAGCCTTGCCTTTAACCTTATAGGCTATCTTCAACTTGAAAATAGTGACGTTTTAGCTTTTAAATTACGTTAACGGTACAAATTATACAGCCCTTTATAATAGGAGACCGTTAATTTCCACTTAGTTATTTTACTTCAAGGGATTGCTTGGTGTATTGATAATACTTTTGGCACGTAGTTTAAAGGCAAGTTTTCTGTTAAAATTCATTTTTGAAATCATTTGCACCATTATATACACCCTTTTGAACTTATATTCCCTATCGATATCCTCTTCTTTAATATGTATCCTCCTTTTCGGTGGTTGTTTACGCCGCCGAAATTCTATTAGTTCATTAATAGTTGGTTTGGAAAGGTTATGTTAGTTGATTCGTTCGGTTCGGAGGTTACCCAGGTTAGGATTTTTATTAGACTTAAGGGACCCGATTGGTTTTCGGTACGGCTTAAATTGTATAATTCGGAAAGTTACGAAGCCGTTAATAGTTTTAAACATTACTTTGAAGCTGGTAATACTTAAGATCTCATACGGCCCGTCCTATTTACTTAGCTCGCTTCACGTAAAGACTCTACTTTAAAAGGGAAGTAAAAATACGTTTGTTATTAAAGGTCCATTTTTAGTATTAAGGGTATTATTAACCTAGCGGCGTACCAATTTCTTTCTTAGCTCTTTTAAGGTTTTATTATATACCATAACTCTTTTTTTAGGTATTTAATGAGGGTGACAACTTAATTGTTATACGTACATAAGCGCCAAATACCAGTAAAGTTAGTATAAGTTCATTAGGAATAACAATATCGTTAAAACTTTTTACTGCCATTTAAAGTCATAATTATTAGCTTGTAAAGCTTTAGGTTTCCAATGTAAGGATATCGTAGGCCTTTCGTAAAAGGGCCTATGCCATTTCCACCTAATTAATACCTGAATAGACTTTAACGAAAACCTATTTATATTAAATTTCCATTCAATTTATTTTAGTTTAAAACTTCATTGTAATAAAGTTGATATTAGAATTGTAAACTTATACGTTTGGTAGGCTAAGGTACGTGTTAATTTACAAACTACGTAATACCTCATGTATTTCTTTTTCCATAATGGTTTTAAGAAATTTAACGCCAAAAAAAAAACCGTAGCAGAATCCGCAACATGTAATAATAACTTGTCGTCAAAGTAAAACAAATTTACAAAGACTTTCGAATTAAAGTTTTAGTTTTCCTTTAACGTAAACTCAAAACTTAAAGGAGTTTAAAAATGTATTTAACAGTAATAATAAATCTATTTAACTATTTTTAGGGCTAGTGAATCCGTAGCTTCGTATCCAGTTGCCTTTAAAACTTTATAAATCCTGTTAGTTGCTAGGTGGTTAAATCTATAATATAGTTAGCGAAGTTACGCCTCTGTTAAGTTTAATACTATTTCCTTTAGGCCTTAAAGGTAAAATCAGAAATGTCCCTATTTAAAGCTAAGTAAAAACCTTTTACTGGCCTTAATTTGTATTAGTTTGTTAGTTTAAATATTAAAGTTAACGCCGAGGTTTTTTATGTCTTTTAGGTAAAAGAGAAAAGGAGTAGGGGATTCTAGGATATAAAAAACAATAAGGCTAATAATAGTTTTAACCGTCGTCGATCCTAGTAAAGATACATTTTTTTCAAGGCCAAAGCTAACTTTAACTTTGCTAACATCCGTGTGGTTCAATTCTGTAATAGTATTAGTATCCCTTCGTAATGCGATGTATTACGAATAGTCTCTTGTTAAGTACTAGGCTGCTTCCATATCCGACATAATCTCCTAAAAGACTTGTTTCGCATAGCGGTTTCAAATAGTAAAGAGGTATTTAGGGTTAGAGTCTTTATAATCGTATCAACGATAGGGGTCTTTACCTGTAAAGCGGTATAAAAAGGCGTGGTCGGCTAATTATTACGTTGCTTCCGGGATAGTGTTAGTATTAGTATCTTTGTGCCAGCCGATGGCTTTTGGCTTATTTCCCTCCTTTTTATATTAATTTCCTTTAAATTATATGACTTGCTTAATGTAGTGTTAGTTCAAAGTAAAGGGGAATTACGTGTAATATATTACCTGTTTTTTTTTAAACTTGGTGCTAGTTTAATGTGTTCAATAATAACTTTATTTGCCGCAAATCCAATATTTGTTAACGTTTAATGTAAACTTGCTTAACCGGTTTAAAAACCTTAAAGAAAAAGAATACCCTTTTTCGTGGGTAGAGGTTTAGACCTTTCGTTAACCGTACTAACCGGGCCTTCCGTATCTTTAATTCATGTAATACAAATAGGGAAGGTATTTTTTCTCGTTATTAAACTCCGGAGCTTAAATTAATATATTAGTCGAGCCAGAGAGTCGAGTAGTTCTAGTTGCTAGCGAGAAACGCAATTAGCTAAAAAAAACTTTTGTAAGTGGTATTAGGGTATTGGAATGCGTATTCAAACTATTTATGGCCCGTAACCTCTTACAGAACCTGTTAGCGTAAAGTGCTTTCGCTAGCTTCTACGTTCCCCATTACTTGTTGGTAAAACATTAGCCTATTAAATATATAATTAAGGAGTTCTATATGAATTTCCAACTTTTTTATAATCTAATATATGGGACCACTTTATAATGTTCCAATCTACATATTACAAGATAAAATTAACATCTTATTTAAAATCACCCTTTAGGTTATTATAGATTTCGAGAAAAGAGGCTCAATTTGTTAGGTATCAGAGATGGTAATCCTCGATTTAACCGGTAAGGATATTAGAAAACAACGAGTAAAAACCTGGTAACTTAACTTTTATCTGGCGACAGGTATTGAAAAATAGGATTAATTTGAAGTCGAAAAGGTTATACGGCTTATCGTTATACTTTATCTTTTATTCTTAGATCTTAACGAACGGGGAATTGCTATACAATTCGTATCGACAATAAAAACACGCTGAGGGAGAATAGTAATGTATTGAGTATAGGGAACCTTTATATCTCTTAACTAGGGGAAGGATTGAGCTTGTTATTAATGGGCTAGATAGTTACCTTTGGATGAATTTGGAGGGAAAAAGCTAGTAGTTGTGCCCACAGTAAGCTCACATATGAAGCTAGTTCTTCCTTAATTTGGTTACTAAAACTGGAAGTTTTGAGAAGCTTAGAGGAAATAGGCTTAAAGGTTTCCATCGTAGGGAACTTAGTAATATTACTCTTGGTGTTCAGAGGTCCGACGATGTTTCTTATTAATTAATTAATGTAAGTTTTAACATTAATACCTTTAGTCGCGTAAGCAGCCGCTATTTCATATACCCTGAAACCGTTAAAATCGTACTTTGCGCTGTTATGTAAAGGTATTAAACTGTCGAATAAGTTAACAGGTTCCTCATCGCTAACACTTAAAGAGTCCTAACTTAGCTGAAAGTAAAGGGGAAGTTCCCTGAAACGTGTATGTAAACTTTAAAGTTCCTTAATACATTTTCTTTTAGGCTATGATTTTTCTAGGTATTCTTTAAGTCAGGCCAACTTAAAGAGTATTTCCGCTATCCTAGTATAATTTCCTTTTAGCACGTAAATCCCTCGGTCTTCAAGTTTACCTCTCAGTTCAAACTTGACGGTCTTTTAGTTTTCCTTTTATATTTCAATTGTCCAGTCGCCAAAGAATTCACGGACTTGAAAAAACACATCGTTGGGAATCTTCATCGTCAACGTGTTCCAAGATAAAGCAGCAGATAAATTTGGTCAAGTGCTCTTCGAGTAAGCTTTCGTAAACGTCTTATCCCTAAAAGTTATTGTTATAGTATTTGGAAAATAGGTAACCAAGAGTCTTAATTGCTTCTGTTCTAATGAGGTCGATAATAACTTCAAAGTACCTCCTAAAGTAAGCCATTTTAGCGGTCTGGCTTATGTAAGACGTGTAGAACGCGTAAAGCGGGAGACTTAGTGATTTAGAGTGTAGGAACTTGATGTTTTAGCGTAAAGTCGCGTGTAAACTTGGTAATTTGGTAACTTGGTGGCTTTACGTTAGGTCGTATAACATGACTCTTTTGGCGTAACTTGGTGTTTTCACTCAAAATAGTGAACTTGACGATTAAGGTAATGCAGGGAATGAAAATAGTAAAGTAAGGGCAAAGATTTAATATAAAGGGTAAGGTTGGAGGTTGGTTATCAATGGTAAAGATTGAGGGTTATTGTTTTGAGGTAAGGACTTAGTTGTTTTCCTTACTATAGTAACACCCGTAGTAGTATTAACTTGGAAGTTTGCCAAATTTCTGAAACTTGAGACTTCTAATAGTCAATCTCAACGTTTTTAAAAAGGATTAATAAAGATTTAATGGTATTTTTAGTAGCGATACCGTCGTTACCTCTAAACTACCGTTAAAACCAACGAAACCTAAAAGTCTTTTCTACTTACTGTCGTAAAAACTGACGTAGAAGTAAAGGCCCTTTGCAAGAATCTCTCCTTTACTTTAACCGTAATATAGAGAATAACAACTCGAAAGTAGCTTCTTATTTTACTTAGATAATCTGTACTTAACCGAATAAGCATCGATTAGTGTTGGTAGGGTTTTATCGTTGCAACGTAGTCAATTCGAATCACTTTAGTTGAAGTAACTGGTGCTAAGTTAATATTGTTGATTGATATGTGTCAGTTCTAAGTTTGGCAGACCACTTACCAGTCTGCACACTAATTTGTATGACCAAACGCTTTAGCCTGTGCCTCACTTTTGAACTAGGCACCTACTACACTACACTTGTAGTGCAGTGTATTCAAATCCCACAAACTACATTCAATTTGCATTACATACAATCAACTCTAATACAAGTAAAGTTGACTTGACTGTACTACATTTGACTGCTATTCCAAAAAATAGTATTTTTTTTAGGCAACCGTAAAAACGTAGATTATCGATGTTCTTAATGTAGTTACCTTTTTTTTGAATAACTGGTTAAAGCTTTGTCACACTAACATTCTTTTATTTAAAAATATCATTAGCTTCAAAAACAATTACTTTAAGGTGCCTTCTACCATTTATAAAAATGATGAAAATCTAGTGTTTAGTAAGGTACTTAGTAAAGCCTTTATTAGTATTATTTCTTTAAAATGAACCATTTATCTTCCAGTCAAATATACTTACCTTTTGAAGGGACGAATTTTTATGTTTACCGCCTAATATCCGTACACGTTAAATTTCATAGTCAATTCCACTATTTCCTGCGTTTTTTTAGCCTTGTATCCCTGTGGATCCGCTTATTGTAGTTTCTAAATATATACGTCTAATTACTATTACTGAATATTAAGATACCGCCTATTTATTTACGAGTTAGGAGAAAGCTGTTAAGGTGTTAATATATGTTATCATAGTAGAAAATATAACCCTTAAGATTAAATAACTAACTTACTAGACAATTGGTAAATATTATATAGTATTGGTTATAACTAGCAAAATAGGTTCGCCTTGAACACTATTTATAGGATCGAAATTCAGATTAGATTTCTATACGACCGAAATAGTAAAAAAAATAAAAAAATTGTAATGTCGCCCTCTTTAAACAATTTTCTTTAACTTATATTTAAACACTCTATTTTTTTTGAACGCAGTTGCTGATTTCTTCAAGATTTTGGAAAATTCATATAAAATGCGCGATCACCAAATCTTGTTAAATAATACGATAAACTTTGGTTAATGAAATTCTAATTTTCCTTCGGCATTAAAACTCGCGATAAAATCTCAATATTGAGGGTTAAATATAAAGTATATGTTAATTTTACCAACGCTTTCCATGTATATATATTGGATAAAATTTACAATGGGTTTGCCGACATGTAGTAAGATTTAGAACTTCTTAATTTTCTAGTTAATTAAATGGCAAAGGTACCTTTTATTTAAGCTTAATAACACGCGAAATTAAATCGTAACCGTTATATTATTTTATGATAAGATGAAGATTTTGTCGATTAATGGTTTCATATCCTATACGCTAAAGGTTTTACAGAATATATTAACGATATATCCCCTATCGCTCTACTAGTCTTTATTGTATGAAGAAGATTATACGGTATTGAATTAGACGTATTATAATTAACCTCAAACCTTTTAATAAATACGAGGTATTAAATTACTACTGTTTGACTTTATGGGTAAACGTAATCGATTTTTAAAGAGAGTAAAATATATTTTAGTAATGAATACTAATAAAATATGCTTCTAGCTTTTCTTATTTTCAAAATTTCAAGATACTTTTACATTTATGAACCACTAAGGTCTCGAAGGTAGTCAATTTACCCCTATGAGATTCAGAAACTCGCTAGTTTTCGCTGAAATATTTATAAGTCGTATTCTTGAGCTTGACCGCGCATTTCACTGCGTATTTATCCATGATATTATTATTTATGCGAATAATTTAGAAAAATACCAAAACTATATTCCGTAAATCCTGGCTTCATTTATCAAAGTAGGATTTTCGCTGTTTTTAGACAAGTCTTACATAGGTTTTTCATATATATACTAACTATTCATTTTCGTAAATAGCTTTGGTTTCTTTTACAATATCAAATATACCGAGGCCTTTCGGAAGATTTCATTACCTACAACTCTTAAAACTTTGGAAATTTTCTTAGGTATAACGGAGATCCTACGTCTTATGATACATTACTTCGTACAACTGTCGAAATTATTACAGCAACTTAAGACGTATTTATTATTCGTTTGTCGTAAAGCTGGATAAATATAGAATAACAATCGTAAAAAGGAAATATATTATACTCGAACTGTGAAAATCATTTTTATGAATTGGGAAATGATTTATTTACTTCTTTATAGGAGTATTTTTATAATGAATTACGTCTATATTATATTAACCCTATCAGGTTACTATTTGATAGGTTTTTAAATGATTTTAAAAAGGTTTTGACGTTATATTATTTTAATCAAAACCTAATTATGCATTGAAACCAGGAAATTCTATACCTATTATTGTTTTTCAACCTATTATATTTTGTATTAAATCATTTATGAAGATAAATGTTGGAATAGTATTACATACAATGTAGTAGGTCAACTTTATTTATAGTCAAGTTGACTATACTGACTGCAAGTTAAGTGTATTGTTTATGTAAACTTCCTGCATTGAGTGTAAATCGAGTGCAGTACTCTTTACTTCACTCTAGAGCACGGGCCAAGCAATTGGCAATACAAATTACAGTGCAGACTGGATAGCGGGTTGTTAAACCTAGAATAATATATCCACCACTTGATCAATGCAATACTACTGTTACTTCGACTATGATTCGAATCAATAACGTTGTAACGTCTAAAGATCTATTCATAGGCAAGGCCTACCAACACTAATTATCGTTTATTAGGTTAAGCACAGATTGACTAAGTAAAAGAAGAAGTTAATTTCTGATTACACTCTATATCAAACGGCGGCTAGGGTAGAGGAAAGATTTTTTCGAAAGGTCTTTACTACTATGTCAGTTTCTACGACAGTACATAAAGAAAACCTTTGGATTGTACCAGTTTTTACGGCAGTCTAAAGGTAGTGACGGTATTGTTATCGAAAACACCAAGAAATTTTTATGGATTCTTCTTGAAGAAAAACGTTAAGATTGACTGTCAGAAGTCTCAAAGTTCGGCAAATTGGCAAACGGCTAAGTTAGTACTACTACGGGTGCTACTACTATAAGAAAAACGACTAAATCCCCATGCCAAACAATCTTTATCACCAATAAACGACCTTCAACCTTACCCTCTACACTAGACCTTTACCCCTTCTTTACTCTTTTCACTTTCTCCACGTCAATTCAATCGCTAAAATCGCTATTATAAGCGAAAACACCGCGAGAACACCAAGTAACGCTAAAAAAAAGCCATATTACACGACTTAACGCCAAGTGGCCTAGTTTCCACGCGACTTTCCGCCAAAATACTAAGTCTTTACAACTAAAATCACCAAGTTTCTCTTCTTATACGCATTATAAGTCCTTTACAATCCTAAACAACAAGATAGAACCTACTTAAGAAATTTAAAAAGGGTTTAACGTCTTGTGTTCCCTCTTTTTAAAGTAATACAATAAAGATCTGTAGGGGTAATATATCGACGAAAACTTAACGGAAAAACAACTAGTTAATTACATCGGCTACTATATCGTTAAGTAAGATGGAAATGAAGATCTTAACCGTGGCGAACGCGCTTTTATAAACTTTCGTTACCTCTTCGGCGACTAGACTATTGATATATGGAAGAAAATTTAAAAAGGTATCAAATCCAAACTGAAAGCTAAACTTAAAAGCCAAAGGACTTACATGCTAGAAAAGAACTTTACTAAGTTGATGAAAACTCTTTTTAAACTAACCTAGCTTAAAAAATACCCTGAAAACCTATACTCCGTAGAAAAGGGTATCGAAAAATCATATCGCTTATATATACGATCTAAAAGACCTTTACTTTACCCTTAGTTAAATCAAAAACCCTTATGTGTTGGTAATAAAGAACCTATGAACCTACTCGACAGCTTAACACCTTCACTTATTAATGCGAAGTACGACCTTAACAGTAGCAGAGAGCGTGAAGTAGCGCCCACCAATACGACCAAAGGTATTAACTTCAATGCTCTATACTAATTATTTAAATAAGATCGTTAAGTCCCCCAAAATCCGTAGTTATATCTTACCCCTTAGTGCATTAGTCATTAAGCCCCTTAAAAACCTTCCTATGAAAGGTTAACCTATACATAAAAGTTAATTACAAGTCTTATTACTAGAATTTCCTCCTCGTATTAGGTAACTAGTAATTACCTATAATACTATACCTAGAAATCTCTAAAACTTAAATTTTTAGGAAACACTAAAAAATATTAGAATTAATATCGCGACCTACCCCCAAAACCTGTTAAAATGATTAATATTAATTACAAGCTCCTTAAGAAGCTCACTACGATTTGAAACAATATATAGAAGTATAACGGGAAGCCTTATAACTTCCTAGACACCAAGATAATTCTGTTCTTAAACATATACATGGAGATAAAGGTTCTCCCTTGAGGTTTTACTTACTATTCCCCGAAATTCTTATAAAAAACGTCAAAAACTATTACTTAACATTCCTTACCGAGTCACCACGTATCGCAAGTTATACAATGGCATAAAAAGCCACTTCGAGTACAATGTTTATCTCACCGTAATATTACATAAACTGAGCTACCACACGGTAGACTATAATAATAGGTAGGAAAAAAGAGGAAAAAACACCAATAGATATGTTAAACCAAATACTTAATAAGTTAATGTTATATCAATAAGTAATGGAAAAAGCATATACTGGTAAAACCACACTTTGCGAATAGGTAAGGGCAGCAGTTACAGGTGGTAAACAGTTTAAATACGCCTTATAACGCCTAAATACTACCTTCGAAGGCTTTTTTGATTAATTACGTTTCTTGCTTACCTCTATAATAACGCGTATACCAAACTCGCTTTATATATACCCTGAAACTGGTAATTTCCTAAAACCGGCAATTTCCTTAACTTCAATGAAAAAAAAACTTACGGTAATTAATTACGTAGACCGCAAGTACAGCTACGGGCGACCATAACACCTAAGGTATAGTTCATCAACTATAAACTGGAGGTAACAACCACGTTAACGCCAATAAGTCTAAGATTTAAATGGACCTATTAACCGCAAATACTATCATTTTAATAGTGGTAAAAAAATATTAAATTTGTAGTGAGTCTGGTTGTTAATCAACTCGACACTTCTTCGCGGAACGAATAAATAGAAAGGTAATATATTATAATTAGTACCATACTATTTGAAAACAAGACTACTTGGATTAAATCGCAGATTTCGAAGGCGACGAACTGATTAACAGCGATATTACCTCTAAATAGTTTGAATAATATAAAGATACTACTACTAAAACGACATAATAACTAGCTGAACACGTTTTCCTATATCGTTTAAGTGGTAAAAACCTTTACCTTTGCCTTAATTAAGCCTCTAACCCCTTATATACTTTTAACCTTCGCGATTGTTACGCGAATCATATGTTTTAAGGTATTATGCCAGATACAGGAGTAATAAAGTATTTAATAGGAGGCTATTCGTAATACATGGCACTGTAGAGAAAAGGTATTATAGCCACTGGGATCAATTATTACAATGCTAGTAAGGCCAAAATTGACTTCGGACTAAACGAATAATTATTGTTACTATAGATAACGGTAATTCAAACTGTTGTAAAAACGATTACGTTACATATACTTAAGTTCTTTACCCTTTTTATACTTTGTTTGGAGGATATTAAAACCCTTGGTATTAACCTTGATGTTAACTTAAACGAGTTAGTTAAAAACGGCTAAATGTTTCCCCTCGCCTTTAAGTAAGAATACTTATAATTGTATCTTCAAGGTCTTAAAGCAGTAGTATTAAACCTATCGGATCCTGAGATACTTTAACTATACCGACTCTTCAACTATCTAATTTTTAATAAGCTATATAAAGTACGAAAGTCCGCGGGTATAAAGTTGTGAAATATTTTACCCTAAAAGTTATTCAAAATCTTTGCCTATATTGTTAAATACATATCAAAGTTTTCTGAAAATTTAATTTACATTAAAAGACGACAAAAACTTTAATTATAAGGTTTTCATTAACGTATATTACTTAGATAATAAGCCTGTTTTTTATGTTGTTGACTTTGTGAACTCTTTTTACAGTGTTAAGTTCCTGAAATCCCTTTCGGTAAAGGATATATAGGAAGCGTTAAGGATACTGTAGATTGACACGTACCTGTGACTATCTAATATCTTCGTCTACGATATTGATGCTAATTTTACGGTGGCGGAGTTTTAGGAAGATGCTAAGATAATGGGTATTTAGTATAAATAGGTACCTGTAAACGTCTATTAAAGTATTAGAAAAGTTGAAAAGGTATACACCCTACTTCTCCGAACGAATAATATTCTTACAATAGAAATTATAAACTCTACGATTCCAGAGGCAAGTTTTCAAATAGCGGTAAAGGGCTTGAACGATATTGTAGGCCTTAACGGCCTAATATCAATGTTGCTGGTCTTTAGAGTATACCTATGCCTGATGAGTAAATCTCTACCATTAGTAAGCACTTAAAAACGGGTTGCGGCTTATGATAAAACACTAAAAGAACTACGGATGGAATTGGCTGGCTGCTATGTTAATAATACCCTTAACATTAAGAACGGCCCTATAATAATTTACGTACATGCTCTGCTGTTATAAAGTAAAGTTTTAGTGTGGCGGAAGCTGGGTACATGGGAGGGCCCGTTCAAAATCCCAGGTATCGCGAGCTTCGAAATGATTACTAAAACTGCTAAATACCCTATATCTTTTCGAAGTACTAAGGTTATTAACAATAAAGACCCCTAAGTAAAGCGACCGAGTCAATATAAACCTTTTCGACTCATTATCGACAAGACGATAAAACGCCCTTGACGCGGATGACCCCCGAAAGAAAAGAACGTTAAAAAGTAGGAATATACATTAAGTCGTATTTATAATACTATTTGGATAAATAGGAAAGAAAAGGATAACGATGATTTAATATTAAGGTTTCGAATGTAAGGGATTATTAAGATTCCTGTCATACCTTTTAAAGAAAGTGATAAGGTCGAAATTAATAGTCTATTGACTCGAGGGATTATACAATTCGTACCGAAAACCGAGTTTAACCTTTAAAACATTAATATTACGATTTTCAAGTTGAGAATTATTCACAAGGTTAAAAGGCAAAACTACAGGGTAGCTATACAAAAAGCTATGCCTAATTGTTGACAGATACAGCGATAAAGATAAATATTAAATCATTAAATAATTGCTAAAGATTGAAAAGATTAGCTAACGTCTAGTAGTCTTTTTATTAATAGGTTTCTTAATTAACAATAAAAGTAATTTTATGCTTAATAGCTGTAATATAACGTAAGCCTAAATGTAATTAGCAACGGATTTGTAATGAATCGTACTGTTGAAACTATTATAGAAACTACGTGTTATTTACTCTTCAAGGACAGTAATACGGTGTATTGAACCCCTAAACGGATTGGTTAAAACAAGCGTCTATTGGTTTTTAACCAAATAATCGTACCTTAAATTACAATTAATTTTTTTTTAATATACAACCCGTGTTGATTCATAGCGTATAAGAAAGACTTCGGTGTAGTAGGTATTCAAACTAATGATACCATTTTCTTTGAAACGGCGAACTTTATAATATCCAAATAATGAGCGATTGAAGACTTGAAGTTTTAAAACTATAAGCCGGTAACAATGTTAACGAAGGGTAACCAACTTAACTTTAATAAATCGTTAATCCGTATGTTTGGCGTTAATATCGGCCTTAGCTTTTGTTAAAAGTGCTAATGTATTATTTTAACTATAATCGAAAAAACTAATATAGCTAAGATCTAACGGTACTTGGAATAATGTGCTTGTGGTAGTTATATTGCCACCTTATATTAAGTGAAAGCTTTCTACAACCTTATTATCGCGGTGCAATTATAAGACCGGCAAATTAAGAATTTAACCTGCTAAATAAAAAGGTCAAGTAGCAAATACGAGATCTGGACCGCGGGATCAATATAATTCTAATCGATCTATTGAAAACTAAGTTACTAATTTTCATGGTTGGGTTTTTTTTACAAATAACACCGATTTATCTTTATAAATCAGCTTCTAAATAACTATCGTAAACGAATATGAACAGGAAAACTAATTTGATACTCACGGAAATCTGATTTACTGGTCTTCTATTAAGTTTAGGAGGATTATATGAAGCGTATTGGTTTCGGAGGTTTACGGTATAATAGTAGGTTTCGACGTACGCATATCACTATAGGAAACCTTCAAACTTATTACCAGATAGCTAACGATTCCTCATATCTCCTTAATGATTTATATCGACTCGAGGCACGTATTCGAATGCCTTTTGAAACTCGGATCCACTAGTGAAAAACGCTTAATAATTGACATGATAGCACTCCATAAAGCATAAAAAGTGAGGGAAATTAAGAAATTCCAATATATCAACAGCAAGAACAATCCTGCTAATACTATAGCGAAAGAAATACTAAATAAGACCATAAAAAGGTTTGTAAACAGTAATCATCTAACTATACGTATCGAGGGCTACATTAATAAGCCGCTTAGTAAGTTTAAGTTACGTGCCGGTGACCAGGGTTTTGATGGTAGATTGAAATAATATTATAGAAGTCGAGGTTGCGATAGCGATTTGTTCGACTGGCACGGCTAAAGTGGTCATTTCCGAAGGCTTGTGGCGGAAAAACTTTTTGTAGGAGTTTATAAACCCGCACCTCGGAGCAATAGAGAAATTTAGGTTAAATATGGTTAATTTTCATAAAATTAGGCGCAATTTAGTATAGAATTCAATTATAATTGTAAAGGATTGGCAAGTTGACGAGGTTGCTATTTAGCGCTAACAGGAAAAGATTAGTTAACTATATTGGCGTGTACGCACAAACTAAAAAGCCGCCAGTAATGGAATAGTACTACGTGCAGTACAGTAGGTCAACTTTAGTTACAGTAAAGTTGACTATACTAAATGTAAGTTGAGTGTATTGTTTGTATAGACTTATTGTATTGGGTGTAAGTCGAGTGCAGTACGCTACACTTCATTCTAGGGCATAGGCCAAGCAATTAGCTATACAAATTACAGTGAAAACCGGCTGGCGGTCTGCCAAACCTAAAACAATACATCTACCATCTGACCACACAATACTACGGTTACATAGACCAATCGAATAGATAACGTTGTAACGTCTAGAGCCCTACCAACAACTATTATATTCGATATAACTATAAAAATAGGTTCAAAGACTCGCGTACAGAGCTTCTCAACCTTGAGTTTATTTTGTAATGAACTTGTTAATATATCCAGGCGAATGCCTTAAGTGAAGGACCGATTACGTAAAAAGTATTAGAAAAATGAAAGAACTTCGGTTTATCGAGTTTAATGTTTTAAAATCAAACGTGACGAAAAAAATACTTTTATCTTTTATAATTCGTTAAAATAGTAAACGGGATAAGGATATTACGTCATTCCGATAACTAAGCTTTTAAATATGATATTATTACGAAAACCTCTTTATTGTAAGTAGTAAAATTACGTTTCACGTTTATTAATCATACCAAATAATATATCGCTGACTTTAAAATGACGCTTTTATCTTTTTACGATAAACATTATTTTAAAGTTATTCCCGAGAAATTGATTTTTATTACATTTAACCGAGTTAAATCATTATATGTAAAAAAAAAGCCATAATGAATTTATTTTTCAAGATTTGAAATATATATATCTTCCCTATCCGTTTAAACCTACCGAATTCCCAATTTTATAAGTAAAATATAATCATTAGTTAAATCGAAAACAATACCAATGAAATTTTATTCAAATTTAATAAAATGTGAACAACTTCAAATTAATCGAATAGTACGAAGGGAATTTTATTCGTAAATAACAAGAACTTTTTCGGCGTAGGCTATAATATTTATGTCGACTGTTACAATGAAACCAAAATACTTTATCCTTTTAATTACAAAGTTTTATTTTTTCAAATGAAAATTTAATTAAGCATCTCAAAAAAAGTTTGAAATTAGGCAAGTTACGCTATATAATCCTATTTAATACCTAAAGAACATTGTGAAATTATTTAGATAAGTCATAATATAATAATTCAAAATATTCTTTAATATATATTGAATATAGTATTAAAAAGTTGTTTAATCTTTTATGAATTTAAAAAGAGTAATTAATTATTTCATAAATCCGAAACAAGTATGAAAAGCCGTTAATTTTTCCTACCCGGGTAGTACCCAGATACGATGAAATACCGTCCGAATATCTAACTTCGTAAGTTACATAGACTTCGATAACGCGCGCAAGGTTTCTTCAATTTGAGGTAAATAAAAACGATTTGACTTAGTCATTTTATTTAGAGCTTAGTAATCGATATAACGCTTTTTTCACTCCTCAGCTTAAAATTTAGTAACAACAGCACCGTAACAGATAAATAACGTACGCGAACTTATCCTTGATTTATTAAATCGATAACTTGTTGTCGGAATTCGAAAAGTTAATTTCGTAAAATCTAGTAAAAAGGTCCTTAGGGTTTATCCGCTTAAACTCTATTTTTTTCGATTTAATATAAATATAGTTATCCAGATTTTTCCAGTATGGGGGTAAACTTATTACTTTTTCTTTATCCAATAAATCGCGGAACTCCAACAGCTTGGGTAAAAAACGTAATTAATCCTCCTTTTTTTTACGATAATTGACGTCGTCGACTAGAAAATCCACGTAATTTCTCGAAAACCTATAATGAAAGTAAACTACGACTAATCCTCTATACTTTATATTATCCGTTAAGATTTTAATACCAAATTAATGAAACCAGATGTTATAATACCTTAAATATGTTTCAACTTAAGGCGTATTATTATTATATTGATAACTCATCCTTTTTAACTATTGAAAATTCAACGAAGTTTGCTAACGTTAAAAAATACTTATTTAAATCGTATCCATAATATACCAAATATTATATCTCGCATGGTTCCCGAAATAACATATATTAATATCGAGCCCGACTATTCATTGATATTTACGTAAAAACTGGCTATATAGGTAGTACGCATAATCCGACGTTATCCTAATATTATGATTGAAATTTGAAAATATAATAACTACATTTATTTGAATCTTTACTATTATACTAAAGTATTATTTATGATATAACAATAATTACAGTTCATATTGACTTCTGTGTCCACAAAATAGCCATTATTAAGAAATATTAAAATACATAATGTATCTACATTCATACGTATCCTAATTAAATTAATATCCTTTTATTCGATTCAATAATGACTCTATTAAAACTATATCATTATTAAACGAAGTTTAATTTAAAAGGCAGATTTACCTCATCGCCGATAATGAAAAAACTCTTATTTACCGTTTCCACCTAAATCGTATATACCTATATTAGAGGAAAAATCAGGTAAAGTTTATTACCACGTTAATAGTAATTCAAAGATTTATTACGTAGGTTATACCCCGTAACCTATTTATCATGACTTTTTTTCATCGTTATTCGTATTACCCATTTTATTTAGTTTGAAGCTTATATCGAAAGTACTTATAAAAATAATTAACTGTTATTACCACAGCTTATTAATGATGATATCTAAAAGGCATAAACTTTCTTTATAATTGTATTTTTATCCGGTCGCGATACCTATATAAGGCTCGATAATTATCGATTATAACTTTGCTTTAAATTTCAATGATTTAATTCGTCTACGAGCCCGCAATATTTCGCTAAAATCGCGTTATGATCGATACAATTAACGCTTGTTATGATAAATTAATTCAGAATATGTAACGATATATAAAAGCGTAGGTAATTATACTTAGCGATCAAAAGCTAATTTAAACCACCCATTTAAATAAAGAATATTTCGAGTTTAATAACGAATGATATTTATAGGTTTTTATCGTTTATAAGTAATCCTTTTAATTCGATTGAAGCTTTATTCGCGCGATAAGAGTTGCAAAAAGTAACCTTAATATAATCGAAAAAGATGTTCGTATCGCATATTTTCTTATATTTTCCGGCCTTATAATATACCTTAATCGCGTATTTTATAATGGGTGTAAAAAAATTTGTATGTAAAAAAAAGTGTACCAGATTTTTTCGATTTATATTTTATTCGCTTTTAGTATAAATTCGATTGTTTAAATTTTCGCCATTTACATAAAGGTAAATTCGTGGAATCACGGTTCATTGTATCGTTTGTAGCTACCATGAAATATTGAAAACTTAACTAGAGTAACCATTAAATTAGCTTTAAATTATTAAATTTTCATAACAACCTGAAAAAATCGGATGTAAGGTTAAATACGAAAGTCGATTCAATAGGCTATTATAAATTCGTTAAAATAAATGCGATATACATTACAATATATTATAACTGAGATATATCTGTGTTATATGGATCTCAAAGTGTAGGATATATATTTATAATGGTGGAAGACAAGGTATTTGCCAACGGCTCATTTTCATCGATAACGTTGAAATATAATGTGAAAGTATTGATATGTGCTATCGATTCGTTTATTATGAAAAATATTCCTTTCAAGGGATAAAAGAAAACCTTAATAGTATGTTATAATTCGATTGACAATAGTAAACTAAGTAGGTGGTAAATGAAACTTATTATTAAGGTACAAACGAAAAACTAGAAAAGGCTTTAGTAGTCCTTCGTACAGGACTTATAGGTATGGTTTGTGCATAGCCCGTTACATACTCTCGTACATAATGCTTGAGAACTGCGCCCGAGACATACACGGGCCTGATATTGCATATCTCGTCACGTGCACATTTACGTAACCTATAGACTCAATGGATAATGATCTGAGTCCATAAAAATCACATTATGGTAGGTCGTTTTATTTTCAGTTATGTTTTAGCGGTCAATGGTATTTTATTGTTTTGGGGTTTCGGTTATTCTGTCTTGAAAGCTTTTTCAATATCTTATTGTCTTAGGGTATTGGATGTTTTAATGGCTCAATATGTGTGTGTAACATATAGATTTAGCTTTAAAGGTATATTATCTCCTATTCCACTTGTTGAGGTTGACTACTTAATTAATTAAGTTTTTTTGTATGAGTTATAGTAGAGAGGTCAGTATATATGCGTTTTTGTACCCGTTACCGGTAATATATATGAGCGGATGGATTGTTTAAGGGGAAATACGTGTGAAAAGTATAAAGACTTTTATCGGTTTATCTAAATATCTAAAAATTGTTTAACAGGTACATTATGAGGAGATTTCAGTTTTCGATAGCGATATTTATCAAAAAATATTGAATGGAAATATTTTGATGGTTAACAACATTATAAATGTGTTTTTCAACTACTTGTCGGCAAGGTCTCTATATTTTAACGTAGTAGAAGAGTAATTAGAAAGATTGGTATTGTATTTGTAAAGATAAGATGTTAAAGGGAGAAGAGACATTCAGAGAGTGTACGCCACAGGTGAGAGGTTATAACCTCTCACCCAAACAGTGGCACTTTACTATGCTCTCTGCTAATCTCCCTTCTGGACAGTTATACTTTATCGTGCACTTTGCAAATGCGACTTTTAGGAAGTGGTACGCTATTATACACTCTGCGGGAATAAACTTTACAGAGTTGTACGTTATCGTATACTCTTACAAAGGTGTACTTCGTAACGTAGTCACTTACTAATTATAAGGATATATAGTAATATCCACAAAAGAAATCTTTTCTTTCCCTAATACGGACCGTATTCATAATTCAGTAATAACAGTAAAGTCTTTAACGTAGTCCCTATTCGTGATTTCATAATAATAGTTTTGTTATGGTGTAGTATATATCCGTAGATTAGTAATAATAGTATAGTTACTATAAAAATTGTAAAGATTTAAATTAGTGGTTTTTAATCGCGGCAGTGATTATGGTAAAGGCTTGGTAAGTTTAAATAATCGGTAGCAATATATTTATTAATGCAGTTGTTTTTCTTGTAAAGTTGTAATTACACAGGTGCTCCAAAGGTATAATGACGTAGGGTTGATTAAAATATTACGTATTTTGGGGTTAGTATAAAAAGATATATCGTTATCAGTCCAGGTAAAACTTTTTTTCCCTCTTTAACAGTGCATGCCTATAGAAAACTAAATTCCTAATCAGTTAATTAACGTATATCAATCTAATCCACTTTTTTAACTACCTATTTAAAACCGTTCCGATGAATAGATTACTTAGCCAATTCCTATATATTAACTTCAACCGTAAATAAATTCCGTGTAAAAACAAGTCCTTTTTACTCCGTTTAATGCGTAAATACAAACCAGTATTGGCGGCTACCGCTGTAACCCGCCACGCCGCCGATACTATTACCTCCGACACTATTAGCCCCGCCTCCTTTAATACCATATCATTAATCTCAGCCCTCTTTTTAGCCTCAACTTTCGCCGCCATTACCGTCGAAGCTACTACTCCTTCTCTTTTATTTCCACCCCCCCTCCTCCCTCTAAACTTTGAGGAGAATGGTGAGGGGCTCTTAAGGACATAAAATTTACCTTTTCCCTACGAGTAGAAACCCTATTACCCGTAAAGAACATTTCCCGCCATCGTAAACGTAACCCAACAGAGTTATAACGCGGTTCGTATTGTTAATTTTCCCCATACGTTTCGTGGTACTAATATCCTTATAAACAAGGTGGTCAAGGCGGATCTTTTTTTCTGTTTCGAATTACATATCGCTAAGGTATATCGTAAGGCCTTTGTAACGCATAAGGCGTTAAACTGGCGTACTCGGGTTCGTAACTCCGGGTCGTTAATAGATATACCTTACGTAACATATATCGCGTCCGCGGCCGCGGGTTAGTTCATTAGCGATTACTATCAAAACAGGGGTTGGTCGGCCCGTTATTACCGTTACAAACGGATTAACAGCAGATGCATCCTTATTTCTATATTCCTAGAGCCGTAGGCCGAAGCCATACTATATACCCACAAACTTTATAGTAAGTTTACTTCAAATTTACAATTTTAACCGCAAGCCTAATTCCTTTAATTTTAAAAAGATTTCGTTTGAGGCGTCTATAAAAATAATTCATTGTACCAATAACTAAAATAAACCGATACTAATTAATATTAAACGTTAACCGGCGGATTAAGGAGTCGTAAGTCGTTATTACCGCTTAGAAGCGGGGCTTACATATATATTATATAGATAAGTAAGACGACGTTATTTTGCGTCGCTTTAAAGAGTATAAAAACCCCGCTTCGCCTTTATCTAATGGTATACGGCCTAAGATGCGGAGCCCCTCTTTCAGTAACACCGATAATGGTGTTGATAACGGTGATAATGGTAGCGTTAACATAAAAGAGGAGAGCAAAGAAGAGGAGAATGATAGGAACGCGACGTCGCTTTCTTCTTTTTCTCTTAGTACAGAATAGCTGATTTTTTTACCGGGCCGATGTACCTAGCTATAATATAATTCGTTATATAGTATCACAATTGTTTTTTTTTAAAAAAAAAATCGTATCTAAAAAAACAAACAAATAGTAAAAATGTTCCTAATAAATCCATATGCCGTTAAAATTACAATAAGTAAAAAAATCGGTGCGAATAGTAAATACAAATAGAGGAAATTCCGTAAAGGCGATTTAAAGAGTAAATATAGATATTTTTTAAACAAAATGGTATCGACATTGCATTTGGAAAGCGACAAAATATTGAAAGCGGTGTAATCGTATATAATAAAAATAATCAATATAAGACGTGGAATATTGAACTTAAAAAGGTTAAAAAAAGTCGTAACCCCTTTTTAATAATACTAACGAAAGATGTATTCATTAATAAAAACGTCTTTGATGATTCGTTTGGGGTTCTTTTAGTAATTACATCTATAAGGTTCAACTTTCCATGCATTTATTTTGTTTGCTTAATTTCGCGACGTTTATACGATTCGCGTAAAGCTATAATATCGACTATACAGAGTTTTTCGTTCGTAATACCAAGTTTATCCAACAATTCGTTAAGTGAAAAAAAGTTAATACTAAAGACGAAGAGGAGGGGTTTCAAACCAAGTTTTAAAATAATTATTTGGACCGTTATCGTTTTGATAATTTGTAAATCGAAGCCTCTAATTATACCACAAATTTTCGAGGTTAAAACGCTTCTTATAACGTTTACACTTCGTTGAGCTCCAATAAATATTAATTTTACGAGGCTTCAATCCGTTTCGGCCAAGTGTTTCATTACCGAAAATCAAAACGAAACCTATTTGTAAAATATAGTCGGTATTATTAGTAGAAAAACCGTCAATAAAATAGAATAAGATTTAGAATATACATATCGAGCGCTATAAATTGGAAATCGCTCTTTAAATTATATATTTACTATGTAAAACACTTATCCAATGCTTTACATACATCGTTTGAAGAGTAGATTCAATATTATGCGGTTACTGAAAGGTTTAATACTGTTTCCGGTTATACAACTGGAATAATCTACGCGCTATTTACACGTTAATATCTGTATTCGTCGGTCCGTTTTACGTTATTTAGGGCGATAAGGGTAACTTTATCCAATTATCCCTTTTTCGTAAGTTTTAAAACGTCTTTTAGGAAAGTGATTGTCGCGCCATTAAAATCGATCATTCGATCCTTCGTTAGGTACGTCTTGGGTTTTACTTTCAAACCGGCCTCCCAAAGCTTTCTTTATTTAAATACAGAAAACGATTCGTTAAACAAAGTCAGGGTATTATCCATCTATATACCAGTTAGTGTAAAGCTTTTAGAACGTGTTATTAAAACTATTAAATATGGGTTGAAGCTTGAAATAATCATTTCGAGACATTTCTTATAATATCTTTAATAAATATTATACCAGTATATAATAACTTTAACAAGTTTGTAAAACGATTTTATAATACGTGAAATCGTTTCGTATGAGTGTTGTTTCCGGAACTTTGTAGGTATATAGGCGTAAGTATGGTATTTAAACCGATTTTAAAACTATATATAAGCCAATGAAATATTACTAAACTTAATATAAAGGCCATAGGGCGTATATAGAGAAATGATAAGCGTCAAAATCAAATGATGACTTACTCTTTGTAAAGTGCGCGATTATATTATAATATCTTTACTGGTATCATAGTATCCTTTCTTTATAAAGCGGTTTTTTTATGAAGCTTATTAACCTTGTCTCCTATTTCATAAACTAGGCGTATGGGAAGAACTTTATAAGAGTTGTAAATCGTTAATTTCCGTTTGCGTAAACTGTTTAAATGGTATACCTAAGGTGGTAATAATACCCTTTAAATAAAGCTTTAAATTTAACTAACGGTTCTCTCTCTTGTTTTACGTAATGAAGAAATACGTAATATAAACATTAAAACGTCCTCAATTTTAAAAGCTTAATAGGCGCCCTCAGTAACGCAATACTGGCTTAATTAATATAAACGGATCCGTTTCGTATAGTGGTAAAGGTTTAAAAGTAATATCCGAAGGGTACATTAGGTTTGGGGGTGGTTTGGATTCGTTATCCTAAAAGTAGTTTCCTCGGTATTACTAGCTAAATTATGGTTCCGGATCGCTTTTCTTTACCTTTTCCCTTTTATACTCTTATATTATTATCCAATGAAACAAGCTTGTACTATTTGGCAGGTTTATAAGTATATTGCGGCCTTTAAATCCGTTATTTTGATGGGCGAGTTTATTTCTCCTTCATTTTCCAAATTAAGGCTCTAAACTGTAATAATAAATCCAAAACGCTAGTTTTACGCGAGCCATTCCTTGTAGTCAATACTTTCGAAACGTTATTTCTAGCCCGTAGGCAACGTAATGTTTTCATAAATTTTGCCATATCATTTGGCTTTTGTATTATAGTGAACAACGGTATTAAATTTGTATAAAATTTGTGGTAAGTATAGAAAATAAAGAATATTAAGATAAGCTTACTCGGGTGGAAGATATTCTTTATAAGGTTAACCGCTATTTATAAGATGGTTTTCTTAAAGATAATTCTCTTTAGGTTTTCAAATAGTATTGTATACGCTTTTTTAAACGGTTTATAATATCGTTCATACTTTCCAATACCCTATATTACTTTTACCGGTATTTATTTACACCTGATTCCGGTGGTTTTAGCCTGAGTACGCGATTTATTCAAGTTGAAAGCCGTGCCTAAGTCGTGGATAATCCAATCCAGACGTTTTAAGTCAAAGTTTAACTAGCAATTTACCAAAACATTCCAACAATCCGTAATGAAAACGCTCTATGTAAACTTCGCGGCCTAAAATAATATTATTACATCGACGATTTATAGCATTGGCTAGCCTCTAAGATACAGTATATTTACAATTACCTTGTAGTTAAAGTTTACATCGTTTTAAAGGCGGAATTTAAACCATCGTAAGGCTTATAAGTATAATTAGCATTCGTAGAAGAACTTTTCGATAGCTTTAAACGCTCTCTTTCCTACTTTAGTATATCCTACGACGTGGAATAGCTATAAAAGAAGTTTTACAACTAGTAATCTCAATCGGCGACATAATATCCGTAATTATGGTGACGTTAGGTAAACGTCTTTAATTATACGTATCTCAGGAAAAAACCAAAGGTATCCGAACTTAAAGTGAAGCGGTACGGATACGTTATCCAAAGCGCGGATAAGTTAATAAGTCGTATTTAGAACCTCGATTCCAAACTTATTTATATTAGTTCACGATAGCAAAAGTAGTATTTCAAAGTTCACTACATAAAACTTAGCCGGTACGAATTACGTGTTTATAACGATCGTTCTAAGTAAAGACGCTTTAACTTTACCGAATAGGACTTAGCGATATTTTCCTATTCGGTCGAAATGTAATTTCGAAAATTTCTCCATAAACACGTCGAATTATCGTTTTCCGATGGTTAAAATTTCGGTCGGGTGGGTATTAAATATGATACACTAAGATCGGTTTCCGTACCCATTTAAAGTGTAAACTAATATACTATATAAGTGTTTAGCACGTTATTTTCGCAGTCCAAGCCTGCTTCATATAGAAACGAGGTATCTTACAGGCCTATAAAACTTCGCTAGGCGTCTTCATTATCCTAAGCTATTAGGTAAGCATTATAACCTTTCAAGTTTTCCTTTCCGGAGGTATATTAGTCTAAGTAAATATTAAACTCGTCATATAAACCTTTGCACTTAGTTACGTATATTATAAAATTTACTTTCATCTGGATTTTCAGTACATGATCGGCCTGAAACTGGCATTTAGTCCGAATTAACTTATATATTAGGTGGTCAATAAATGAACAGCCGATTTTGCCGTATATAATATAATGTTTTTGAAAACCTATAAAGCTCTGTATACTCTTTCGTAGGTATTGCTATAGGTGCAATAAGTTTCGTTTTTGATTATAAGTTCGTTTTCGATAATAGTTTTGCCCTTGGTTTCTGAGGATTCCTCCCTAATATTTCTTTTTATAATAACTGTATTTAGAGCGGGGTTTTTTTTTTTTTTGCTTTCAATATACTTTGAACCTTTGGTTCAAAACGTAGTCAATAATTTCGGCAAAGTCTGTTTTGGTTATCTAACCCTTTTGTTTAGTTCTATCGATTACGAATGGTAATCCGAAGCTCGAATATTAACGTATAAACGTTTTGAGAAATGTTTTATAGTTTATACAAAAGGCTTCAAAGTCTTTTTCCGGCTAAAATAATATAAAATCGAAGTTTAGGTTTCCGCAACATACTTTTATTACTTCTTAAATAAATCGTGTTTTACCTTTATATTTCGGTTTCAATACCGCCTAACACTTCCTGAACTTTACTAATAAGGCGGTGAAAACATTTTATAGGCTTTTATTAATGTTTTTACGCTAACGTTTTACAAATTTCCAGGTAATATCAGTTTATCTCTATTGTAAAGCTCGTGGTTAATTTATATATCAAACTGCGATTTCAAACAGTTATATCACTATTCGAATATATTTACCTTCATGAAATTGTATATATACTACCTTTCAGCTTGCCCAAATAGTATAACTGACAAGATAACATGATATTATAATGGCTTAATATCTAGGTTTTTATATGTATCTAACATTACTCGTATCTTATTATTTAATACGTCGTATATTTCAATGTTACATTTTTTTTCTCTATCTTATAATTTAGCGAAGTAAATAAATTTTGTCGAATCGCTTATGTTAATTGGAAAACGGTAAGGTGAAAGGTTATAATAAGGATTGCAATTGGTAGGTATTAGTTTATAAGGTACGTATTAAAGTTGTAAGCTGCTTATATTATTTTTGGGTCGGATGTTTTCTTTATTGAAGCCGCTTCTATTATAAACGAACTTTGTATTTAATCTATCCAGGGTATAGTTTTGTTTTGGTTTTGTTTTTGTTTCAAAACGCATTCCGGAAAAAGTCTTTATTCGATACACATTGTAAATAATCTTTATAATTTTTTCTCCTCTTCTATTGATTCCTCTATCTCCGATTCCACTTCACGATGTAGGTTTAGCCTTACTAAATGCCTCTTTCCTTATATTTGTGAAATACTTTCTTGTTTTTTCTTTTTTATTTTAAAAAGGTTATTCTGGCGTTTTTTGAATTAACGTCTCTTTACACACTCCATCTTTATTGATTTATAGTCGGTTTACTTTAGCATTTAAATAATCTGTTATATTATTCACAAAGCTTTCATAATACGGCTATTATTATTATCGATCGTATTAATACCCCCGTTCTATAGTTATTTTCGTAGTATTTTCGGGATTATACCATCGATTATATGCTATATGTCTGACATCCAGTTTACAAAATCCTCCTTAAAATCATTGAATAAGTCGTGTCCTTCAATTTCTCCGCTATAATAGTTAAAAATGATGTTTATAATGTATGTATTTGCCGCAAATAAGTTTAAATTCTCTGTTGTAATTTCGATTTTACTATTCTATAGGTTCAGGTTTAAGTACTTCAAAATGTTATTACGCAACAACGTATTCGTAAATAGGTAATTTATATATTCTTTCGCTTTTTGCAGGACTTTCAATGGTAAAACAATTGTTTTAGGAATATATAGTGTATTGAAGTGGTTAGAAAGGCGGTTTTTGCGTATATCTAAAATGTTAAAGCGATACAAATGTTGATTTAATGTAATAAATATAATTTGAATATATTTTGAATATAGTATTTAAAACGGTAACCAAAAATGAAAAGTGTATAAATACATAGATACAAAGTAAATAAGGTATAGTAAATCGGCCAAAGTAAAGCGTTTAACGTTTACCAATATGAGTAAGATTTAAATAAAGCGTAAATAAGGTATAATTACAAGCTAGTTATATATTTTAAATTAGTTCTTTTAACGTCCTACAAATGTTACACTAGGTAAGCAGCTAGTAAACTTAAACGTCGTAAGTAATAAACTCGAATAAATGGTATATGGAGAGTAAGAGAAGGTGAACATGGTAATAGAGAGGGAAAATATAGGGGGTTATATGTATATACGGTCTGGGGCGGTTTAAAAGGCTCGGTTCGTATTTGGTAGGCGGTTCGAATATCGTATTACAGCCCTTTTCGTTGTTTACGAACGGTGTAAGTGTTATATCTTAGTCGTTCCCAAAGTATATAAACGGTTTAAACATTATGTTTAAATCGGATAGGTCCTAATAAAGGGTTCCAAAACTTGATGGTTTTGTCTTATATAACCTGTTACGTCATAGAACGTTTTCTAAAAAGTGCTTGGGTACGTTTAAATCGTTAAAGCGAGTTAACAGATAATGTAACAGAGCGTTTAATAAATACGGCACCAACTAATTGATAATATCGTATTAAAGTTATTTTTAAAGTTATTTCGGATTTTATAGTCGTACTACGTTTTGGATTTTAAAGGAACTCCCGCGTAATTTTACACTCCTGTATAATTCTTGTAAGCCGTAGTGTTAAAACACAAACAGTTAAGACTGGTATAGTATCCTACTGTAGGTATTTAACTTAAGTTTATTTATTATTTTTGGGCTATTTATAGTTGATTCAATCAGATATTACTTAGTATCTGTAAAGGTTTTATACGTTAACGTAATAAAATAGTAATTAAAAAGATTGATATTGTAGTAGTAAAGATTAATGTTAAAAGGAAAAGAGGCATTCGGAGAGTGCACGCCACAGGTGAAAGGTTTTAACCTCTTGCTTAGACAGTGTCACTTTACCATATACTCTGTTAATCTCCCTTCTGGGGAGTGGAACTTTATCGTGCACTCTACAAATGCCATTTCTAGGCAGTGGCACGCTATCATACACTCTGCAGGAATGCACCTTGCAGAGTAGTACGTTACCGTGCACTCTTACAAAGGTGCACTCTGCAGCTTGGCTGCTTACTAACCATAAGGATATATGGTAATATCTACACTACCTGTGCAAACAGCTATAATTGAAGAATAACTTTAGTCAGTTTATAGCATTATTGCGGCCTTTGTAATATTGCGTATAGAAACAGGCAGGAATTCAAAATTTCCTTTTCTAACTACATTTCAAGATAGTTGTTTTTAGGAGGTACCTAATTCAAACCCTTTATATGCTGGATTGGACAGAGAATTAATACCGCTTAGGAAGTCGAATTTTTCTCTTCTACCTAGTATCTCTATAGTTAACCCATGTCAACCACTAATCAGTGTTGGTAGAGCTTCAAAATAGCCGCTACGTCAATTTGATTCTGTAGTCAAAGTGACATGAGACTATTGTATATGTAGTGCAGTTGACTTTATTGTCAACTCTACTAGCATGCAACATAGCCAACAGCCAACTGTATTGGCATGCCAGTCAACACTGTTGATTCTAGTCCATGACGATTGTCTTGTTGTTTAGCCTTCAGCTAATGTTATTATTTTAGCTTGAGATTGAAGGGATGATTGTCTTCTCGTGCAATGGATACGTAACAATACTATCCCATAGAAAAATAGGTATGGATTGGCTAACAGTTCCTACAGATGGGAAAATCATTCATCAATTCATTTTTGCTACACCTTTGTTATTTCGATAAAATCCTTTTAATTTAGCTATAGCTTACCATATCGGAAAACCTTACAACGTAGCGTATAGCTACTCAACTATAAAAAAAATCCTTATAACGTGATTATAACCGGTCACAAGCTATACCTCAAGTTAACTATATAATAACTTTAATGTTGAAGATTTACACATTGGTTACACTACACTTTGCTACGCCACAAGTTTTTGTGTGGCGTGGCAGGTACACCCTACCTCGGAAAACCTTTTCAACATGGTTATAACGTAGCTAGTTATGGAGGAAAATCTATATGGCGGGGCTTGCAACTATTTCCTCGTCAAAAAGGGAAAAAAAGGCGAGGTTATAATGTAGCCGGCTATGGAGAAAAATATTTATGATATAGCTATAACAGGGCTGCCTATAAAGAAGAAAAATACTACGACGTAAATATAGTTTCTATAGTATGGAAACATATGGATCAATATCGAACGCTTCAAAATAATGTACAATTCGTACTAAATACAACAAGTACATATAACTAGTTATAAAGAAAGAGATTTTTAAAGCGTAGTTATAACTAATTATAATACGGCTACAGCGTAGCTATAGCGTGACTAGCTATGAAAAAAATCCTTGTAACGTAGCTATAGCCGGCTATAAGCTACGCCATAAGTTAGTTGTATTATAGCTTCTATGTCGTAGCTTTTGTCCTTGGGAATTACTTGATTAATTTGTAAAGGGTGAACAGCGAAAATGCAATATGAAAAAAAAAGCAATGTACCTATAGTATTGTGGGCCAATCTATTGCTTGGTGTACTATTTGGTCAAGTAAAAAAATAGGTATGCTTGGAACTTAACAGGGGTGTTTTTTTGTACGTTATTCTGGTGGTTTATAAACCCTTTTCGCAGGGTTTGTGTGGATTCCATGATTCATCAAAAAGGTTGCTCCAGACTTAGTTGGCTATACGCCTGCCCTAGTAAAGTCTTCAATGTCAGGCACAAATCCTATTGTGCAACAAAGTAGTTTTTACAGCGACCTTGCTGACTTAACAGGATTTGCAAGCAACTTCGTCGCAGAGTTAACCAACCTGATGAGTCAGGAGAGTGGTTTTGTATGAACTACAACATGAGGTTTGAACAAGCATCATGAAACGCTTTTCCAAAAAAGAAAAAAAAAACCAAATCCCCCCCCCCCCCCCCCAAAAAAAGCCTAAGAAAATCTCCGTACATACGCTATCCCTTTGAAACCTACTATGCTATCAGGCCTAAATGTAGCATCCCAGCCATGTACTACTGATCCTAGTCTGTGCACCCACAATACCGTTTTTGTTTAAGACCACACATTTGAACTCAACACCACTGACCTTTTCAAGTCAACATCACACACTTTTTCAATACACGCCCACGACGATGGCCAGACCGCCTGGAAAGCATACAAAACAGCTCTTACGGAGGCTAATAGCTGTGGCTTTATTACACAATGTAGCTTCAATACAAATTTGGCTTAGTGGCATAAACCGTGTTATTGTGGGGCTTTGCGCCGAGACATGACGTGGATGATATACTATAGTATATACCCAAGACACCAGAGTACTACTACTATATTCGAGATTGAGCCACGCATTTTAATCTCTGCAATGGTAGCATGGGTAATAGAATCCGTCCATGTCATGTGCACATGGTCCGTGCAGCCACCTGAACAGGGCTGCATTCCATCCTGCCGGTACCTGACAAGGGCGTTTTCCAATCAGTACGGTACCATGTCTGACCCACAGGTTATTGACAGCCATTGAAGGCTGGCCTTCCCGACAGCACTGATCTGATGTGCAAAAACACGGAGCCGCATATGTCGGTGGCGATGGCTGGATTTTTCTGGTTGAAGCATATTGATGCACTTGGACTGGCCACCTCGACAGCCTCGAAGCTGTCAGGGACGGGGATGAGATGGCTACAAGAATATCCATCCCTGGTCAGGATCACCGTTGCACGTCTACGTAGTAGGCGCCGCTACGCAGCTTAGAAGACGGTCAATATACTATATCCAATTCAATCAAATCAAACTTGGTGTCTATACGGCCTTGGGCCGTTTCTGCTTTGTCATGTGTACATCACGCATTGGTTTCACTTGTACGGAACATACTTTGTAGTAGGAGAAACTTTCTATAAAAAAAAGGCATTGAAACCCTTCCTGACAAAAGGAATTAACAGAATAGGGGCTAGAACAGGGAAACCGCATTTGAGGTTCCAATTATATGTATGTATGTAAGTGTCTGCTAACGTTCACACCTAGGCACCATCATCTTTTACAACATCACATTTTCTCCAGGATTCCTCCATTGGCTTCTGACGATTCTTTCAAACTCCTTGTGATTT
Organism: Anisogramma anomala; assembly: GCA_038502455.1. NCBI lineage: Eukaryota > Fungi > Ascomycota > Sordariomycetes > Diaporthales > Gnomoniaceae > Anisogramma > Anisogramma anomala. The sequence continues at coordinate 3,552,534 of JASMMZ010000009.1, forward strand.
CAATACTCGCAGTGCCTTGCACCGCGACTAGAATGTCTTGGTCTAAGATCTTGCTTAACGTTGCCTCAGCGACCTTGTTCCTTCCCACCTACTCGAATCCTCTATCAGGTTTTTTCGAACTCATATCAAGAGGTTTACCGCCCACCACCGACAAGCCATGCATTGATGCCAAAGTCATCACTGAGAAACGTATATCGTCTTATACTTTTCAAGTCAAACAAGATTTCCCCCTGGATCCGCTACCGCCAGGATCCCCAGAACCCACCCGAGCCGCAGGAGCAGAATTCGTAACACCCACCTCATTCCCACAACTTGAATCAATGGCAGGCCAGTCGCTGGCAAGTCCCGGAACCGCGGCCGACATTCAAGCCACAAAAGACAGAGATGCCGAACTAGCCGCCATCGCCGAGCGCACCTGCAAATTCAGATTCATCGGTGTCCGGCAAACCTGCAAAGGAAACGGGGACGGCAAGAGTAGGTTGGCCCGGCCCCTTCCTTCTTGCCCTAGCACTACCGTCCAACGGGCTGACAATTGTTGGGATGATGTAGCAGAAAATTGGGTTGTTGTCTCGGGAAAATTCAACCCGTACAATGTCACGGTCGAGCTGGCCGGATGTAGGAAGGGGAAAAATCGACATGTGTACAGCTACAACGTGTTTTTTTGCAAGACCGGGAATAGAGACAGCTGCTGGACGGGCTGTGCGAAGGACAGGAAGATCTGCAATGATGGAAAGGCGAAAAACATGAATGTGACAGATACAGTGGACGTATGGGATCTGAGTGGCACCTGCCCTGGTGGGAATCCCCGCTATGGTTGCCATCACGAGTACATGGGGGGTTAATTATGAACTATATTAGATGGGATCCGAAAATGAAGTCATTCATTTGAAAAAGAAAGGTGAATAGAGAAATGTTATTATTTTGTTCAAGTTCTAGGTATGTATCCCGGACAATCCCGCATTAGAAGATATAGACATGCTCCAGCCACATCAGGCAAGCGCCACCGTATAACGCCTATTTTCTTAAAGGGCTGTGTTGAACTTACTATGCAAGAGGATATTGTATAGGCTTGTAGATTCAGGAATACCTAGAATCTACTTGGAGAACTTCTTGACATATAGTCAAGAGAATCCTCATAGATCTCGATCATCACGATCGAGACCCTGTACTAGCAAGTACTAGTACATATAGCTGAAACTAGCTATTATCTTCATCTCTATCCTCCTATATCTTCAAGTATGCTATTCCCTAGTAGTAGATTCAAACCCTAATTTTCCCACTAGTGTTTTTACTAGTACTTCAGTGGAAATCCTTATCTCCGGAGTATTCCTTATCCCTTGTGTTAAGTTGTCCTAAGTAGAGATTGTGCCAGTTGCATTTGAACACCCCCCCTCAATAGGTACTATTTGTACAGTCTTAATAAAGGGAAAAAGAAAAAGAAGAAGAAAAAACAATGAGACAAAAAGCAAAGTGAAAGCTAAAGGATACGTAGTATGGAGTTGTAAGTCGGTAAATGTAAAAATCAAAAAGACTTGTGTAATCCGATTTAAACAGATGACCTTTATTAATAGGCATTTATCATTACTTTCAAAACTCGTAATAATAACCACTTTACTATATCACACCCATAATTTCATAGATGACTTAAAGTACAAAGGTATATAAATCATCAACTACTGATTTGATCCAATTCAGCCAATTCAAGTTTTTATATTATGAACTCGTGCTTTACCATTAGTAGTGATTTCGTCAAGTCGTTAGCCAGTTTTTTATCTGTAGAAACACACTTTGTTTGAAATGTACCACGTTTTACTTTATTTCTGACAAAGTTTCCCTCAAAAGGAATATGTTGTAGAAGTTGATAGTATTCTGGGTTTTGACATAATCTGATAGCACTTTTATTATTACAGAAAATTGTAATAATAATAGATATTCGAAGCTTTGTAAACAAGTTCCTCATCCAAAAAGTGTTTTGAATAACCCTTATGATAGCAAAAAAGTCAGCATTTATAGAAGAGAAACATACTCCGCATTCTCGTTTGAAAACCTCGTTGACCATATTGTAAACGATTTAAAATATATATTCGTAGCTCGATTTTCTCATGACTTTATCTCCCTTCTAGTCAGAATCGTACCAGCCGTTAATATAAATTGTATTGGAATCTTCATTATCATTTGACGTAAAGTCAGTATCGTTTCAATGCGGTATAGCTGAAAATATCTTATCTTTCACTTGTAATCCCTAGGCCTCTTATAGTTTAAAGTTTTTAAAGGTGTAATTAATAAGTGTAACATTTTTATAAATGATTATATCCGAAACGACAAAGTGTTGATATAAGGAATACAACATTCGGCCTAGTTTTGTATATTATGTAGCTCAAAGCCTTAACATTTGGTCAATATTCCTTAGCTTGTGAAATATTAGCCTGTTTTTCGAAAAATATAGCGTGAATAAGTGATTTAGTTGCAATAGAAATGTAGGCCGGACGTTTACTTAACTCCTTAACCCTAAAGTCCAATACTTTTGGGATAAAGACATTTTAAGCTAAAAATATTGTATATTTGTCTTTGGGGCCTACACTATAAACCCTAACAGTATACACTTCTAAAAAAAAAAAATCAAGTCCAGCCGTTTTCAACACCATCACTTCACATGCACCCGATTCTACCATAACATCACTAATCGGCTTTACCACCACTTGAATCTTTTCCGGCAACCCCTTTTTGAATATGAAGATCGGCGTCAGCCCAGCGCACTGCTCACGCAACGGTGCATCCAAAGAACAGCCCTCACAAACGATTCCATCCCTCGTTACTTGAGTTATGGACTCAGGCCATTGGCCATTGAGTCTATAGGTTACATGACTGCACGTAACGGGATATGCAGTACCCGGTCCGGGTGCGGTTCGGGCGCGGACCGAGCACGGTACGTGCACGGCACGTGTAAGGGCATGTGATGAGCTGGGCACTAGCTATACCTATAGGTCTTACACGATAGGTTACGGTAACCTCTTTAAGTTTTTCGCCATACCTTAATTGTAAATAGTATTTAGCACCTATTTAGTTTACTATTGTAGGTCGGATTATAATATATTATTAAGATTTGTTTTGTTTTTTGGAGGAATATTACTTATAATAGACGAATCGATAACAAACGTTAATGGTTTCGCATTATACTTTAGCGCTATTGGGGAGGAGAAGCCGTCGGCGAATATTTAATTTTCTATTTTTATAAATGTATCTTCTGCCTTTTTGGGGCTAACTTAGGCTGATATTTTTTATTCATAAAATACTATTAATTACATTACGTTTACTATAAAGTCATTATAATAATTGGATTAATCGACTTCAATTATCGACCCGAAGTTCGACTTCGTTTAAGTTGTAGCTAAAATTTAGTAATTTGAGGCCGATTTTACGACGATTCGTATAAATGTTTTTACTGGCTTATGGTAAGTAAAAACGATATAACTATTTATAATTCGATGGATTTTTTTTTTAGGTAGGCATAGACGTATTAAATTATCGAATTTATATCAAAACGGAGTAAAATATAAATTTAAAAAAAACCGATATACATTCTTTTACGTCCAACGTCATAATACGGCGACGGTAAAACAAGTTATTATAACGTATTTCAAAGCCGATGGATACAAGGGTATATATAATATAAATAAATTTTTCGATTATATTAAGGCTATTTTTTACGATTTTTATCGCATGGATACAGTTTTAGTCGAATTAAAAGGATTGGTTATAAGCGATAAATACCTATAGGTATTATTCGTTATTAAATTCGAGATATTATTGACTTAAGCGGGCGAATTGAATTAGTTTTCGGCTTTAAAGTATAATTATTCACGTTTTCGTGTATTACTTTGTATTTGAGATAAATTTATTACAATAAGTATGAACTGGGTGGATTATATGGTAATTTTAAAAACGTACTATAAATTCGCTGATGAATTAAAGTTTTTAAACTTGAAGCTAGATTTTAATGGTGAACCGGCAAGATTTATATAAGTTTAATGGTCAGATGAAAATATAGTTACAATAAGGGTTTGTATCTTTTAGGTATTTTCGTTTAAGGGTTATATTAATCCTGGTTCATTATTTTAATATCGCGGCTAATTATTTTAGCAAATCCGCTCGATACACGTTTATAATGAAAGACGTAGGATAACGTAAATAACGGTGAAGAAATACTAAACCAGGTTTATTATGAGGCGTTATATACGTTATAATTCAAGAAAATACTATTAATGTAATTACAAATTCCGTCTAGTATTACTTTCGATAAAAGTATATACGGTTTAAGTCGAAAAAGTAAGGAAACATCTCCTATTAACGGCGATGGGGGAAACCTAACTCCTAAATACAATTTCGTTTAGGGGTTATATAAACATAACGATATAATTATAAAATCGAGTTAAAAAGAGTTTATGTTGGTAGGCCTTAGACGTTGTAATGTTGTTGATTCGATTGGTTAAAGTAACAGTAGTATTTTGTGGTCAGATGGTGGATGTATTGTTTTAGGTTTGGTAGACCGCTAGCCGGTCTGCATTGTAATTTGTATGGCTAGTTGCTTGTCCCGTGCCCTAGAGTGAAGTGCAGCGTACTGTACTCGACTTATATCCAATGCGGTAAGTCTTTACAAAGTAATACACTTAACTTTTAGTATAGTTAACTTTACTGTAAGTAAAGTTCACCTATTGTACCATATGTAGTATTATTTTAACACTAGTAGCTTTTTAGTTTGTGCGCGCACGTTAGTGTAGTTGACCAATCTTTTCCAGTTGATACTGAATTGCCTCGTTAACTAGCTAGATCTTTGTTAATTTCAGTTAACTCTTATATTGAATTGTACTCAAACGTTTGCAAATCAACCCTATTCGACCCTAATTACTTCGTTACCTCGAGATCCGAGTTTATTAATTCCTATAAAAAGTTCTTTCGCCATAGACCTTTATAGATCTTTATTTTAAACGTGTTACTTGAGTAGATTACTATTATTAATCCCTCAGCAATCTTCCAGTTTACTAGCACATCTCTCATCACATGATTCAGTATTTTTGGGCGGCTTAATAACGTAGCCTTCGATCTGTATAGTCAGTCTATTGCTGTTTATAACCCTTTTTAGAGCTTCGTTTGGCACGGCTTTCGTTATAATATTCGTAGGATTGTTCTTTCCATCGATTTATTGGAATTCATCAATTTTCCTCCTTTGGTAGGCTTTGCAAAGTTTTATTACTCTAATTATCAGGCTTTTTTCACTTCTAGTCATGAGTTTCGAAAGGTATTCGAAAAGATTCCTTAAGTCGATACAAATCACCACCGGAATAGAAAAAATCTTTAGCTGCCTTGTAATAATATTAAGTGTTTCCTATAATTCCATGCTTATGTCGAAACCCGCTATTATTCCGTATACTTTCGAAGCTAACACGTTTCATGTAATCCTCTTATATTTCACGGAGGTCTAGTAAATCAGGTTACCGATAATATTAAATTGAGTTTCTTTCATATTTTTATTAACAAAGATTATTAGGAGACCGATTTGTAAAAATAAGTCAGTATTACTTATAAAAGACCCATCGATAAAGATTATTAACTTAGCTCTTGAAAGGGTTATTAAAAACATATTGATTCTAAGGTTCAAGTTTCGCATCTACCATTTAAGCCTCTTATTTAAATGGTCAAAATACTTATCTGTTGACATTTGTATTTATGCCGCGATGGATAGGTTGTAAAGGGCTTCCGGTTGGTATAAAGTAATAATATAGCTACCTCCAACACGTTATTTCAAGTACCATTAAGTCTTGAACTCGTTAGTATTATTAATTGTAACTAAAACAGCGCCTTAGCCCTTTTAGCGAAAGCTAAGACCGGTATCAATACCAAGAATATGGGTTAACGATCCATTGAAATTAAGTTAGGTATTTTCCGTTAACGTCATTAACGGTTTACAATTTTAGAACTTGAAGTCCTTAATCGTTTATTATTCTAGTGCTATCAAACCAGCCGTTACGACAAAAATAGTATCTTCAATTTGTATATCCACTATACCGAAGTTTTTCTTTTACGTTATGAATAGGTACGGGTCCTACTTTAAGGATTTTATTGTTAGCTGTAAGTTGAAGTACAATTAATAAGTTATCAATTAGTAAACGCTTATTTTGGGTAATCTATAAAGTGGTTTAATATAACATATTACTGTGTCTAAAGGTAAATAATAAAAAATTTCTATAACAACTTTAACAATACGATTCTTCAAAAATCCGTTCTAAATTACGTAGAGTTTTACGTTATATTACGGTTATTAAATATAAACTTGTTACTAAAACAACTACTAAGCTTTAGCTAATCTTCTAAATCGTTAGCGATTATGTAAGAATCCAGTCTTTACTTTTATGACTATATTCTTAAGCGATTGAACGTGATTTTATCCTTAACTTCGTAAATAATCCTCCACTTAAAGATCATAAATTTTGGGTTTTAAAGGTTAAAATCGATCTGTCATACGAATTATATAATCTTTCAAGTTGATAAGCTATTAATTTCGACCTTATTACTTTCTTTAAAGGGTTTTCCAAAGGTATTGATAATCTCTTATTCTCGGAGCTTTAATGGCAACTCTTTGTCATCTTTTTCTTTTCTAATTACCTAAGAAATATTATATATATGGTCCGGTGTATATTCCTCTTCTTTAGCGTTCTTCTTCTAGGGTCTTCCGCGCTGGCGGCATTCCATCGGCTCGTTGATAATGAATGAAGGAGGTTCGTATTAGCTTAGTCGTTTAGCTTAAGGGGTTTAAGGGTTTCTATTTTTAATAGATCTAATATAAGGCTTAATTTAAGTGGTTTGGAAGGGTATAAAGCCGTTAAAAATTTTAATAACTACTTTTGAGTTTGTAATACTTAATATTTTATACAGGCCTCTCTATTTGCCCGGTTCCCATTATATGAAGACTTTACTTTGTAACGGTAAAGTAAGCCCGCCAATTATCAAAAGGCCGTTTTTATTATTAAAGGCGTCGCTAATCTGGCGGCGTAGCGATTCTCTTCGTAATTACCTTGAAGCTTTGATATAGGCCGCAACATATTTTTAAATACTTATCGAGAGCAGAGATTCACTTATTAGGTGTAGGTACGCTTTAAAGACCAAAATCGTTGGTATTAAGCTATTAGGGCTTATAGTGTTATTAAGACCTTGCATTGCTATTTATAGGCATTCTTTTGAATTTGTAAATTTTTTAATTTCTAACGTAAAGATATTATACACTCAACAAAGTAGAAAGTATGCCCCTTTAACCTTCCCAATACTTTAGTAGGCTTTTACAAGTACCTATTTAAACTAAATACCTATTATTTTAGCATCTTCATAAAATTCCACCGTAATAAAGTTGGTACCGGTATTATGAACGATAACATTAGGTGGACCTAGGTATATGTTAATTCACAATATCATTAATGGTTTCTACGTATCCTTTGCCGAAAGGAACTTTAGAAACTTAGCCCCATAAAAAAAGGTTTCGAAATCAATGATATAAAGGACAGGTTTATTTTTTAAATAAAATACATCAACGAAAATCTCGTAGTTAAAATCCTCATCGTTTTTTAACGTAAACTTAAATCTCTGGAGGGCTTAAGTATACATTTAGTAATAGTGGCAAAGCCTTTTAATGGCTTTTAAGGTAGAATATTCCATATCTATTGGTAGGCCTTTATTGTTGCAACGTAGTTGATTCGAATCACTGTAGTCGAAGTAACTGGTGCTGCGTTGCTATTGTTGATTGATGTGTGTAAGTTCTAAGTTTGGTAGACCGCTAGCCGGTCTGAACACTAATTTGTATGGCCAAACGCTTTGGCCTGTGCTTCACTTTGAAGTGGGCATCTATTGCACTGCACTTGCAGTGCAATACTATAACCAACAGTCAATACAGTCAACTTTACTGTAAGTAAAGTTGACTGATTGCACTGCAATTGACCTGATAAAAAAACCAGCCAATATAGTTCCAATACTGGCGACTTTTTGTTTTGTGCTTACGCATGCTAGTATAGCCTGCTATCAATTGGTGGCAACCCTTGAAATATCTCCTTTATCTATAAGCTAACAACAGGCCAGATCCCTGTCAATTCCGATTAATTTATACTAGAAACAACCTCAATTACGGCTTTTTGTGGCCCTTTTGCTTCAGTCCTCCAAGGCCTTCATTCTTTAAATCCCGTGCACAGATTCTTTGCTATAGATTTGCGCAAATCAAGTACGCCACCACTTGCGTACACTTTGCCAGTAATTCAAACTACTGCCATCGCTACCATTTCCCTGGCGGTCTTTCAATTTGCTAGGGTAACCTTGTTCCTTCACGTCACGTGTTGAGCGATCTACGTATCCCTCGATTTATATAGTTAACGTATTACTATTCACAAAACTTTTCAGGGCGCCATTGGGCGTGGCCTTGGTTATGAAATCGATAGAGTTATCTTTGCCGTTAATCTATGGGAACTTATCTATTTCCCGAGATTCGTATGCCTCCCTTAACGTTATTACGTTTATTATTAGGTGTTTTTCATAAGTTGTACCTAGTTTTGATAGGCATTCGTAAAGGCTCCAGGAGTCATTATATACCACTATAGATATCGGTGGTAGACCTAGCTGTTTAGTAACAATCTTCAATGTGTCGTTAGTTACTATATCGATATTGAAGCCTATTATTATACCATAGACTTCTGAGGCTAGTATACTCTGAATTACGCGTTTATACTTAATAAATATTTAATGTACAAGGTTCCCCGTGATCTAAAATTGCCCTTTAAACTTATCTTCGCCAACGAGTATTATGAAGAAGTTGATTTGCGATATGAGGTTAGTATTATTAGTAAATAACCTGTCTGTAAAGATTATTAATTTTACCTTCGTCAGACCCATAGAGACTATGTTAATTCCTCTTTTTTGTAATCTATTTGTTACTAAATTCGTTTGTTTAACTTATTAAAGTTTTCGTTTTACGGGTCCTATACCTGTACCGTAATAAAAAGGTCGTACGATACCTTCAATTAATATAACGTGGCAATATAGGCCGCACCGGCCTTTTGTTTCAAATATCTTTATGTTTTTACCTCGTTAGCCTTGTCGATAATTATCAGGTTCGTATCTTACTCCTTTTCACATAAGCTAATGTAAATACCGCTTTTGGACTTAATACTATAGATACAAAGTAATGACTCGTTAAAGTTAAGTTATATACCTTTAATTAACGTTTTAAATAACTTATACTTCCAAAGGCTTAACTTTTTCGGTAACAAGTTATTTCGTCGCAATAAATCTAGTATCGCTAAAGAAAACAGTATCGTTAGTTTATATACTTACAATGTCAAAATCTTTACCTTTTGTAATTAATAGGTACAAATTAAATGTTAAAGTTTTTCTACCTAGCCTATTTTTAAATTGTAAATGGTACGTTAAAAACCAATGAACCTTAACTTCGACTAATACGTATAAAGGCTTAATGCAGTATATTGTTTTACCAACCGAAAATTTATCTTCTAATTTCTGTAGCAGTTTTAGTAATATAATCCGTTGAAAATCGATGGCAAATTATGTATACGTTTACGTGATATCCCGACTATTAGGTGTAAATTAACTATTTACGCCATTAGTTAAACTAAAAGTAATAGCGACGATCAAATGTTAACTGATATTCTAAATTATAAGCGATTAGATGAAGATTTAGTCTTTACCTTTATCACCGTATTTTTGGACAATTAGCCGTAACTTTTCGTACGGCCGATCTGTGGTCTTACCCTTAGCCTCGTAAACTTTCTTCAACTTGAAAATAGTAACATCATGGAATTTAAATTACGTGAATAATATAAATTATATGATCTTCTATAACAAAAGGCCGTCAATTTCAACTTAGTTACTTTCTTAAAAGTTTACCCGGCGTATTAATAATTTTTTTGGTACGTAGCTTAACGATAAGTTTTCCGTTAAACTTCTTTTTCCAAGATACCCACGTCGTTATATATATCTTGCCAGGCTTGTAATCTTTATCTTCCTCCTCTTTTATATGTATCCTCCTTTTGGGTGGTCTTTTACGCCATCGACTTTTTATCGGCTTGTTAATAGTCGGCTTGGGAGGGTTGTATTAATTGATTTGCTCGGCTTGGAGGTTATCAACGTCGGGATTTTTATTAAACTTAAAGGGTTTTTGGTACAACTTAATTTATATAGCTTGAAAAGTTACAGGGACGTTCATAATTTTAACCACTACGTTTAAGTTGTTAATACTTAAGATTTTATACGGCCTATTTTATTTATTTAACTTACGTTATGTAAGGACTTTACTTTCAAACGGGAGTAAAGGTATATTTATTGTTAAAGGTCTGTTCCTAGTGTTAAAGACATTATTAACCCAGCGGCGTGCCGATTCCTTCCTCATTTTTTTTAGCGTTTTTCTATATACCATGGCATGCCTTTGGGTACTTGACGAGGGTAGCAACTCGGCTATTATACGTGGGTAAGCTTTGAATACCAGTAAAGTTGGTATAAGTCCGTTAAGGCTAACAATATTATTAAAATCTTTTACCATTATCTAAAGTTGTGCTTTTAAGCTTGTGAAACTTCCGATTTCCAATATAAGGATATCGGAAGCCTTTCGTGAAAGGGAATATACCCTTTTGACCTTACTAATACCCTAGTAAACTTTTATAGGAACCTATTTATATTAAATCCCCATTAACTTTATATCAGCTTAAAACTTCATCGTAGCAAAGTTGGTACCGGTATCGTAAACTAATACGTCCAATGGACTAAGCTATGTATTAATTCACAAATTACGTAATACTTCCTATATTTTCTTCACCGTAATGGTTTTAAAAAAACTTAGCGCCTTAAAAAACCGTGGAGAAGTTTATAATGTATAATACTAGCTTACCGTTTAAATAAAACATGTTTACGAAAATTTCTGAATTGAAGTTTTCATCTTTCTTTAACGAAAATTTAAACCTTAAAAAAACTTGGAAATATATTCGGTAATAGTGGCAAAGATATTTAACTATCTTTATTGTTGGTAAATTTATATTTTCGTAACTTATTGCCTTTAAAACCCTATAAAGCCTATTAGTTTCCGGGTACTTAAGTCTACGATATAGTTAACAAAGTTTTACCTTTATCAAGCTAAATATTACTTCTTTTAATTTTTAAGATAAAACTATAAATTTCCCTACTTAAGGTTAAATAAAAATTTTTTACCGGCCTTAATATGTATTAACTTATTAGTTAGAATATTAACGTTAATGACGAGGTTTTTTATATCTTGAAGGCAGAGGGAAAAGGGGGTGGGGGAATTTAAGATGTGGAAAATAATAAGGCTAATAATAGTTTTTACTATCGTCGATTTCAGTAACGATATATCTTTCTCAGGGTTAAAGTTAAATTTAGCTCTACCAGCATCCGTATAGTTAATTTCCGTAGCAGTATTGGTATCCTTTTGTAACACGATATATTACAAATAACATCCTGTTAAGTACCGTGCTACCCTCGTGTCCGGCATAATCCCTTGAAATATTTACTTCGCATAATGGTTTCAAATAGTAAAGAGGTATATAAGGTTAGAGTTTTCATCGTTTTGGTGGCGGTATGGGCTTTTAATTGTAAGGCGGTATAGGAATGTATGGTCGGCTAATTATTGCGTGGCTTCTGGGTTAGTAACAGAATTAGTATTGGTATTCTCGTGTTAGCTGATAGCCTTCAGCTTTTTTCCCTCCTCATTAACTTTAATTCCTTTAAATTACGTGATATGTTTTATATAATCCTATTTTAAGGTAAAGGGGTACTATGTGTAATATATCACTTGTTTTTCGTTACGCTCAACTATAATATGACGTATTAACCAATAGCCTTATTTGCTGAAAATATAATATTTCTTAGCTTTGGAGTTGAACCTGCTTAATCGACTTAAAATCCTCAAGGAGGATGAATACCCTTCTTCGTAGGTAGAGGTCTGGAATTTTTATTAACTGTATTTACCGGGCCATTCATACCATCAATTAATGTAGTACGAGTTAAAAGGGTTTTTTTGTTTCGTTACTAAATTCTGAAGCTTGAAAGTAAATACCAGTCGAGACGGAAACTCGAGCGGTTACGGTTGCTAACTAGGAACATAGTTGGTTAAAAAACCCTTCATAGGTGGTATTAAGGCATTACAAAGCGTATTCAAACTTTTTATAGCCCGTAATTACTTGCCGAACCTATTGGCGTAAGGTGACTTCGCTAGCTTTCACGTTTCTTATTACCTATTGGAAAAGTATTAGCCTATTAAGAATCTGATTTAGAAGGGTTATTTTATTTTTCGACTTTTTTTTATAATTCAATATGTAGGACTATTTGATAATGTTCCGGTCCATATAATATTGGGTAAGGTTGATATAGTGTTCGAAATATCCCTTGATACTATCGTAGATTTCGCGGAAAAAGATACAATTTGTTCGGTATCAAAGGTAGTAATCCTTAGATTAGCCGGTAAGGATATTGGGAAATAACGAGTAAAAACCTGGTAATTTAACTCTTATTTGGTGGTAGATGTTAAAGAATGGGCGTAATTTGACGTCGAATAGGTTATTTGGCTTGCTTTCATACTTTTCTCTACGTTTCTAGATCTTGATAAACGTGGTGATTGCCGTATAGTCCGTATCCTTCATAGGGAAGTACTGAGAGGAAAGGGTTATTTATTGATCGTAGGGATCTTTTTTACTTGGCGGGAAAAAGACTGGGGTTGTTATTGGTATTAATGGGCAGGATAATTACCTTTAGCCGAGTTTAGAGGTAAAAAGCCAATGGTCGTGCCTATAATAGACTCGTGTATAAAGCCGGTCCTTTTTTGGTTTAGCTATTAAAATTAGACTTATTAAGGAGCTTAGGGAAAATGAGCTTAAAGGTTTTTGCTACGAGAGATTTAGTAATACTCCTTTTAGTGTTAAGTGGTTTTACGAGGTTGTTGTTTAATAGAATGGTGGATTTAGGGGTTTATAAGGTGTAGATCTATCGATTTCTCCTAGTCAGGTCCTTGTAAACGTATGTATGGTCATTGTGGGTTACTATTGACAGCAACCTCTTTGCCTTTAGTTAAGGTCCATTGGGGGTTTTCATCCGTGGTGTATTCGTAAAGTAGGATGGCCAGATTACCATAATTTCCTCTTTTCGTATTAAATTCGACGCTTCGAATAAATAGGTCGACCCTTAATTTCGTTTGGGATTGCCTATCCGCCTTTTTCCATATATTGAGGCTTTAGTCGCGAAACTAGTCTTAAAAGTATCGATGGCTATAGGTCCTTAACCGACTTTATCAAATTTTACGTCGAAAATGAAACAGCTGATGGCGTTAGTCAGATGCTTTAGGGTAAAGTCTTAAATGGGTTTAGTAAACTAAAGCTTTTTGTCGTAGTTTTTCGTAAAGGTAATGACGAGATCCTTAATTTCCTTTTTTGTTTGGAGTTGGTGATAGCTTTAAAGTAAGCATTTGCGGTAGATATTTTGGCATTTTTTCCTATGTAGGACTTGGTGGTAGATTTAGCGATTTGAGGGTGTAGGGACTTGGCGATTCGGGGTGTATAGACTTAGCGATTTAATGTGGAGTTGCGCGACGTGGATTTTTTGGCGCGACTTAGTGTTTTCGATCAAATTTTAACTTTAAGCAGCGAACTTAACGTTTGATGTAATGGAAGAAGTGAAAAAGAGTAAAGTATAGGTAGAGATTTGGTGTAGGTGATGCGATCAGAGGTCGTTGTTGGTGGTGGAGATTATTTGGAGTAAGGACTTAGTCGTTTTCCTTACGATTTGCAGTAGTAGTACTTACAATAGCAATTGACTTAGCCGTTTACCAACTTGCCAACCTGGTAATTTTCAAGACTTTTAACGGTTAATCTCAACGCCTTTAAGAAGGATTAATGAAGATTTCTTAGTGTTTTCGAGTAGCGATACCGTCGCTTACTTATAAACTGCCGCGAACAACTGCATAGCCTATAAGTCTTCCGTACTTGCTGTCGCAAACAACTTCACAGTGCATAGGAGCCCTTCGCAAGAATCTTTCCTTTACCTTACTTAAAAAGGACAAAGCGTAACTGGAAAGTAGCCATTTTCTTTTACTTAGCCAATCTGTGCTTAACCTAATAAGTACCGATCAGTGTTGGTAGGCCTTTATCGTTACAACGTAGTCGATTCGAATCACTGTGGTCGAAGTAACAGGTGCTGCATTAATATTGTTAATTGATATATGTAAGCTCTAAGTTTAGCAGATCCCTAGCCGGTCTGCACACTAATTCGTATGGTCAAACGCTTTGGCTTGTGCCCCACTTTGAAGTAGGCACCTACTGCACTGCACTTACAGTGCAGTACTACAACCAACGGTCAATACAGTCAACTTTACTGTAAGTAAAGCTGACTGATTGCACTGCAATTGACCTGCTAAAAATAGCAGCCAATATAGTTCCAACAATATCGTCATGCCTTACGGATTTTAAAACTTTATATAGCCTATTAACGGCTAGATAATTAAAACGCCGGTGTAGTTAATGTATATCCAGTTTTATTAGATATGATACCACTGTTTCCAGACCTTAAAAATAAAACCAAAGGTACTTCCACTTAAAGGCGAGTAAAAACCTTTAGCTCTTTTTAACAAATTTATTTGCGTTAACGTCGACGTTAATACTAAAAGTCTTTATCTCCTCTAAACAAAAAAGGAAAAAGGTAGGAGACTTAAGGATATGAAACGTAATTGCTCCTACAATGGTTTAAATTACGATTATTTCTAGTAATGATAGTTATTCTCCCAAGTTAAAGCCAAATTTGGCCTCATTTAAATCTTAACAATTAATCTTAGTAGTTATAGTGCTTTCCCTTCATAATATTTCATATTGCGAATAGCCTCCTAGTAAGTAATTTGCTGCCATTATGTCCGGAATAATACCTTGAAACGTATGGTTCGCGTAACGATCGCGGAGATTAAAGGTATGTAAAGAGTCAAAGGCTTAGTCAGAGTAAAGGTAAGGGTCTTTACCACCTAAACGATACAAAAAGGCGTGGTCAACTAGTTATTACGCTGTATTAAAAGTAGTATTTTCGTATCACTTAATTCGCTTAGGGGTATTAGTAGCATCGATTAGTTCGGCGCCTTTGAAGTCTACGATATAATCCAAATAATTCTATTTCGAAGTAGTAGGGTATTAGACATAATATACTGTTTTCCTATTATTACCTCCGGCCGGGGGGTACCTAGTTGACCAATAGCGAAACTTATTATAAATCTAATATTTCTTTTCAGTATTACAACTATAGTATTAATGTTTAGTAAGTCCGCCTAAAACTTAGCCTTATTGGCACTAGCATAGTTATTGCCTCCAGTCTAGAGCTGAGGTCGATAAACTAAACCTTAGGCATTATAGGCGCCCGTATTTGCGGTCGATATAGTTAAATACCGTAAGATTTTCTTTATTTATGTTAATAAAGTTGCTAGCTTCGAAGTACATATTAAACGAGAAAAGTAATTGGCTAAAAAAGCCTTTGTAGGTAGTATTTGAGCTTTATAAGTCGTATTCTAACTCGCTAACGCCCGTAACTACTATACATACCTATTCGCGAAGTGTAATTTCGCTAACGTAAGCTTTTCCTATTACTTTCTAATACAAAATTCATTTGTCAAACATCTGGTTAAGGACGTTCATTAGTATTTCCTCCTTTCTCTTTTTCCTCATTATTATAGTCCACCTCGTAATAGCACAATCTGTATAATATTACATAAAGTGGACGTCTTACTTGAAGTGGTCCTATATACCATCGATAATTTCGCAAAATGTAGTTACTTAAGTTAGGAAGGTTAATTAATATTCCGTAGCATACCCTATAAAGATTCTGAGCAATAATAAATAAAAACTAAAAGGAAAAACCTCTATTCACTTATAGATATTCAGGAAGGGTATCATCTTAGTATCTAAAAGGTTATATGGTTTTCCATTATACTTCTTTATATCATCTCAAATCTTAACGAAGTCCGTAAAAAGTTTGTAGTTAATGTTAACCATTTTCATAAGTCTTAGAAAAAAGTCGCGATAGTTATCTTAACCTTAAATGGTGTTTCCTAGTAATTCAAGCCTTAAGTCTTCCTAATTATAGTGTTAAGGGTAATTACCAGTCGCCTAACCCGAAGGGTAAAGTCCTATGGTAAAACCTGTAATGAGCTCTTGTACGTGAGCAAATCTGAAGAAGAAAGGTTTTTAAGGCGCTTGGAATTTAAATTACTAAAGGGAGATAAGTACTTAAAGGTTATGGGAAGCTTAACAATCCTACAAAATTAACTGGTATAAAGCGCCAACGTCAATACCTCTAGCCTAGTTAACGGCCGCTACTGCACGTGACCTAGTTCCGGTAAGCACCTACTCCGCGTTGTAACGTAGGAGTACTAAAATTCCGAACAGGTCAACAGGTTTATTATCGCTAACGTGTAAAGAGGCTTAACTGAACTAGTAAAGATAAACGGAGGGTTCCCTAGATCGCATATAAAGGCGATAAAGTTTCTCAATACCCTTTTCTTTAGGATATAGTTTTTAAGAGCGTTCCTAAAACTGCGCCAAGTCGAAAAGTTTTCACTTCACCTTTGTAGTACCTTGTAGTAATATATAGACTCCATGTTGCTTAAGTTTTACTTTAACCCTTAATTTAATCCCTTTTTAAACTAAAATCCACATATTAATAGTCCAATCGCCGAAGAGGTTTCGAAAGTTTTTAAAGATGTAGTTAGGATCTTTAGTATTACTATGTTTAGCGATATAATAGCCGATAAAATTAGTAAGGTGTTTTTCCGTTAGTTTTTCATTAACATTGAGCGCCTAAAGGTTTTCGTCGTAAAACTTGGTAAAAGAAGGTCTAAAGGTATTGATTCTTTTTTAAATCTCTAAATTAAATGTCATGTTAAAGTTTAAAGAAATGTAGTACTTAGTAAACGAAAGATTTGGTAATTCTAGCGTAAAGTCGCATGGAAACTTGCCGATTTAGTGATTTGGTAGCTTAGCGTGAAGTCGCGCGACGTGGCTTTCTTAACGCAACTTGGTATTTCCGCTTGAAATAACGGATTTAAAGATTAAATTGACGTAGGGAGTGGAAAAAATAAAACAAGGCAATGGTTTTGTGTAAAGGGTAAGGTTGAAAGTCGTTATTAGTGGTAAAAGGCGAAGGTTATTTGTTATAAGCCGTAGGATTTAGTCGTTTTTGCAGTAGTAATACTAGTTGTAATACTGATTTAGATGTTTAACGAACTTTAAGACTTCTAATAGTTAATCTCAACGTTTTTCCTTAAAAAGAATCAATAAGGATTTTTTGGTGTTTTTCAATAACTATACCGTTGCTAACTTCCAGATTTCTGTTATATGACTGACACAACCCAAAAGTCCTCTCTGTTTTCCTGCCGCTGTAATACTGATACAGTACTAATAAAGAACTTTCGTAAAAATCTTTCCTCTACCTTAGCCACTGTAACCGTAAAGTGTAACCAAAATGTAACTTTTTCTTCTACTTAGCTAATCTGTACTTAAGCCAATAAGCAAGCATTAATTAGTATTGGTAGGCCTTAGACGTTATAACGTTGTCGATTCGATTGGTCGAAGTAACAGTAGTATTATGTGGTCAGATAGTATATGTATTGTTCTAGGTTTAGCAAACCACTAGCCAATCTGCACTGTAATTTGTATGGCCAATTGCTTGGCCCGTGCCCTAGACTCAAGTTCAGCATACTGCACTCGACTTAGAGCCAATGCGGTAAGTCTCCATAAAGCAATACACTCAACTTGCAGTACAATCAACTTTACTGTAAGTAAAGTTGACCTACGGCACTGCATGTAGTACTATTCCAACAGGATCAATATTTTATGCAAGTTGTACGTTTACGGTTTCCTTCTAGACAGCAAATTATTCACTCAATGTGATAAATTTTGTAATTGTTGGTAAGGTAAAGACATTAATAACAATATTGTTTGTTAATTTATCATCAACGGGCAGTACTCACTTTATGGCTAGTATAGTGAAACTCTTGCTATTTCTCAATTAGTTAAAACAAAGTAGTGGAAATGATTGTAACTTGGGTATTTCTACCCTATAAATGCTTCCCTATGAAAAGTTCACTATCACTAGGCCTTACCCTAGACCAGTTCAAGAAATGATAATATATAGGAACCTTACTTTTCGATCTCTTATACAAATAAATATGTATGGTAGGAAACTTATTTAATACACATGTGGCAAGTTTTCGACTAGTGTGTTATACATAGTTGTTAAACGATTCTAAGGCTATATATTAACCGTATAGGTCTTTACTTTGTACTATAATCCTAACTGAAGTACAAATGTAAATAGTATTTATATCGGGTTATCTACGTAATATATAAGAAAGGGAACGAATTTTCACGTGTTTCAAGGAAAAACTTGACCAGCTATACCTAAAATTTTAAAAAGTCCCATGATATAAGTTTTTCGTTTGTAACTTTAATTTATGAAATGAAAAAATCACTTAAGTAAATAAACCTTTCATTAGAAATTTAATTCCAAGCTAATTTTCCCAATGAAACCTTAAAATTCCTTATAGTTTAGAGACCCGTATTATTATACGGGGGTGGAAATTGTAGCTTTAGCCGAGTCGGGATATTCGGCTATATTATTCAATATTCGACGATTATTCGTGTTGAAGATCTAATTTTAATCTTAAAAGAGTAAAAGAAACTATAAAACACATATATTAGAGTTAGAATCCTATAATAGTAGGGATTATACTTTCAATAATTCGTCTAGTTATCTACTTCTTTGCTATGGTCCGCCAACTTTAGGGGTATAAAATGTAAAAGAAGGCATACCACTTAGTTTGTAGTACGCTGAGAACAAAATATTTTGCTGATAGCCGGAGTTACCCAAAATGATATCAAAAGCCTCGCTGAATGGGAGTATCCTCGGTTCTTAATTTATATAACCAAAAAAAAAAAAAAAAAAAAAAAAAAAAAACACTATTCGCGATATTATTAAATGTTCCGCTAAGCGGGCGGAACACTGGTATGTGGTATGTATAACAGTAGGAGAGCTGTCCATAATATTTCCGAAAGTTCCAATAAGTAGGCGGAACGCTAGTGCATGGTGAATACAACCGTACTGAGACTGTAAACGTAAAAATAGACCCTGTTTGCACCGTAGTGCAGGTTTAAAGGACCCCGTTAGTATAAGTGAAGAAGGATAAAATCGCCGCATATGAAAGCCGTTCTCTGGATATATTGTTGCGTAGGTAGTACGCTGTACCGACAACAATCTTTATAGATAAGACAAGGTTTCTAGAAAAGATTTAAGTGGTTCAAAAGCCGATTAAAGATATTATAATTGAATAGGAGGCATGTAAAATAACAGTGTTAAAAACAACTAAACTTGAAAGTTTTCCCCAAAAGTAGGTACTATTAGGGTTCACAGTGTAGACCCCGTACATTCCTGAATAGGGTGGTCTATGCACCCATGCCAAAAAAGTTGATATAAGGTTGAAGATACGACCGATTGTAAATTATCGTAATATATTTATAAACCTAATTAATATATTGACGTTATATTATGATATCTATAGAGCTTCTTTGCAATCGATGTAACATTGTTTGCGCGTTTCGTTCGTAAGGTTCTCCTAAATCTATCTTGTTCAATGGTTAATTATTCTTATTACACGATTAAAAATAATTTGAAGTATCCGTATAGTTGATTTTTGATGTACATGTTGAGAAACTGCTTCAAAAATACAAGTCCAAGTTTGAATGATAGGTAAAGGAATATATAATTCTAGATTGTAATTATTTTAAAATTATAACAGTATTTCCGAAGAAAGAAAAACTTAATTAATAATTATATACGAAAGTATGAAGTTAAAGTTCTCGTTTAAGATAGTCATATACTGTTTATCATACTCAATGAATATGGAAAAAGAGGAAATATATTCGTTACAAAGCGGTTGTGAAGAGTATGTTGGTGATAGCTACATATTTAGTAAGTATAAATGAATATAGTATATGCTTTTAAGCAGGAGTAAAGCCGGTAATACGTATGGGTTGATCTGTCGAGCCAATATATCCGGGCTAGCTACCGGGCAAAAATTAGGTAAGCATCAGCCTATAACACTTAATAAGTTAATGATCGCTTGGTGAAAGGTGATTTTAATATTTTTTCCGGTCAATCTTAACGATTTTCAAAGCGTATTGAACTCAGATATTTCAATACTATCAATAACGATATCGTCGCTACCTTCAAATTGTCGTAAAGAACGCTAGCATAATGTCAAAATATTCTTCACCTATTGCTTTGAAACTCGCTGCAGTTTGTGAAGGCCTTTTGCAAAAACTTTCTCTCCATTTTACCCCTACTAAATCATATTGAAAGTTACTTTTTTTCATTTAACTCATCTGTACTTAAGTTACAGTTAAAAAAAAAAAAGTGTTAATAGGTCATCAAACGATGGAACGGTGTTGATTCGAAGTGTAGATGAAGTAATAGCCGTATTACAAAGTTTAGGTGGTGGATTGCTATTCCTTCCAAGTTTGGCAGACTACTAGCCAGTCTACATACTACTTTGTATAGGAAATTGCTTGACCCATGAATTAAATTGAATTGGGCACTCCACTGCAATTGAATTGCAGTCAATACAGTCAGTATTAACTGTACTGCACTTCAACGCTGTTATAATAACGTTTTAATTTAGCCTTTCTACCTAGTTGAATAACTTTTCTTCGTAAATATATAACTTAATCTTTCGACTAAATATGATCGTAATTTATTGTAATCGATCTTTAAAGTATAATGTTCAACGTTGATAGTTGTTGGAGCAGTAGTAATTTAAATGCAGTCAGTTAACTATACTGTCAAGTAAATTGACTGTACAGACTGCAAGTTGAGTGAATTGTTTTGTGGATTGACTATAAAGCTAAGTACAGTTTATGCCCACTTTACACTAAGGCACAGGACAAACAATTGTCCATTCAAATTAGAGTGCAGATTAGCTAGCGGTTTGCTAAACCTAGAACAATACATCCACCACTTGACCACACAATACTACTGTTACTTCGAATGATTCGAATCTATAACGTTTCAGCGTCTAAAGGTCTATCAAAAGGCTAGGTCTATCAACACTGATCAGTACTTATTAGATTAAGTATAGATTAGCTAGGTAGAAGATGAGGCTAGTTTCTGGTTACGTTTTTTTCAATTACAAGATAGAGGAAAGACTTTTTCACAGAACCTTTACTATTACGTCAGTTTTCATAGCAGTAAGTAAAAAATACTTCCAAACTACGTCAGTCTCCACAAAAATTGAAAAGTCGCGACGGTATCGCCATCGGCAAAAAACTAAGAACTCTTCACTAGATTCTTCTTGAAAACAAACGTTAAGATTAAACGTTAAAAGTTTCAAAAATCGTCAAATTAGCAAGCGGTTAAGTCAGAAATACTATGGGTACTACTACTAAAAAAGCGACCCAATCCCACAGCCTTTAATAATAACAAAAAACCTTCGACCCTACTTTATATATAAACTTTATCTTTTACATCAACTTTTCTCTTTATATCTATCTTTTCCCCTCTCCTTACATCACAAGATTGTTATGAGTTAAGATCACAAATCCAAGCGAAAACTTTAATAGTCGCCAAGTCACACCAAGAAATCTATTTCGTGAGACTTCACGCTAAGATTGTCAAGTCTCTTTGCCATAAAAATCAAGTTTTTACGTTCCCAAATCGTCAAGTTCACTCGTCCGAACCATTCAATCTCACGCTAGCCAAAACTTTATAATAGCACCTAGTAAGGAATGAATAAAGTTGATTGAGGCCCTAGAACCTTCTTTCTTTAAAAATTACGATGATAATCTGTAAAGAAAATATAATGGGCAATTAATTGAAGAATATCTAACCAATTTCATCTGTTATTGCATTTTCCACCAAAACAACGGAAAAAAGATTAACTTCAACTCTTGCGTATTTCAAACATTGTGTGGTTTTTTGAGTAATAAGACTATTAATATATGAAAACCTATTCAAAATAATGTGGGAAAAAATAAAGGCAGAGATTATTAGTTGAAAACTTTAAGTTTCAGATCAAAACTTGATTAAGCTGTCACATTTTTTTTGAATTGATTCTTCTTAAATAATACTTCTGAAATCTTCATTTTAAATATTTACAGGGCAAAAGAAAGAGCTTTAACGATTTTTAAAAACCTCACACAAGTTTTAAAGAAATCCCTTTAATTTACAATTCAAATAAATATTGCACATACCTAATAATATTGATTATTTACATACAAAAGATAAAGAAAACTATTAATGTATTCGGTAATCCAACATCTTTTCGTAACAACATCAAGTACACGTTCGATAGGAGTAAAATACATAAAGTAGCGGTCGAAAAAGCGGTAAATTTAATCAATGTTGGCGTTATCTATCCATCAACTACGCAAGATCTTCAAATCTCCTAAAACCTTCCCAAAGATTGTTAAGGTTCTTAAATACCTCAAAGTTTTCACCAAAATCAGCAAGTTCCTTAATGCGAAGATTCTTATGATAGATATACCTATACATGTAAACCCACTACAAATCTTACTACGAGGCTTTACCTTTCAGGCTAAGAGACTATCAATTACCCTACTAGTGCGACTTTAGGGCTTGAAAATTCAGGTTAACGGTAGGAAATATTATTGATTATTAAGATAACTACTATAACTTTTCTACTAAACCTATTAAAATTGTTAACATTAACTATAAGCTTTGTTGAACTTTACGGAAATTTGGAATGATGTAAAGAAGTATGAAAAAAATCCTTATAATTTATTCAATTCGAAAATAATACCTTTTGTCAATATTTAGAAGTGAATAGTAATCTCCCCACTTGGTTTTCATTAACTGTTTTTGGGGGGGATTCTTATAAGTTACGTCTAAGATTATTTCATAACCTTTTTTGACGAGAGTAATAACTTTTCAGGAGATCTACAATAGTATAAAGTGTTATTTTGAGTACGACGTGTACTTTGCGTAATATTTTACGGATTGTGCTGTGACGAAGTGAACAACTATAATAGTAAAAAACAACAAGAGACGATTCCAAAGTATATCCTTATACAAATTTTTAGCAAATTGATATTATAACAGCAAGTAATAGGGAAAGTCTACGTTAGCGAAGTTCTACTTTTCGAATAGATAGAGGTAGTTGTTACGGGCGTTAATGAGTTTGAATACTACTTATAACGCTGAGATGTTACCTATGAAGGCGTTTTTGAGCTAATTACAGTTTTAGCTTACGATTTAAATAATCCGTACCCCAAACTTAGTTGGTATTTTTTTTCCGAAGTAATAACTTAATCGATTGTGATAACAAAAATAGTGTAATAATACACTATATAAATCGTAAGTATAAACGGCACTAAAGCTTAAAATCTGGTTTAAAGCCTTTGGACTAGAAGCCAAAGAATCATTAACAATGAAGCTAAAATTCAAATAGATATATTAACCGTAAATATTATCATTGTAATAGTGACAAAAGATATTATATTTATAGTAAGTTTGATTGTTTGTTAACTTGATACCCTCTAGCTAGATACTTTAAATAATAGGTAATATATTATATATAATATCCTGTTGCTTCCAGACAAAATTACTTGGACTATATCGTAGATTACAAGGATAAAAAATCTGTTGATAATAATGATACGTTAAAGAAAATCACGTGACATAAAAATATTGCTTTATAAGCGGTCCAATAACTAGTCGACTACACCTTTCTATACGGCTGAAATGTAAAAAAACCATATATATTTTCCTTGAAAACCAAATAACTTACTCTGAATGAACCTTTGACATTTTCTATCGTTATGCGAATCTTATATTTCAAAGTGTATTGTCGAATATAAGAACAATAAGATATTGAATAGGAAGCTATTTGTAGTATCTAGTATTGCAAAGGGAGAGCGTTACTGCTACTGAAATTAATTGTTAAAATATTATAAAAACTAACGTTCGTTTCAGCGTTAGATAATAATTATAATTATTAGGATAGATGATGCTTTAAATTATTATTAAACTGATTACATTAGACATCTTTCGATCCCTACCTCATTTTTCATTTACTTAGACGATATAAAGATTCTTGGTGTTAACGTCGACGTTAAAGTTAACGAATTAGATAAAAACGGCTGGAGGTTGCCTTTTGTCTTGAAATGAAAGCGTCTTTAGTTTCATTTTCAAGGCTTGGAGATCACGGTGTTGAAACTAACGAAGTCAATGATATCATAGTTATATAAGCGTTTTAATTAATGAGTGATTGGCAAATTATACAACGTTTTAAAATCCACGAGGCATAAAGATGTGTAATAATTCATGGGAACTATGAAAAAGCTTTATTACACCTGTCAAATGTATATCTAAACACCACGAAAATTTAAATTTATATTTAAGAATAAATTGGATTTTCATCCTGAGATTATTGTTGACTTATTTCATTTGGATAATGATCTTTTTAGCTTTTACGTTATAAACTCCACAATCTCTTTCCACGATGTTAAACTCCCTAAAATCCTATCGTCGAAGGATATATGAACAACGTTAAGGGTTTTGTAAATTGACACAATTGTAAGCCTACCAGATGTCGTCTTCTATAACATTAGTATTAACTTTACGGCAGCAAAATTTGAAGCAGGCGTTAATATTTAAGGAATAATGTGAAAATGAGTATTTGTTAAGGCTAGTTAACATACGGGGAACGTAAAAAAGAACACGCATTACTTCGCGAAATATATAATATCCAAACAATATGAATAAAATGATTTAATTATTAGAAGGCACGTATTTAAATAGAGGTAAAAGTCTTGAACGATACTAGGAATCTTGATGGATAATTACTAACTTTATTAGTTTCTAAAATATATCCTTATTGAACAAGATTATCCCTACTATTAGCAAGTGTTCAAAAAAAGATCGAAACGTAAGGGAAAAATTTAAAGGATTAATGGAATAAATTGGTACGGCGTTAAGTTAATGATAATATTAACATTAAAAATGACTTTATGTCCATTGACATACTATTTTACTGTTACAAAGTAAAATCCTCGTGTGGAGAAAGCTAAGAGAATTAGATAACCTATTCAAGATCTTAAGTATACCAAACCTAAACTAATTAAAAATCTCTGACATAATATTATTGTAGTATAAAATATTTATTATGGTCTCTACAATATTATAGTACTTTCTTTAAAAAACATTGTGAAAAATCAGTTGTAAACCCCTCTGATAATTTAATCATTCGTATATTACTTGCTGTTTTGTCTTTTGAGCGTAAAACTTTTCACTATTTTACCTCGTTTCGCATAACTTTTGGTTGAATTCTATACAATGAAGATCAATAGTAACAACAAAAAGAATAATAAATATAATTAAGCTAAACGAATCATCGAATACAATTTTCCGTTTTCCGTAATCAATTACCCGATAAAACGTTGTCAGAACGGTCGAATATCTAAAGGAAAGAAAAATAAGCATGAGAAATATACACCGTTCTAGATTTATATTACTGTTTGGGTAAAAATACTATTTAGATAAATGAGAAACATGAAGGAAATAAAAACTAGGCTGCTAAGACTCGGGTAGAAAGAATTTTTAAGACTTTAGGTAGAGATGTTAAAGAAAGCATCAAAGATAAGATTGATGGAGTTTTAACTCAAAAACTCGTACAATTTATTCCCAAATGCGACTTTAACCTTTAAAACTCGAGTATCATGATTTTTATGTCGAAAATTATATACGAGGTTAAAGGCAAGACTATGAGGTGGCCTTACAAAGAGTTACTCCTAATTGCTTAATGATACTATATTAAAGGCAAAACCTAAATCCTAATACAATCGCCAACAATTAAAAGAATTAGCCAATATTTGGTAGTTGTATGAACAATAAGTTTCAATGCGAAAAATAATAGAAAATTTGACCTAGATATATACATTAATATCTCAGTATACTCTTGCCGACCGACTAATTTAAACAAGATTGATTTATTGAAATTATTACAAAATACCAATTATAAGTAACCTTTAGGAATAATTATATAATACATTAAGCTATTATACAGATTAATTAAAGCATATGTTTATTTGTTTCTAATGTATCAATTACACTTCAAATCAACGTTGGGTATAAAATCTTTATTTTAAAACTCTTGGTTTCTAATAACGTAAAATAATGATTTCGGTTTTGTAATCATATATATAAAAAATAGCCTTTTCATTGGAATCATTAGCTTAATAACATTAAAATAATGGGCGATTGAAGATATAAAATTCTGAAATTATGAATTAGTTGCAATGTTGATAGACAGAAAATATATCAATTTTAACAAGTTATTAATCCACAAATAAAGTGCTAACGATATTAATATTTACTTCAATTGCCGTTAGAAAGATTATGGTATTGACTGAACCATACTTAAAAAACCTAATGTGATCCAAGCTTAAAAATATCTCTAGTAACGCGCTTGTGTTAGTTATATCGCAACTTTTTACTAACCGAAAATCATTTATAATCTATCTATAGCGGCATAAGATTAAAGCTAAAAATACAAGGACCATAATCGACCAAATAAAAGTTTACATTGGTAAATAAAACTTTAAATAGAGGGATCAATATGGTTAAAATTGACCTATTGAAAGCTAAGTTATTAGTTTTTACAGACGATATCATTACGAATGATAGGAACTTGTTGTAATAGATTGAAAAAATACCAATCATTCATGAAAAGAAATTATATAAAAAACCAGTGGTGAATTACCTGAAACATAATTTATTAGACTTATATCCACTGTTAGATGATGTTTCGAAGTAGATTAATTTCAGAGGTTTACGGTATCATTACTGCCTTTGATATGGGTATAAAGATATATGAAACCTTTATTTTTATCAAGTAATTGAAAAATTACTTATTTTGATATTAATTTACACCAACTCATAAAGTTAGATCAAATATTTATCAAAATTGGGTATAACTAATAAAAAACGCCTTATAATTAACCTAGTAGTATTCCGCGAAGTTTACAAAAGCAGGGAAATTGAGAAGTTCAGGTGGATTAATGGTAAATATAATCAGGCTAATATTATAACGAAATAGACGCTTAATAAGGCCTTAGAAAAGTTTGTAAATAATAATTAGTTAACAATACTAATCCAAAGCTACTTTATAAGGTCATTTAAAAATGTTAAGTTATGTACTATCTAGAAATAAGGTAAGGAGAAGAACCTTTTCAAACTTGAAAACCGGTAGTGGATTAAATCTAGTGACTTAACTAAATGGTACGGTTAAGTTAGAGGTTTGTATAAATCTATGGCGAAAGACTTATATCTAGGAGTCAATAAAGTCGGAAATCGGAACTTTAAGGTAAAAAGAGGTAATTGGGATCAATTTGACTGCAAAACTAACAGGGATTTAGTCGGTTCAACGAAGAGCCACGTTGAAAGCTATCGGAAATAATTGGTCGACTACACTGGCGTATGCATACAAAACAAAAATTTGCCAATGTTGAAATAATAATAATTGCAGTGTAGTTAGTCAACTGTACTTTCAGGTGAGTTAACTGTACTAACTGCAAGTTAAGTGTATTATTTTATGGGTTTACTATGGATTTAACTACAGTATGTACCCACTTTATACTAGGGAACGTATTAAACAATCAGCCATATAAATCAGTATGTAGATTAGCTAGCGGTCTATCAAATCTAGAACAGTATATTTACCACTTGAATGCGAAATACTACTGTTATTTCAACGACTTGAATTAACAATAGAAACCTTGGCGATTTTAACATCTAAAGGCTTATCAAAAAGCCAGCTCAATCAACAAAAGTCGTGAATAGATTGTTTTTTATTTCGAAGATATCAAAGTTACAGGAAATGAAATGGGTAGAGATTTACATAACATATTATATAACTAAAACATCCTAATACTCATTTATAGTCTTTGACTCGCAGTACTAATTTCTTTCTCAATATTAGGAAAGAGTAAAAAAGAAAAAACTTAAAAATATGCTGGAATTACTATCAATAGGTTTTTATGTGTAAATAAGTGTGAGGAAATCAACTGGTGAGTTAATAAAGTCGGAGGCAGAAAGAGTGAAGTGGTTGCTATCAGAGGATTAATATTTTTAAAAGTATATTTTAGGGGATAAGATAGTAAGTTAGTTGTTAATAATATTTATTTCTCTACCCATAAAATTTGAGAATATTTTCGTAATCTAATAGGTGAGTTGGAAGTTTTTTTTTTTTTTTGGTTTGAATAATTAGATAGTAGTAAGTTATAGGAATTGTGACAATTGTTACTACGAAATAATCCTGTAGATACCAGTGGAAGGGATCGTAACTCGAGTCCACTAAAGACCTATGCAAGTATTGGGGCCTCTAATCCATTCTTCCAAACAAGAACTTAGGATTCCCTACAGTTTAGAGACCCGTAGGCATGTAAACTGTAGCCCTAGTTAGGCCGAGAAACGTGGCCAAATCAGTCCCCGCCAAGCGCCTATTTGCGCCAAAGATGCGACTGTGTGAACCTCTTAAGAGAATAGCCGCAAATGGGGCTAGTAGTAGTGATAACAGCGGTTTAGAAGCTATTTTCATGGAACTTAATTAGGCTGTTTCTTCAGTTTAGACTGTATTTATATATTCTTTTGTGATGCGGTGAATAGTTTTCTTGTTATCGTGGATAACATCGCTTTTTATCCATAGTGTTATCTATGTTTCCAATCCCGTGGTTCAAGAGTTTCAACAGGTTTATTATAGCTTTCTCGGTCGATAAGGAGGCGATGTAAGCTCCAATTTTGTCATAATCATTACCAGAACAGTTATAAACCTAGAAAGTGTAAGGTAGCTTGTAGGCGTAAAAGGTTATAGCGAACAGATGTAAGGGAACTAAGACCGCAGCTGTCGCTCAATGCTTTCATATTCTGTCTATAAACCTTGATGAAAAAGAGAAGAGAAACCCCTGCTAGGGAGTTGCTACGAAGTTGTGGAAGATAGTATAACCCGGTTACGTAAAGTATGGAGCGTATTTCAGAAGAGAGTCCGAGCAGTGTTATAACTTTGTAAAAACGTAACAACTACTAGAGTTGGATCCCTGATAAACATTATCTAAACAATAGCCTATAATATTATTCTCAAGCATACCCTACATCGTCCCTCCCCTTTTTTTGAAAAATTGAAACATTTACAAAATAAATATTATACCTGTTACCATTATATTGAAGTTTACACTCGGATTCGAGTTTAACACCGTTGTAATATAACATTAGTGTTTTAACCGCTAAATTACGAAACTGGTTGGGTATGAAGGGAATTGAGATAGTTATTTAAAAGTAAAAGACACACTTGAAAAACCTTTAAACCAACCTCCCCCCTATCCAGCCCGTTTTCTACGCGGCAGAAAAAAATATAGGGGAAGTAATTAGAGGGTAACAGGTACAAAATAATCTCTTTAAAATGGTTGAAAATATTATAATATCGCGTAAAAGGTGTCCCGACACCCTCTCTATATGAATAGTACCCTAAAACCCTTTTCAAAAATATGAAATCATTTTTTTAAAACTATCCATTGAAAATATATCTATTAGTAGTATAATAAGGGCTAACTTTGAGATTGAATTACAATAATTTCTTTCATATCCATTTTTTTACCGGTTTTTCATTAATATCATCAGTGTTGCATTTCCCCCCTAAAACAAAGCCGTAGTTAATCATAAAAGTCAATAAGGCTATTAGAAACGTAAGTATACACTATTCGGAAATTGCCTAGTCCTCACTAGCAAGCGTATAGTTTCTGGCCTTAAGAGCTTAAATATATATTTTAACGGGATGTTCAAATGGATATGTTTTGAATATATATATCGTATGGCATATAATACTCGAAAGTTTTACTAGGAAACAAGGGGAAAATGGGCCCGTATAGTCGCGAAAAATCTGCTAACAAATATCTAAATATTAACTCCCGATATATTTTTTTCTTTACTAGTATTATAGATCTTAATTTTAGTTACTCGAAGACAATTTCGAACCTAAATCCTAAAATAAACAAGGTTGTGAAAAAATAATTTATAACCTGTTTAATGTTCGATGTTTAAAACCGAAGTAAGTGGAGGGATTCGTAAACCGATTTTTAAGCGTGAATAAACAGCTAAAAACCGTATAATAGTTCGGCGCGTTATATAAAAGAAAGTTAATACTCGTAACGGGTCGAGATTTATACTCGCTACACCTATTCGTTCCGGAAGTCTATGGGTTGTATAACTTTTCAATAAAAAGCGTAATTTTGAAGTAAGTTTATGTAATGAAAGGAAACGTAGAAATCTCGATTAATAAGCGGGTAGGGAACATAAGTTTAAATGATTAAGCATCATATCAAAGTATTCGAACGTACTGATGGGAAATTAGAATGTATCAATATAAGATTGGGTAAGATAATTGAAAAAGGAAAAAGACTAAGTAAAAAAATCGAAAACAGTAACCTCAAACATATATTGAAGTAGTTTGATATAACTTTAATATTGCGTTAATATTAAGTTGCGTTTGTACTTGGTACTCATAAAGTAACGGTTTTTTGGTCGTTTTATAACGTAAATTGCAATAGTTGATGCCTATTTACGGAATGAAAGTAAGGAGCCGTCGTTATATTTAACCAATTCATAACGTAATTCGTAAAGGTCAAGTATTTAATTATTAAAAAATTTGAAAACGGCTTTTAAATTCGTTATATACAATCTATCTGCTGAATCAAAACCTATTGTTTTAGTAAATTAATATACCTAAATTGACTGACTCAAGGTTCATTTCGAACTCATAGAATACTTTCATATAATATTCGGGCTTTATTTTGCCCTCATCGCTTATAATATTCATAATTTATGGTTAAAAGTCGCGGGTTTATTAGTTTGAAAGCAGGATTGAAACGATTCAAATAATTTGATTTATGTAACACCAGGGGTATTTACGTTTGTGAATATTTAATTCGATAATATTAAAATAATTTATATGTATTAAACGATGATTACTACAAAGTCAACTTAGGGTTTGAAAAAAATTATCCGGTTTATAAATTTTCAAAAAAAATCCAAACGTTGTTACCAATTCAAAAGCATTCCAAAGAAAATTATTGCTTATTAACGGTATCTTTATTCATTATTACATAACCGCTATTAATAATTGTATAAATTTCGTAATATAGGTGTTATATTAAATAGAATCCTCGGCCTTTACGCATAGTTTCATAATTGAAATAATGAAACGTTATACCGGTTATATAAGATTGATATAATAATTTTAAGGTATAAAAATAAATTGATACCGATAATAATCATATCGTTATGATTTAAGGCTAATTTATAATAGGGAAATAAACAGCTTGAATCGAATGAGGTATAAATGACGAGGAAATATAGGTAATTTGGAACTTTTTAATTAAAGCGTTTGGTCGCGCCATTAGTTTCCAGTTAAAAAACGATACGTGAGCATTGTTTTACCCCCTTCAAATTATGAATTATTTTTTAATTCCGACGGTCTAATTTAACATCCAGTCGCTAATAATTGTACGAGGAAGTCCGTAAAATTACTAACAATAGTTGAAACACCGCGTTGTATAAGTTTTAACGTTTATAGCAATTATAACCTCAAAGGTAATAGCTTAACTTAAATATTCAATAATGAATAAAACTTAATGTAGGTCACTGATACGTTTTCAAAATATGTCAATTATGAGTTTAATAAAAGGTTTATTCTAATGTCGTTTAAAAACCAGAAAGCATTTAATAATCCCCTTTCGACTGGGTTTTTAATAGGTTACAAGTTTATAAATATCGTATTTTCGGTAAAAGAGATGGATTTTATAGTGTAAACTAGGCTAAAAATACGTTTTAAAAAGAAAAGTAATGTAACGTCACGACCTGAGTAACGAATAAGGATTAAATTGTAGATAATTTATATTAATATGGTAGTAAATGGCTTGTAAATGGGTATTTCAATCCGGTAACAAAACCGTAAAACCTTTTTATTGTTTGCTAGATATTGCGAAACTCAAAATTTAATACCCGGTTTTTATCGGTCCGAATTTTAATAGAAAATCCCGGTTACCTATACTTATTATACGAATTAGTCGGGGGTAAATGACGTTACTGGTAATAACGGCGTCCCAATAAATTTAAAGGTTAATATTAATAAAAACCTCACAACTTTTCCAAATGGATTCTTCGGTAACGGTTAACCGGAAGATATATATATGCGGGAGCAACTCGGAAATAGTTTATTGAGGGAGTAAAACCTAAAGATCCTGGCATAAAAAACGTAATTCGCAAAAACCTTTTAAAATATCATAATTTCGCTGTAATAACGTATTGAGTTACATTTTTGGCAGGGGTTTAGATCGTTTCATCGTTGTCGATTCGAATTGTGATCCTAGCAACAGTATTATTGCATTGGTCAAGTGGTAGATGTATTGTTCTAGGTTTGACTGACCGCTAGCCGGTCTACATAGTAATTTTTATGGTCAATTGCGTGGCTCGTGCCATAGAGTGAAGTGCAACATACTACACTCGACTTACACCTCATTCGGTAAGTTCATACAAATAATACGCTCAACTTGCATTTTAGTATGATTAACTTTACTATAAATAAAGTTGATGTACTACATTGCATGTAGTACTATTCCAACACTAGCGGTTTTTTAGTTTGTGCGTGTACTCTAGTGTGGTTGACTAATTTTTTTCGGTTAGTGCTGAATAGCAGTCTCGTCAATTTGCTAATCCCTTGTCAATTCCAATTAACTTTTATATTAAATTACACCTAATTGCATACCAATTGACTCTATTTGACATTAATTACCTCATTTCTTCGAGGTTTGAGTTTATTCACTCCTATAAAAAGTTTTTTCGCTATAGCCTTTTGCAAGTTTTTACTTTAGCTGTGCTAATTAAATAGGTCGCTATTGAAGCTTTCCCCTTCGCTTCCCTAGCAGTTTTCCAGTTTTCCAACGCAACTCTGGTCGCAGGTACGTGACTTAGGCTTGCTAGGAGGCCTATTAACGTAGCCTTCGAAGCGTATAGTTAGCCTGTTGTTATTTACAAACCTTTTCAAGACCTTATTCGACAATGTTTTGGTTTTAACGTTAGTAGAATTGTTTTTGCCGTTAATCCACCAGAAATTTGAATTTTTCTCATTTCGTAGGCTTTACTTAGTGTTATCACGTCGATTATCAGGCGTTTTTCGCTAGTGGTTCCGAGATTTATAGGGATTCGAATAGGTTTTTCGAGTCGGTATAAATTATAACCGTGATAAAAGGAATTTTCAGCTGCTTAGTAATAAGGTTACGGATTTCCCATAATACTTTACCTATTTGAAAGCCTGCTATTACTCTATAGACTTCCGAAGCTAATACGTTTCATATAATCCTTTTATATTTAATAGAGGTTTAATAAATTAGGTAACCGATAATTCTAAATTGGTTTTCCCTCCTATTTTTGTTGATGAGGATTATTAAGAAGTCTATTTGTAAGGATAGATCGGAATTAATTGTAAATGACCCATCCGTAAAGTTCATTGACTTAGTTTTCGACAAATAGATTAGAAATATATCACTCCCTCGGTCTGAGTTTCGCATTTATTATTCGAGCCTTTTATTTAACCGGTTACAGTCTTTATGTGCTGGATTTTATACCTATAGCGCGATATAAAGGTCGTGAAAGTCTTTCGGCTGGCATAAGATGACTATATAGCTACTACGGATACGTTATTTGAGGTACCGTTAAGCTTTAGCTGTATCAATTTTATCAATTATAGTTAAAATAGTATCCTAGTCATTTTAACGAAAGTTAAAGCCGGCATTAATACCAAGTATACGGATCGACGATTTATTCAAGTTAAATTGATTAAATTCCCTAAATGTCATTACCGACTTGAAATTTCAAAACTTAAAGTCCTTAGTTGCCTATTATTTCAATACTATAAAATTAGTTATTCTTACAAATAGTATATCGTTAGTTTATATACCCACTACGTCGAAGTTATTTTTTTACGTAATTAGCAAGTACGAGTTATATGTTAAAGACTTTATCGTTAACTGTGATTTTAAGTGCAATAGGTAGGTTAAGACACAATGGATGCATGCTTTAGCTAGTTCATATAATAGTTTGATATGCTAACTTACCGTTTTCAAAAGATAAATGGCATGTAGTTCCTGTAGTATTTTTTAAAGTATGATTCGCTGTAAATTTATTACTAATTATGTATAGGCTTAAGTTATATTACGACTATTAAGTGTAAACTTGCCATTAACTTGAACTAAAAAACTTATGATTCAAGCGACTACTAAACGTTAGCTAATTTTTCAAATTGTTTGTGATTATGTAAAGATTTAGGTTTTGCTTTCATTGCCGTATCCTCAAGCGATTCGGCGTGGTTTTTCGTATGGCTACCTCGTACTTTTACCTATAACCTCGTAAATAATCCTCGGCTTGAAGATCGTAAAGTTTATATTTTTAAGGTTAAAATTAGTTTTCGGCACGAATTGTATAACCCTTTGAGTTAATAGGCCATTAATCTTGACCTTGTCGCTTTCTTTAGAGGGTTTGTCGGAGGTTTTGATAATCCCTTACACTCGAAGCTTTAGTGTCAAGTTTTTGTTATCCTTCCCCGTTTTACTTACTTAAGCAATATTGTAGATACTGTCCGGTATATATTCCTCCTCTTAAACGTTTCTCTTTTTCGGGGGTTGTCTGCGCTAGCGGCGTTTCATTGATTTGTCGATAATATGTAAATAGGGTATATATTGACTCGATTATTTAATTTAAGGATCTTTATGGTTGGTAGCCCTCACATAAGGCTTAACCTAAGTAATTCGAAAAGATATAGGATCGTTAATAGTTTTAATCACTACTTCGAAGTTTGTAATACTTAATATATTATATAGGCCTTTCTATTTTCCTGGCATCCGCTATACGAAAACTTTACTTTGTAACGGTCCAGTAAAAACATCGAGTATTATGAAGCCTTTTTTGTTATTAAGTGTGTTATTAATTTAATAGCGTACTGATTCCTTTCGTAATTCCCTTCAAACTTTGCTGAATAACTTAATACATTTTTGAGTACTTACTAATGGCGAAAATTTACTCGTCAGGTATAGGTATGATTTAAAGACAAGTATTGTTGAAATTAAACCATTAAGAACTATAATGTCGTTTAAACCTTTAATTGCTATTTGTAAACGTACCTCCGGATTCATAAATCTTTCCATTTATAACGTAAGGATATTATACGTTTGGTGATATAGTACGTATGACTTTTTAATCTTTCTAATATTTTAGTAAGATTTTATAGGTACCTTTTTGCACTCAATACCCATTATTTTAACATCTTCCTAAAACTCTGCCGCCGTAAAGTTAATACTGGTATCGTAAACGAAGATGTTAGGTAGGTCAAGATACGTGTTAACTCATAATATCCTTTACGTTTTCTACGTATCCTTTATAGAAAAGAACTTCAAAAACTTAACTCCGTAAAAAAAGTTTGCGAAATTAACGACGTAAAAAATAGGCTTATTATTCGAATAAAATACGTTAATGAAGATTTCATAATTAAAATCCTTAGCGTTTTTAGTGTAAACAAAAAATTTTAAGGGGTTTAGGTATAAGTTCAATAAAAGTAATAATGATTTTAATAACTTTTAAGGCAAAGTATTCCACATCTTTATACCTTGCAAACTTTAGGATTTTGTATAACCTATTAACGGTTGGGTGGTTAAAGCGTCCGTGCAATTAATATATCTCTACCTCTGTTAAGTTTGACATTGTTACTTCCGAAACTTAAAGATGAAACTATAAGTGCTTCCAATCAAAGGTATGTAGAAGCCTTTAGCCGTTTTTAACCAGTTCGTCTACATTAATGTCGATGTTAACGCCAAGAGTCTTTATATCTTCCAAGTAAAGAAAAAAAGGGGTAGGGGATTTAAGTATATAAAATTTAATCTTTCTAATAACAATTTGAATCACCGTTGTATTTAATAACGATAGTTATTCGTTGGGTTTAAAGCTAACTTGAGATTTACCAATATCGTAACGATCAATCTTGGTGGATATAATACTTTCTTTCCATAGTACCACGTATTACGAATAATCTTTTATTAAGTATTTTACTGCCCTTATAGCTAGCATAATACCTTAAAACGTGTGGTTCGCATAACGATTACGAAGGTCAAAAGTGTATAAGGGGTTAGGGGTTTAGTTAAAGTAAAGATAAGAATTTTTACCACCTAAACAGTATATGAAAGCGTGGTCAGCTAGTTATTACGCCGCGTAAGATACAGTATTTTTATGCTATTTAGTTTGTTTAGAGCCATTGTCTTCATTACTTGGTTTTTCGTCTTCGAAATTTGCGATTTGATCCAAGTATTCTACTTCAAGGTTGTAGGGTATTAGATGTAATATATTACCTTTTTATTGTTTTTCTCGGTAGGGGGATGTCTAGTTAACCAGTAGCTAAACTTATTATAAATCTAATATCTTTTACCACTATTACGACGATAATTCTTACGGTTAGTAGGTCTACTTCAATCTGAGCCTTATTAACATTAGCTTAACTATTACCTTTTAATTTGTAGCTGGTAGGCCAGACCTTAAGCATTAAAGATGTCCGTAGCTATACTTACGGTCGCTGTATTTAACTACCGTTAGTTTTTTTTATTCACATTGGAGGAGTTGCCGGTTTAGGGGTATATACCAAACGAATTTAACGTGCGCGTTATTACTGTAGCGAGCGAAAAACGTAACTAGTTAAAAAAGCCTTCGCAGGTGAAATTCGGACGTTGTAGAGTGTATTCGAATTCGTTTACGCCCGTAATCACTACTTGTACTTTCTCGCTAAGTGCAACTTCGCTAAAGTAGGTTTTCCCCATTATTTTTTGGTATGATATTAACTTGTTAACCATCTGATTAAGGATATTTATTGGTGTTTTTCCATTTTTCTTTTTTGTTATTATCATAATCCACCGCGTAGTAGCCAAGTTTATTGAGTATTAAGCGAGGTAAACGTTGTATCCGAAATAAATCTTTATACTATCGTAGATTCTACGAAACGTGGTAGCTCAGGTAGGGAAGTTTAGGTAGTAATTATTAACGTGCCTTATAAGGATTCTGGGAAATAGTAAGTGAAAACTTGGAAGGGGAATCTCCATTTATTTGCAAATGTTTAGGAAGTGCATTATTTTGGTATTGAGGAGGTTATACGGCTTTCCGTTATATTTTTTTACGTTGTTCCATATTTTGGCGAAATACGTAAGGAGTTTATAGTTACTATTAACCATTTTAATAGGTTTTAGGAGTAGTCGCAGTAGGTATCCTAGTCTAAGTTAGTGTTTCTTAGCAGTTTATACCCTAAAGCCTTTGAGGCACAGTGTTAAGGGTAATTTCTAGTCGCCTAACTCGAGGGGTAATGTCTTATGATAAGACCTATAATAGGCTTTAGCGTGTAGGAAAACCTGCTATAGGAAGATTCTTAAGGAGCCTATCGATTGAATTATTAGTTCGCGATAGGTACTTAATGGTTTTGGAAGACCTAACGATTTTGTTGAATTGACTAGTGTAAAACATCGATATCAATATCTCTAATCGCTTTGAAAACCCTTGTTCCATATGTTTTGCCACTGTTGAGGGCGTATTTTACGTTATTATGTAGGGGTGTTAGGCTACTAAACAAGTTAACCAGATTTTTATCGCTAACACATGAAAATATTTAACTTAGTTAAGGGTAAATGGCAGGTCCCTTACATAGCGTATAGGAACAGTAAGTTTTTTCAACACCATTTTTTTTTAGGGTAAAGGTCTTAGGGGCATTTTTAAATCTAGGCTAGGTCGAAGAGATTTTATGCCTATCTTATACTATTTTATGGTAATATATAGACTCTTTGCTATTTAAGTTCTACTTTAACCCTTTTCTTAACCTTTTTTGGATTAAAGTTTATATATTAATAGTCAAGTTATTAAAAAAGTTATGGAAATTGTTAAAGGCATAGTTAAGGTTATTAGTATTACAGTGTTTAACGATGTAGCAGCCAACGAAGTTGGTAAAGTATTTTTTGGTTAAGTTTTTATTAAAGTCTTATCCCTAAAGGTTGTAGTTATAATAATTGATGAAAAAGTGTCCGAGAGAATTAATTGTTTTTTTATTGGCAGGATCGGTAATGGTTTTTAATCGATTATTTGCAGTCGCTATTTTAACATGCTAATTGACGTAAGACGTGTAGGATGAGGGATTTGGTGATCTTTGTGCGTAAAAAACTTGGTGTTTTAGCGTAAAGTCGCGTAGGAACTTAGCAACTTGGAGTTGGGTCGCGCAGCATGGATTTCTTGGCGCGACTTGGTGATTCTTAGTGTTTTCGCTCAAAACAGCGAACTTCACGATTCAATTGACGGGGTTAAAGTGAAAATAATGAATTAAGGGCAAAGGTTTGGTGTGAGGGGTAAGGTCGAAGGTTGTTTGTTGTTATAGGTTGTTAGCGTAGGCACTTGGTCATTTTTCTGCAGTAGTAGAAGCCTCAATAGTAGTAACTTAGCCATTTGCCAACTTTCCGAACATTGAAACTTCTGACAGTCAATCTTAACGTTTTCTTTAAAAAGGATCCGTAAAAATTCATTAGTGTTTTTAATAGTAATACCGTCACTATTTTTGGTTTGCTGTAAAGATTGGAGTAGTCTAATGGTCTTCTTTACGTACTTCCATAAAGATTGACACAGTAGTAAAAGCCTTTTACAAGAATTTTTCCTCTACTCTAACGTTAATATAAAGCATAATAGCCCATGTATAGAGCGTATTTTAGAATAATTTAATTCCGTTCGACAAAATTTATACGAAAGGCATAGATACAAGGGTTATATTAAGCTGTAAAATAGTTCTTAAAGCTACTTTTCAACGCGGTCATCAATTAATTATTTTAGGGTTTATGGGTTTATATTCGAAACGTTGGAAAAAAACCATATAACCCTAGGCCATAGCTGTTAATAAACAGTTGATATATCATTGTAAAAAGAATCAGGATTTATATAAAAGAAAACTAAAGCTGAAATTATCGCTTGAGGTAATCGGATTGTATTTATAAACCTCTACGAAAAAAAAATAAGAGAAACCCCTGTTGGAGAGTTGCTATAAAGTTATAGAAGATGATGTACCCCGGTCACATAACATGTGAGGCGTGTTTCTGTGCAGCTTCTAAGCGGCTCTAAAGCGCTGTAAGAACATGAGAACTACCAAGATTGGATCCCTGGTAAACACTAGCCAGGAAATAGCCTATTATAACGGGATATAGTGGATTTTGAACTTGAGAGCACCGCTAAAGGCGTCTATTACAATGGATATGATATTGTTTGATTTCAAACGAATGAAGAGATCGGGTTGGGTAGATCATAACATATTTCGCGTTAAGACGGTATATAGCGAAAAATCTTACTATTCATTTGTTGCTATTGTAGGATGGATAAACTGATAGAATAGCCTGAGTTTTTAAGACTTGAATTTGAAATAAAATAGATCATATAAAGATCGTAGATTGTCCAATAACTAAGTTCAATGATTATGGGCAAAACGTTTTAGATTGGCATACGAGGATTTATCTATAAAAAACGAAAGTGGAAATTGAAAATTATTAGTGGAGTGGAGATTAAAAATATAGCAGCTGGGCTATGTAGGGTTAGCACATACGCTGTGCTATTTTGTAGTGCTATTGAGGTTTATAATAGGGTTTGTTACGTATAGAATATTGATCTTAAGTCCTCCTCGTATCATAACTTTTTAGTTCCAGCTTTTAGAAAACCGACTATTTATATATTCTTACGCTGTAGTTGCTGTATGAGTGCATATGAATGATGAAAAACGAAATATACTCTTTTTTTAGGTTAATGAGATATTTCACTATAGTTTGATATTTGAACCACGAGGACCCATCGATGTTTCAATTACCACATATTAATGGAGTATATTGTCTGAATTTTACTTGAATTGTGCCAGAATATCTAGTTAAAATATATGTGCTCCTAATGTTATTTTCTGAAAGAACGGATATCCGCACAAGTTAAAATGGATTTCTGCATAAATACGTGGATTTCTATATAGGTAAATAGATATATACACAGGTAAATAGATATATGAACGGGTAAATATTTGATAATTCAGGTATAATAGTGTTGAATAGCGTTTGATTGAATTTATCAGGCGGTTTGTACAGCTACACCAATGTAATATTCTAAATTTTCAATTACACGTATTAATGTTCTCTTTCTCAGGACGGGAATCTGAGAATGGCAAGCGCCATCCCTATCAAATGCAAATTTCTGAAGTGTCAATCAATACAACACTATCGTAGGAACTTATACGGTTTTATTATACGGGTAAACATAACATTATTGAGAATATATACACAATGTTGTTGTACAAATATACACGGCGCTACTATACATATTTACACGTTACTATTATATAAGCTTTCACAGCAATTCCATAAAAACTTAGACATTGTTATTATGCGGGCAAATAATAATGGTATGATCATATATACTTCAAAAACATTGTTATATAGACTTGTACAGCGCTTCCATACAAACTTGTACGGTGCACATGGAAATTGAAATGAGATTTACACTATAATCAACCCAAAGGTAAAGTTACAGCCGTTTACATGCAAATAAAATGAAGGAATGCGGTGATCCGCGCCCTATACGCCGCGCTTCCTATCAAGTAAGTACTGCGCATAAGGTGCGGAAGATGCCGCATGCACAGCCGTGGTACATACTTCATATCTAACTATTACGAATCGAGACAATCAGGTAAATATATGGAGATTGACGTAGAAAGAAGACAATGGCGTCGTTGCAGAGAGGTTTGTACTAATCTAACAATAGGCTAACTAGCAAGAGTTTGGCCCGTGACAATACCCCGCCTCAAAAGCACGTTTGGATCAGTACTTATGTCTTCTCAAGCGGCTAACTGAATCAAATTCAATATCTACAATATCTGAAGAGACGGGAAAAAACCCCAATTTTTTAAAAACAGTACTGTAGTATTTGGGGAAATATTCAACTTTCTAAAATAAATTGATTACTTAATGTATTTCGTCACGTAAAACGTTAAAATCTCGTCATTCACTAGAAATACGACTATATAGCGCGTGCTGGTAATGACGGCGGTACAATACCCAATCATGAATGGCGCGCGGTACACAACGTAATTTTTACACGACATGAAATACTGTGAAGGGATTGTCCCGAAACAGAAATACATTGTAGAAAGTTCAAGGTCATGGTTGTAATTGATAAAAAAACGAAAAAAAAAAACCGGAATTTCATAGCTATAACGATTTCTCAATATATAGACTTCGGACTATAACCAAAGCTATACCATAACATATTTACATGATATTACATCCTATTTACTCCTTACTGAAGTAAATTTTGATTTTTCGATTACGTCGTTTACGTATTACCATCATACACGTATTGGAACCTAACTAGTCAATGAAGACCCAGCATATAATCTCCCCTTATACCTTATTCAAGGAGATCTTTATTATGTTCATCTGTTTCATCAAAATTATACAGTTACTGTTCATCCATTTCTGTTATCTACATGGGTGCCTACGCAAAAAAAAAAAAAGTTTTACAAAGTCTTAATTGCATATGTTTAAGTATCATACTCCTCATTTACTTTTCCAAATAGGTGTTAAATCCATCGAAATTGAATGAAAGTATATCATAAGGGATAGGCAATTTATAAGCGTATAGAATGCTATTGATGCCTATACAAAATATCCATATAACGATTTGACTCAATTCCACTCAAAATCGTGAATTTTATACAAAACACTAAAGTGATTCACCTGAATGTATACTACACAGTTTTAAAAAGCCGTAATCACTGGCGATTGCAGAGGGTACGTACAAAATATAATTGTTCATGAATAAATCATAACAACTTAGTCATGGCTAATATAGGGGCTGGCTAGACTTTAATGATAATACTATATTGAATAGCCAGCTTTATTATACTGATAATATATAGTACGGAGCCAATAACTAAAAAACTCTCCTGAAATACCGAAATAATGAATTAAAGTATATATAGAGCCCTCCTGATCAAAACCGGCGAAGCCAAGATTTTGCAAAGAAGATAGATATTTCCCACTTTTTCACATAAAACCCAAAAGAAAAATATCCAAAGGGTCTTCTATATGCATGAAAAACTCTGCTTAATAACCATGATTAACTTAGTTTAAAATATTAGAATTCTTTCTTTGTCGGGCTACATTTATCTTTACTTTTTGATATTCAATGGGATGGCTTCGAAAATAGTAATATAGTTGGAAACTAGTTGAACGTTACGTTAACGAAATTCAATCATAATTTGACTAGTTTTTAAGTTGCTAATCAGTTTCTTAATATTGGAAACCATGAAAACAATATAACCAGATTCAACAATGATAGGACGAAAACCATTCAAACGAAGTGCCCACTTTATATAAAGGAGAAAAACGTTTTCATAGTTCATAAATGAAGAACTTTAAACAGCGTAAAGTGATCCCCGTAGATTGTTACTCTAGGCTTCGTCATAAAGCTTTCATTAAATGTGGATTTGCAATGTATCTGGGATGTTACAACTTTATAACTCCTAAGTTTTAAATTCATAATTTTGTTTGCGATCTTGAATTGAAAAAGAGAAAGTATTGCAGTGTAATTGACTAACCGTACATTAACTTATTCGAAGATATTCATTAAAAATGTTAATAAATTTTTTTGTAGCGGAAGTCCATAGTAGTAAGCTCAATGATGTTGTTGTAATTGATACAAGAGAGTGAAAGAATCAGTAGTTACATAGGTGTAACGTTTCTACAATCCATAGGCTTTGAATTATAACCAAAGCCACACCATAGCGTAGCCCCATGACACATAGAAAGCAAGAAACACGGATTTAAGCACCTCAAAACAAATTAAAGGGGGGCAGATTTGACAAAAGTGGCTTTGTGGGCCGTACGTCAACTATACTACCCTCGACGAATATGCATTATCATGAACTCATCTATGAGAATATCGATTTAATTGTGAAAATATAGATTTAGCAGTGAGTAAATTCATTTGGATACGTAGAAATCCATTCTGAAATATTCAGTTGTCCGTTCTCCACCAAAATCAAACGTATCAAAAATATATTAAGGAATCCAGTATAAGTAATAGCATTTCATTCCAATCATAGGAAGCATGAACCAATGTTTTGAAAAAATTAGACTTACCATCCATCAAAACAAATGAAAAATACCATGAACTTCGCACATTTTAAAGGTTTGGGTGTTATCCAAGTTTCTGGTTTGATTTTTTTATATGAGAAAATTCTCATTCCATAACTGCATTTAAAATATCAATGAATAGGTAAATTGGTTGTATTATATTCTCAATACTTTGTATCCATGATAAAACCTTTTAACGAGTATTTATTAACGCTTGGATAATTTCCGGTTGCTGGAGGAATTCAAGCTCTTTTTGCTATATTATTGCTTCGATTCCCATATAGTTAGTATATGTTTCAATATCCGTTTATACTCTGTACTCCTCAAGCTTCACATGCGGAACCCTCTTTTCGAAAAAAATGTATGAATATATAATTACAATAAAAAATGAGTTTAGATCTTTCTAATTCTGCGAGCGGCTTTTAATACGGGTAAAAAGAGCTTTTAAAATGGGTAAAACGGTTTGTAACATTTCAGTATATTAATAGTGGGCGGACCGTAAAGCCATCCCTGTTCACGCAAGACTACCCCGTTCAGGTTGCTACCACTTCATTTCACTTTCTCGCTTGTAACTTTTTCTGTAATTAAAATCAGAGCTTGATTTCAGTTTACATCTATAGATGATAACCATATGCATCAAACTTAAGTAATGTTACATATTAAGTTTGAGAGGTACTGAATATCAAGTTTCAATAATATTGAATACCAAGTTTTAATGGTATTAAGCATTAAGTTCAAAGAACTTTGAATATTAAACCTAAATAGCATAGCTATGCAAGTCTATATGGTAGCGCCGTGTAAGTCCGCATAACACCACCATATCTGCCCGCATATCCCGTGCAGGTCCGCATAGTGGCGCTGTATTTTCCTGTATAGCCAGTATAAGTCCGCATAATAATGTCGTGAACGCGGTCCCATAGTGCGGTAACCTATCTTGATGTCTTCTTTTTCTTCCCAGTTGCCACAATGTCTTTATCTTTATTCTATATTTTACGGGATACTCACATGGCTTGGTCCTGCTAATCCGTATAGCCTAGCCGTGTTGGTTCTCATAGAATTGCTCATGTTCTTGATTTTGCTGCTGCGAAGGTTGTGCTGGGATAGGACGCGGTCGCGGCTCATTATATTGTCGGTGATGCTGGCGTTCTAGTGCTCAGTAGCAGCCTGCATTTCGGCATGAGTCACTAGTTAAATTGGATGACATGGGCAATTTAATGTACTGAATTGATTGAAAGGGACGGTAGAGTAGCTTGAAGTGGGGTTGTTAAAGTTGATTGACCGTTAGTAAAGAGTAGCAGTAAGCAATAGTTGAGGTGGAGGAGAGAAATATTTGAATTGACATAGAAGCGTATTATGGGTAATGAAAGCTTACTGAATTGAG
This sequence comes from Anisogramma anomala, assembly GCA_038502455.1. NCBI lineage: Eukaryota > Fungi > Ascomycota > Sordariomycetes > Diaporthales > Gnomoniaceae > Anisogramma > Anisogramma anomala. Next base: position 3,597,282 of record JASMMZ010000009.1, read on the forward strand.
GTTGGTAATTGGTAGAAGGCTTACGAATATATATAATAGGATGAGTGTTGGTAGGGCTTTAGACGTTGCAACGTTGTCGATGCGATTGGTCGAAGTAACAGTAGTATTACAGTAGTCAGATGGTAGATGTATTGTTCTAGGTTTAGCAGAACGCTAGCCAGTCTGCACAGTAATTTATATAGCCAATTTCTTGACCCGTAACTTAGTGTAAAGTGTGGAATACTGTACTCAACTTACACCCAATATAATAAGTCTACACAAAACAATACACTTAACTTTCAGTTTAGTATTGTTAACTTTACTGTACGTAAAGTTGACCTACTGTATTATAGGTAATACTATTCTAATACTAACGGTTTTTTAATTTGTACGCGCATGTTAGTGTAATTAATTAATTTTTTCCGGTTACCGCCGAATTATCTCCTTATCAACTAGCCAGACCCCTGTTCATTCAGGTTAATTTCCGTATCAAATTGCACCTAATTACACTTGATTTCACTCCATTTGGCCTTAATTACTCCGTAGCTCCAAGGTCCGAGTTTGTCAACTCCCATAAAAAGTTCTTTTACTATAGGCCATTGTAAACCTTTACTTTAGCCGTGCTAATTAAATAACTCGTTATTATCGGTTCCCTAGCAGTCTTTTAGTTCGCTAACACATCTCTAACCCTTATCACGTAACTTGGGCATTGTGGGCGGCCTATTAACGTAGCCCTCGATACGTATAGTAAATCTATTATTGTTTACAAACCTCTTCAAGGCCTTATTTAGCAACGCCTTCGTTATAGCATTAGTAGGATTATCGTTGCCGTTAATCTATCAAAACTTTTCAATCTCCCTCCCTTCGTAAGATTTACAGAATACCATTACGTCGATTACCAAACTTTTTTCGTTTGTGGTTCCTAATTTCAAAAGGTATTCGAATAGGCTTTTCGAGTCGATACAAATTACCACCGGGATAGGAAAAATCTTTTATTACTTGATAATAAGGTTAAGGGTTTTCCATAGTACCATATCTACGTTAAAATCTGCTATTATACCGTAAATCTCCGAAGCTCATACGCTTCGTATAATTCTTTTACACTTAACAAAGGTCTAATAAATTAGGTCATCAATAATACTAAATTGGTTCTCCCGCTTATCTTCGTTAACAAGGGTTATTAAAATGCCGATTTATAAAGAAAGGTCGGTGTTATTTACGAAATAACTATCTATAAAGGTTATTAATTTAGCCTTTGATAGGTTGATTGAAACTATATTAATCTTTCGGTCCAAATTCTTCATTTGCTATTCAAGTTTCTTATTTAACCGATTAAAATGTTTATTTTTTAGCTTTTATATTTATACCGCGATAGATAGGTTGTATGATGTTTTTGATTAATATATAATGGTAATATAGCTGCTAAGAATACGATATTTCAGGTATCGTTAGGCCTTAGCTACATCAGTTTTATTAATCATAGCCAAATCAGTGCTCTAGCCCTTTTGTCAAAAGTCAAGGCTAATATTATTACTAAGTTTACAGATTAACGATCCATTAAATTCAAGTTAATTATCCTCCGCTAGCGTCATTATCGGCTTGTTATTGTAATGCTATAAAACCGGTCATTCCAACGAAAAGGGTATCATTAGTCTATATACCTATGAGGTTGGATTTATTTTTTTACATTTTTAACAAAAACAGATAGTATATCAAAAACTTTATATCTAATAGTACTTTAGAGTATAACTGATAGGGTAAAAACTAATAAACGCCTATTTTAGCTAATTTTTATAGTATCATAATATATCGTATTACCATTTTCAAGAGTAAATGGTATATAGTTTTAATAATAACTCTAGTAGTATAATCCGTTGTAAATCCATTATTAATTACATATAAACTTACGTTATATTATAGCCATTCAACCTCAACTTGCCTTTTGTTTTAGCTTACAAACTTACTATTAAAGCGACTATCAAAAGTTAGTTAATCTTTTAAATCGTTAGTAATTATATAAGGATCTAGTTCTTTCTTTCATTACTGCATCTTTAAACAATTAAACGTAACTTTTTGTACAGCCGCCCCGCAATTTTTCCTTTAACCTAGTAGATAATTTTTGACCTAAAAATCGTAATATTCGGGTCTTGAAGGTAAAAATCGGCCTTCAATACGAATTATACAACTTTTCAAGTTAATAAGCCGTTAATTTCAACCATATCGCTTTCCTTAAAAGATTTAACGAAGGTTTTCATAATCCCTTATATTCGGAGATTTAATATCAAGTTTTTGTTATACTTTTTTTTTGTTTACTTAAATAGTATTATCAATACGGCCCGGTATATATTCTTCCTCTTGAACCATTCTACCCCTCGAAAGTCATACGCGTTAGCAACTTTTCATCGGCTTATCGATAATACGTGGGTAAGGTTTATATTGACTCGGTCGTTTAACTTGAAGGTTTTTATCGTTAGTAGCGATAATAAAAGGCTTAAACCAGGTTTTTCGGAAAAATACCAAACCGTTGGTAGTTTTAATAACTACTTCATAATTCACTATATTTAATATTTCATATGGGCCCTTTCGTTGACCCGGCTCCCGTTACACAAGAACTTTACCTTTTAACGGCAAAGTAAGTATATCGATTATTATAGGAACGTTTCCAATATTTAGGGTATTATTAACTTAGCGACGTACCGATTCCTTTTACAGTTCCTTTGAAGCTTTATTGTGAGCCGTAATTTACGCTTTTAGATACTTACTAATAGCAGATATTTACTCGTTAGTCGTGAGTACTCTTTAAAAACCAGTAACGTTGACATTAGATTACCGGAGCCTATATTATCGTTCAGACCCTTTACCTCTATCTAAAGGCGTGCCTCCAGATACATCAAGCTTTCAATTTCTAACGTAAGGATATTATATGCTCGAATAAGTAGGGCGTTTGCCTTTTTAACCTTTCTAATACTCTAGTAGAATTTTATAAGTACCTGTTTATACTGAATACCCATTATTTTAACATCTTTTTAAAACTCCTCCGCTGTAAAGTTGGTGTCAGCATCGTAAAAGACGATGGTAGATAAGCTTAGGTACGTGTTGATCTACAGTATCCTTAGTATTTTTTACGTATCTTTTTCCAAAAAAATACTTCAAGAACTTAGATCCATGAAAGGAGGTTATAATGTCAACTAAGGAAAAATCAAGCTTATTATCCAAAAAAAAAAAAAAAAAATGGTAATAAGCATCTTCTAATTGAAGTAATGATCGTCTTTTAATATAAACTTAAATTTACAAAAGATTTTGGTATACTTTTCGCAAAGATAATAAAGATTTTTAAAAGCTTTTAGGGCAAAGTATATCATATCATTATATCTTGCGAACTTTAAGACTTTGTATAACCTTTTAACGGTTAGATAGTTAAAACGTTGATATAGTTAACATATTTCCGGCTCTGTTAGGGTTAATACCACTGCTTTAAGCTTTTAAAGATAAAACCATAGGTATCTCTACTTAAAGGCAAAGGAAAGCCTATAATCGTTTTTTTACTAATTTGTCTACGTTAATATCGACTTTAATATCAAGGGTCTTTATATCCTCCAGGCAAAAGAGGAAAGGGGTAACGAACTTGAGAATGTGGAAATTAATTACTTGCACAACATTTTAAATGACCATTATTTCTAATGAAGATAATTGCTTGCCTAGTTCAAAGCTAACTTTAATTTTATTAATATCGTAACGATTAATTTTTATAGCTAAAGTGCTTTCCCTCCTCAATGTCACGAATTACCAATAGCCTTCTTTTAAGTACCTTACTGTCCCCATATCTGACATGATACTTCGAAACATATGGTCCGCGTAACTATTGCGAAGATTAAAGTATATAAGGAGTTAGGAGCTTAGTTAAAGAAAAGTTAAGGGTTTTCACCACCTAAGCGGTACAAGAAAACGTGGTCGGCTAATAACTAAGCCTCGTTAAAAGTAGTATATTTATGCTACTTTATCTTCTTGGGGGCATTTTCGCCGTCAATTGGCTCTTCGCCTTCCAAATTTACGATTTAATTCAAGTAATCCAATTTAAAAGTAATAGGCTACTAGATATAGTACATTACCTTGCTGATATTTCTCTCAGCAAAGGGGTACCTAGTTAACTAATAACTAAACTTACTACAAATCCAATATCTTTTATTACTATTACGTCAATAATTTTTACGGTTAAAAGGTTGGATTAAATTTTAGCTCTATTAGTGCCAACATGGCTGCTACCCCCTATCTATAATCGATAAGCTAAACCTTAGGCGTTAAAAGCGCCCGTAACCGTATTTGAGGTCGACGTAATTCATCATCGTCAGGTCTTTTTCATTTACGTAAAAAAAGTTGCTCACTAAAGGGTATATACTCAACAAATTTGGTATAAATTCTATTAAAGTAACAACCAAAAAACTCAACTGGCTAAAAAAGTCTTTACACGTGGCATCTGAGCGTTATAACGCATATTGAAACTCGTTAACGCCCGTAACTTCTACCCGTACCTGTTTTAGGAATGTAGCTTCACTATCGTGAGCCTTCCTCATTGCTTTTTAATATTATATTAACTTGTTCATCATTTGGTTAAATGTATTCATTAGTATTTACTCCTATTTCTTTTTAACTACTATTGTTATCCACCTTGTAGTGGCCTAATTTATATAGTATTACATAAGGTGAAAGTTGTATTTGAAATAGCCTTTTATACCGTTATAAATCTTTCGAAACGTAGTTACTCGGATTAAAAAGGTTAGGTATTACTCCTTGGCATACCCTATGAAATTTCCAGGGAATAGTAAGTAAAAACCAAATAGAGAAACATTTATTCACTTATAAATGTTCAAAAAGTGTACTATCTTCGTATAGAGGAAGTTGTAACGCTTTCCGTCATACTTCTATACATCGTTTCAAATCTCAACAAAGTCCGTAAAACGCTTATAGTTAATATTAACCATTTTAATAAGTCTTGGGGGCAAGTTGCAATAGTTATCCTAATTTTTATTAGTGTTTCCTGGCAGTTTAAATTTTAAAGCTTTTGAGGCATGGTATTAAAGGTAATTTCCAGTCGCCTAACCTGAGAAATAAATTTCTATAGTAGGACCTATAATAAGCTTTCGTATATAGGTAAACCGGCTGTAAAAAGGTTCTTACAGTACTTCTCGATTAAAGGGCTAAAGGTCAATAAGAACCTAAAGGTTTTAAGAAGCTCAACGATAGATTTAATTAAATATTGTAAATCTCCGGCGTTGATTCCTCTAGCCGCGTGGGCAGCCGTTACTTTACGTACCTTTCTGCCGCTAAAAGCGTACTCCACGCTTCCATATAAAGGGGTTAGACTACCTAGTAAATTAACAGATTCCTTATCGCCAATACGTAAAGAGGCTTAAATTAGCTAAGGATAAAGGAGAGGTCCCCTAAATCGCATATAAAGGCGTTAAGGGTTTTCAATACCCTTTGCCTTAGGTCGTGAATCTTAAAGGCATTCTTCCAGCTATAACAATTTAAAAGGAGTCTCCGCCAACCTAGTCGAACTTTACTTTGGTACGTGAATCCCTCGATACTTAAGTTTAGCTTTTAGTTTAGACTTAACAGTCTTTTAAGTTACCTTTTACATATCAATGATCCAATCGTTAAAAAACTCACGATACTTACGAAAAACGCGGTTAAGATCTTAACCGCTGTTATATTCCAGTATAAAATAACCAACGAAATTATTCAAATACTTTTCAATTAAGTATTTATTAATTTCGTATCCCTAAAAATCGTGGTTTTAATGATTAGCAAAGAGGTATCCAAAGGCCTTAAGTACTTCTTTGCTAGTGGAGTTGGTAATGGCTTCGAAATAAACGTTAATGTTAGCTATTTTGACGTTTTAACTTGTATAAAACGTGTAGGGCGCGTAGAGTAAGGTATTTGGTAATTTTTAAGCGTAGTGACTTAATGTTTTGACGTAAAGTCGCATAGAGACTTGGCAACTTGACTTTGGGTCGCACGGTGTAGCTTTTCTAACACGATTTGGCAATTCTTAGTGTTTTCGCTCAAAGCAACGAACTTAACAATTAAATTAAGGTAAATGGAAATGAAAGAAGTAAAGTAAAGGTAAAGACTTGGTGTAAAGGGTAAAGTTGAAGATTGTTTATTGTTTTAATTTATTTAACGTAAAGACTTAGTTTTTTTTTGGTTTTTTTTGGCGGTAGTAACACCCGCAGTAGTAATAACTCAGCTGTTTGGAAACTTACAGAACTAAAAGACTTCTAATAGTCAATCTTAACGTTTTTGCATAAGATTCGTAAAGATTTCTTGTTGTTTTAAATAGCAATACCGTCGCTACCTCTAAGTTGCCATAAAACTCAACGTAGCTTAAAAATATTTTCTACTTAATGCCGTGAGAACCGACGCAGCAGTAGGTGCCATTTGTAAAAAATCTTTCTTTTACCTCAGCCGCCATTGTTAACATGAAGCGTAACCAGAAAGTAGCTTCTTCTTTTACTTAGATCATTTGTACTTAACCTAATAAGTACTTATCAGTGTTAGTGGGGCTTTAGATGTTACAACGTTATCGATTCTATTAGTCAAAGTAACAGTTGTATTACAGTAGTCAGATAGTAGATATATTGTTTTAGGTTTGGCAGACCGCTAGCTGGTCTGAACAGTAATTTGTATGGTCAATCGCTTGGTAAGTGCTCTATTGTAAAGTGCGGAGTACTGTACTCGACTTACACCCAATGCTGTAAGTCCATACAAAACAATACAATCAACTTGGAGTTTAGTATAGTCAACTTTACTGTAAGTAAAGTTGACCTACTGTATTGCAGGTAGTACTATTCCAACAAGGAGTGAAGAACTCAATCCCAGACGCTTGAAAGACCGCCTACTATGAATGAACCAAAAAGTATCAAATTTATTGAACTATGATAACAGCCATTTTTTTACCGTTGCAAAGGTCGTTTCCATAATTAATAAAACAGTTTCAACATTTTGGCTTCATCACAAAAAGCTTTTGAAACTTATAACTTGATTTAACTAATCTAACTTCCTTTTTAAAATTTTACATTGAAATTTTGGTAATAATTTTTCAAACCTTATTTCAATGCCGTGATTTATAAGCACTTGAAAGTAATTATTATCAAAAAAATTAAAGATTGAATTCAATCCTACCTCAATACCTTCACAATCACCTATAATAATGATGAATTCCACTCTTATATTTAGATAAAATCATGAAATATTAGGTAATTCAAACCACAATTGGTCAATTAACAAAATATAACCTATAAAAACAAAGTTTTCCAAAATGTTAATTACTTATATAGCTTCAATTGAACTGTATACTATTTTAGTCAGGAAATATTAACCGTATAAGGTTACTGCCATTACTATATATTTATTTTCCGGATAATATGAATACCCTTTAAACTATTCTTCATATTTCCATAAAAAATAACTTTGTTCTCAAACTTTAAATGTTATTGAATACATATTTCAGCTGATAAATAGGGCAACAGTGTATGAATATAATAGTTATCACCCGCATATAACGAAAAGAACAATTTGAATAGTACATTCTCACATGAAACTAACGTGTTCATTGGCTAAAAAAATTACCTGATGGTACTTTTTGTTTCTTTCAAACTTTCCAAGAAATTGGAAAATACGCGTTGTTCAAGATACCAAATATTTAATCTATCACAATTGATAAGGTAAAATATTGCTTTTAAGTTCAATAAAATGGTTCACAAAGTTTACCGACTTGATATCTACTCACTTAAATTCGAAATCTCTATTTCAACTTGGATTAAGAATTTTAAAGTTTTGATATTCATCGATATATTCATAGTGTAGCTCATCATAATTCTTCATTGATCAAACTTTCTATCGTCGATTGTTATTCAGTTATTGCAGAATTCGTTTTATTACACACATTTATCGATTTTTTTCAATTCCAACGTAACCTCTACCTTCTAAGTAATTACTATCCCAAGATGCAGTAAATATATTCATTTTTGGAATCTGGTATTTTTTCCAGATTACTTTCAACTTAGTTACGTAGTTCTTTGGTTTATGTTTTATAGAAGATTTTTTAACAACCTCGCTTTTCTAATAGAAAGTCTCTAAATTTATGTTCAACTAGTTGAAACCGCTATAAATATTCAGAATGGAAATCACAACTTTTATAAAGGTTAACTTATCATACGGGTTTCTGAGTAGGAAATGAGGTTATCATCTATATTAAATCATTTAAGTTTGAATCTTCCGTCTTCTCCATGGCTATCATATCGTCTTATATATTTTTTTCTTCATCATTTCAGTTCTCCGGTACCCACTATACAAGTTTAGTGGCATTGATACATGTTTAGTTCTTAGAATATCCCCACTATTTCTCTTTTTCTCAGGTAATCTTTCAGTATTTGATTATATAGATAATTGTTATTACATACTGAATATATTTCGAAATTATACTGCCTCTAATTCCTCCTCAATTGTGAATTTTAGAATGATTTCTCTATAATATTTCATACAGGTAATATTTACTACGTATGTAACGTTTTTCATGGAAATTTACTTGGAGTTTATATGTGTTTCAAAAATGGTTTATAATCCTTAGACTATGCTGTCTGGTATTTCAATCAACATCTTAATATTTTTAACTATATTGAAATATTGTAGTCTAAAAATATTTATTTGCCTTTATGGTTGACCAAATTAATAGATAATGACTTTATTGGAATTAAGTTATTTATAGTGAGATTTTCTCTCTTAAATTCGAATTTAAGTTGTTTTTGATGAGATATATTTCTTCGTATTTATATTCAAGTTCAGATGGTAACGATACTCTTTTTATCAAAATGATATTTTTATATAATTAAGGGCCTCATTTGTGCTAAATATCATCTGAATATTAGGTTCGCAATAAATAATCCCACTCTTAATTTGAAAAGAAATTCGATTCTAGATTATAATATAAGTATTGAAATGTTCTATAGAATATGCCCAGAAATAAGTTACTATAGTTTCCATTCAAATTGAAGTTGTTGTATAATGTTGTATCAAAGTTACCAATTAATGTTTTATTTTGAAATTTATTTACTTTTTGATATTATGGATCGTAAAACTATGTTTTTGTACTTTCAATATGCTTATGTGTTTCGAAATCAAGCTATCGTTAACTTGTTGGCAGTTGAACTTCGTACTTTCTATTTTTTTTAGTAATATAGCATAGGTTTACCTTTTTTGTTTTCCAAGGTAGAGTTTCGACAAATTGAAGTTTTCCAACCAAAAATTGGATTTTTTTTCGATAGCTTAATTTTGAAAAACTCTTAGTTTTTATAACGCGTGAGTTTTTGTAATGAAAATTCGAAAAGAGTTTTAGGCGTTAACTAGGGAAATCGCTTTAGAAGATCTTCGAAATTCATTGTTACTCATAAACTTTATAGAGAATTTGTAATGTTTATACGATGGCTCATCATCCAATGTATACTTTGGATAGATATTAAGTATATTTTTGTTTCTTAGATTTCAGCCGCGTAGTTTTCAATTTTGATCCTTATAGAAAAAACATCTGTGACATTAGGCTGAAGTGTTTTAAAATAAGATTATAGGAATTGTATAATCAATTATATGTTGTTTTCATTATTTCTAGGTAAGTTGACGCAAGATATCATTCTATTTCCAACTATTGATACAATTGATAAACCATTTTTTTAGGCCGACTTTATAGTGTATATATATCATCGGAGATTTATATACTGTTAAATAGTTAGGCTTTTGATATAGTATTTATAATTTATTCTTCTTCAGTTTATATCAGGTTACTAGCTCAGTTGGAAAAACTTAGATATACTGATTTTCACTATGGAAGCTTGTAGAATAAGCTGAGTCTGAAATTATTTAACAATCATTGGAGCGATTTTGAATGTTGTTTCTTATAGTTATTGTTTTATAACAATACTTTGAGAGTAATGCTGTAGTTTTCCAGTGTTATAATTTGGTATATATACTTTCAACGAACAAGTTCCGTGCTACCCTAGTAGTAGATTTATCCATTTTATAGATAAGGTTTATTTTTGTTCTGAGTTTGATTATTATGCTAATACGTAGCATTGTAAGTTTCGTTATTCGGTGTAGATACGATGGTAAATTTGCTTATCGCTACAAATTTTCTATTATGTCCAACTTTGAAACATGACGTATAATATCTTCTACTTCTAATGCAAATTTATCATTGAATCAATCAGCGTCATTCTGATTTGGATAAATTTTCACATAATCAGAAAATAACAGATACTTCTGACCTCTTCAAATAACAAAAAAAATAATCATCGTGACGAAGATATTGACGCAAATATAACTGTATTTAGAATTAGAGGGCGTTTTATAATATTTTAAGTATTCTTTGATCGTTATAAAAACGTTACTCGATCTTTTATCAAAGACTTAGTCACTTTTTATAGCGTAATTGGGATAAGGTTAACGGGTGAGTATACGAATAGAAACCTGGTGAGATCTATAGTTCATTATTTATGAATTTGGTATAAAAGTTTTTCAGTTCTTCTTAAAAATGCGGGGTCCATCTTTTAGGTTTTCCTTCAAAATGTATAGATTGTTGAAGTAACTAAGTACCCTATTTTGAGGTTTTTTTTTTTTTCTAGAAAATAATAACTGTTTTGTAAATAACTCTTTAACTTTTTCCCTTCTAAGGTCTTCTTCAAGAAACTTAAAACTTAAATGTTTGTTCTCATCTCAAATTTTAGTACTAGAAGCGATCAAACAAAAAATTCCCTTAAAGAATTAATCGTTATTATGAAACTGTATTTTATTGATGGAATAATACTACATATAGTATAGTAGGTCAACTTTACCTATAGTAAAGTTAACTGTACTGCAAGTTGAGTGTATTTTTTGTATGGACTTGCCGCATTGGGTGTAAGTCAATTGAGGTACACTGCACTTCACACTAGGGTACGAGCCAAGAAATTGGACATACAAATTACTATGCAGACTAGCTAGCGGTCTGCTAAACCTAAAACAATGCATTCACCATATGACCAATGTAATACTACTATTAATTCGACCACAATTTGAATCAACAACGTTGTAACAATCTAAGGCCTTACCAATACTTATCAGTATTTATTGGTTTAATCATAGATTAGCTAATTAGAAGAAAAATCTTCTTTCCAGTTGTTACGCTTTACGTTATCGTTAGTGTAGAGAAAGGATTCTTGCTAGGGGCTTCTACTATTACGTCGATTTTTACGGCAGTACGTAAAAGAGATTTCTAGGTTATATCGATTTTTACGATAGTTTAGAGGTAGCGATGGTATCTCTATTGAAAACACCAATAAATATTTACCAAATATCCTTTTTAAAGATGTTAAAATTGACTGTTAAAAGTCTTGAAGTTCGGCAAGTAAACGGCTAAGTTAGTACTATAGCGGGGGCTACTACTATAAAAACGACTAGGTCTGTACCCCAAATGATCTTTACTACTAACAAACGATCTTCAACCTTATATTTTATATTAAACCTTTACCCCTACTTTGCTCTTTTTACTTTCTCCACGTTAATTTCATCTTTTAGTTCGCTGCTTTAAGCGAAAACACTAAGAATCGCCAAGTTGCGCTAAGAAAGCCACATTACGCGACCCAAAGCCAAATCGTCAAGTTTCTACGCGATTTTATGGAAAAACACCAAGTCTCTACGCCTAAAGATCACCAAGTCCCTTTCTCTACGAGTTCTATACAACCTACATAAAACAGCACGCCAAAATAGCATCATAAGCAATCACTTGAAAGTTATTACCGACCTTGCCAGTAAAAAAGAAATTAAGGCCCTCGGATACTTTTTTACCAAATATTATAACTATGACTTTTAGGGGTAAAATTTTGATGAAGACTTGACCTAAAAACGCCTTATTAACTTCATCAGCTATTATATCATTAAGCACTATAATACTAACGACTTTGATCACACTTTTATTGATTTCCGTTACCTTTTTAACGACTAGACTCTGGATATATAGATTTCAGTTTAAAAAGGGGTAAAGGTAAAGATTAAAGAAGAACTGGAGCGGTAAGAGGTCTATTTACCCACTTAGGATAATGTTATGACCCAAGCACGTTAACGGGTCAAGAAACAGGCCAGCATGCAGCTGAGCTACCGAGAGCCTGAAGTCCAACACATCAGGCGGGGAACATCTCTTTATCAGCACCAGACTAGGCAACCCTCCAGGGTTAGGGCTATCTAGATCACAAGTGCTCACTGAGCCTCAGTGAGTACCGGTGAGCCTCAGTACTGAAGATGGTATGAAGGCCATAGGATATAAGGACACGGTCAGCACCACATAGATAGTATTTCCTTTATAGCTCTTCAGTTGTCATCTAAGTATTCAGTCTACACACCTGAATAGCCTAACGGCTAATAATTATTCTATAGCACGAACAAACATCTTCTGATATTGCACCTTTGTTACCTCTGCTACCTTACTGCTAACATAAACCCCTTGACACCTTCTATTTACTCACGGGTATTTAGTGTGATCATTACAGGTAATATTAAACTGGTATAAGAATTCTTTAACTTAGCCTAACTTTAGGAATACTCTTAAGACCTATACCCTAAAAGAAAGGGTATCAAGGAACCTTTTTGTCTTTACGCGTTAGTGATAAAAAACTTGTTAACTTGTTCGGTAGTCCAAAAACTTTACGTAATAGCATATAGTACTCCTTTAACGGAGGCAGAACACTTTAAGTAAGGGCTGCTAACACAGCTAAAGGTATCAACGTCGGCGCTTTACACCAGTTAATTAAATAAGATCATTAAGTCTCTTAAAACCTTCACGTCTCTCTGCCTTTTTAGCATTTAACTCAAAATATAAAAGACACTTATGAACCTTTCCATAGCATATTTGCCTATATATGAGCGCCTACCACAGGTCCTACTACGAGACTTTATCCCTTAGGCTAAGCGACTGGCAATTACCCTTAACACCGTGTCTCGGAAACTCCAAGGTTTAAATTTCCAGGGAATACTAATTAAGACTAAAATAACTATTGCGACCTGCTCCCAAGATCTATCAATATAGTTAACATTAATAACAAACTCCTGACGGATTTCACTAAGATTTGAAATGATGTAGAGAAGTATAACTGGAGGTCTACAACTTCTTCGACGCCAAGATAATGCTTGTTTTAAACATTTGCAAGTGGATGGAGGTTCCCCCTTTAGGTTTTTACTTACTGTTTCCCGGAATCCTTACAGGTTACGTTAGGGACTTATCTAACCTTACTTACTCGAGCTACTACATTTTCAGGGCAGATTAGTGATGTTGTAGTAGAATGGGGTGTATGTTAAATGATGGTATTGAGAGCGGCTGTACTTGAAAATCTTTTTTGAAGGTCGGTACTGTTAGAGTTTATAATGTAGGTTCCCTACTTTCCTTAACAAGTTGGTTCGTGCATACATACCAACAAATTGTATATAAGATTGAAGATGTTGTGCTACTTTTATTACTTCTATTAATCTTACTACTTATGTTATTGCTATAGTTTCAGCTTAGTAAGGAGGGAAAAGTGGAATCTAAATAAGGATGTAAAAGCGGCTAGGGAAGGAGAACTAAAATATAGTGTGTTAACAGTCTAAAAGAGCGCAATGGTAACGGCGGAAGCCTTAACAACACGTACATGTTATCACCCCATACGACGCCACTTATGACGTAACTTACAAAACGAAATGCAATATAAAATACTTAAAACTTGTTAATTAAACGCGAAAAAGTGATATAGGTATTTAAGAGCTTATATAGAAATAGTGATGCGTTGTTAGAAAAAGAAAAAAAGGTTTACTTACAATAATTGCAATACATAATTTTATACTAACTATACAACACATAAGATAAACAATAACGCTTTGAAAAAGTTTGCTAACCATCTAAAATGAACTTTGATCTATGTTTCACTATCCCTACTAAATAATATACTATCACTATGAAATATTAATACGGAGCTCGTCGTACAAAGATAAAAATTGCTAGTATAAGTAAAATATAATGATCAAGAGTAAAAGAGCACGCTAGTGGAGTGCATGATAAGAGGTTATAGCTCAGATAAGAGTATTAAAGCTCTCATCTGAAGTGTATACTATTTAAATGCTTCTTCTTACTCTTTCATTTTTCTACTACTATTTTTAAATACTATACTACCTTCTTTATAAGTTGATATAAAGACTTAACCGATATTAACTTTGATATTGAAATCAAACAACAAGTTAAAGTTTACGACCAAAGGATCACATTTTATTTGAAATAAAGATATTTTCAATTTGACCCTGAAAAACTAAGAATAATTGTATTAAACCTTACGAAATTAGAACTTCTTTATTTAAATGACTTATTTAATCACTCCATAATTAACAGATTATATGAATTCTTTCAAAAAGTTGATTACAAAAATATAGAATTGTCAACGCTAAAAGCAATGAAACAGCTTTACTATTGTTGTAAAACACATTCTTAAATCCCACTTAAATTCAAATTTACATTGAAAAAATATTGAAATTTAAACTTTCAGTTTTATATCAATGTGTTTTATTCGAATGATAAACTTATACTTTTTGTTAGTAATATACAACAGAGTTTCATGGAGCCAAGTTCCTCAAACTATTACGGCAACAGAAACATAGAAGGTATTACATACTTTAAAAATTAACATGTACCTAAGACTCCCTAATATATTAGTCCATGATACCAAAACCAATTTTGATATAATAAAATTTCAAATTGATACCAAGTCGATAGAGATTCAGTGTTAACATGTTCTCATAAAAACAAATATAGGTATTAATAAAGTTGAAAAGATATAAGCACTTTTATAAAGGGTTTGAAATATCCTTCAATTAAATATCGGCAATTTTGGAGACTCAGAGGAAACATTTCAAATATCAGTAATAGGAATCAATGATATTATTGGTTCTAACAGTCTTGTACCTACTTTTCTGATATTGAAAACGTACTGAAGTATAACAACTAAATTAACACCATCATTGAATACTAAAAAACGGGTTATACAATACACTAAAGCTCTGAAGAAATTGAGGGAGAAACTAGTACACCGTAAAATCAATAACACCCTTAATATTAAACAAGACCTATCAATAATAAATATTTTATATATAGCTCTTCAAAGTAAAATCATTACTTGAAAAATTTAAGCAAACGAAATAAACCCTATAAAATACTAAGTATCGTTAAACCAAATATAATGATTGTAATTGCAAATAATTTGATTACTTTTCACATTATATATATCAAACCGTACGTGGCAGAACCTTCAACCTAATAAAAGACCTTAAATTAAAATCCTTAAACCAAAAGAATTAGATCATATAATCTTCTCAAACCGATTATTAATAAAACGATAAAACGTTGATATTATGTAAACCTATCTCAACAGAAAATTTATAATGAAAATAAAGATAAAAAAAAATTAAAAATATGAAAATTCATTTATAACTTCATAAATTTCTCAGAATTTTTAACGACGATCAAAGCTTTAAATTACGAATTGAAAGAATTATTGATACACTAGGTAAGCCATTAAAAATAATCACGGGATTCAAATTAACTACCTCCTTACGCGCAAAGTTATTTAGCAAGTAACCCAATTTTAGAGGAAAAAAGTAACGTTTTTGAAATTGGACATAATTCATGAAATGAAGGGTCAAAAAAAACCAGTCGTACGAGAAGTTGAAGCTCATCGTCTAAATATATATTAATAAAGAAAAATATTAAATACCGACTTCATCGCCTATAATTCAACCAATCAACCAAAATTTGATCGTCGCAATTTTTACCAGTTTGAGTGCTGAAGTAGCGGTAAATTCACGATCAATAGCCTTAGATATACATAAATATATATGAAATCCGCCAAAAATATTCAACGAATCATACTATTGGAATTTCCGAGAATACTAAACAATAAATTTCTTTTTTGAACGGTTATACAATACGTGACACCTGTTTATTAATTAACTGAAACAAGTAATTGTTGGTTTTCAATGTACTAATAGCGCTTTAAGAATAAACCGAAAATGAAAAAAATTAAGATTCAACCTGTACCTGTTAATTACATAAGGTAAAAACTTCGGTATTATTAATATGCAAACTAATAAAAGACTTTCCCTAAAACGATATAGATTTGTAATGGGAAAAAAACATATTATCCGAAAGGTAAACCTTGAAAAGTATAAAGAAATGAAAAAAAGAACTAAAACCACATAAATTAACTCCAACAAATTATCAATTCACATCTGTGGTATTAACAATACTCTGAAAATGTCCTTTAAATAACTTTAAAAATCGTAAGCAATAAGCTTGAAAAAAATAGATAAACCCGACGAGGCAAAATCAAAACAAAATTTGAAAACAAAGGACTGAGTGGCTTTTATCGTTGCATTATGCCAACCTTAGATGTCCTACGATCTATAATTTATAATATAATTTGAAATTTCACAAAAAAAAACTTACAGGGGGTTGAATGAATATATTTAGTAGCAAACGCATAATTGAAACAAGCGTATTAACATAATAACAAAAAAATTAACGATGGCAGAATGAATCTACTTTAAGAATAGCTTCTTTACAAATAATATTAATCTCATATTATAAAAAAATAGGATTCCTTCATAATATTCTTTAGTGAAGATAAATCTAATAAATAGTTCACAATCACCGGAAACATCTTATATGAAACATCCGTTAATCGTAAATTAATAACACAAATTGTATTGGTATCAGATATCTACTGAATAATCCTAGGTTTTAACAATAACATACTAACTAAAGGCACGTTGAAAACTACAATCAAACAACTGAAACTGCTACCAATACCGACAATAATATTCACTGACTCTTGAAACCTTTTCAAATATAATTCAAAACAAAATGTAATGAATTGAAATATTTTAATAATAAATATAATAGTTTGAGAATAGGAATAAGAAGCCTCGCAAATTAATTGATTCAGGTTGATCAACGGCAAAAACAACTCTATTAAAGTGATGACCAAAGCCACGCCCGATACCGTCCTAAAAATGTCTGGGAATAGTGATAAACTGACTGTACAAATCTAAAATTACGTAAATCACCCAATACGTAATGTAAAGAATCAGGAATACCCAAGTAAATTAGAAAATTACCAAGGTACCTATAGCAGTAAAAGTAATATACAAGAAAATCGTACTAGATCCTAATAGAAAAAGGTATGCAGGTGATTCCGCAAAAGTTTGTAATATGCACAAGACTATGGCGAAAAACTTGTGTACAAAAGTTAAAAAAGTTGTGACTGGAAACCTAGAGGGAAAAAGCTGTAATTGGAGATAATTTGGGTGTGAAATGAATTAAATTTAGCAGGGGTTTGGTTTACAGAGTGAAGAGGGACTTTAGAGATTACTACAAATAAGTGGATAGCTACACTAGTCTATGTGTACAAAACAAAAAGTTACCAGCATTAAAATATCAGTTAATTGTAGTATAGTTAATTAAACTATACTCATAGTAAGTGGATTGTACTAATTTCAATTAGTCTATATTATTTATGTATTTACAATTAGTTAACTGTAGGAGGTTCTTACTTTAAACTAGGATACAGGCTAAGTATTTGACCATATAATTTAGTGTACAAACCGGCTAGCGGTCTGCCAAATTTGGAAGTAACACATCACTTTTTTCAATGCAATACATTACTTACTTCAACCAGAGATTGTAATCGACTACGTTACAACAATAAAGGGCTGCCAATACATGAATAATATATAAATAGGTGAAAATTTCTTTTTCACTTTTTTCAATATAAATGAGTTTTGCACCTTATCAATATGAATAAGAGCTTATTATTCGGTATATTATTAAAATAATATATGGTTTCACCAGCATCAAGTTTATTCATTATGGAACAGGTTTTAAATATTATATAATATATTAGTCCCAATTTTGTAACAATTGTAATTTTAGTGTATTCCGTTAATTATACTATCAAGTAAGTTGAATGTACTAATTTCAAGTTGATTGTATTGTTTTGTTGGTGAACTATATTGAATGTAAATTCAAGAACAGTATGCGACCAATTCAGACTAGTGCATGGGCCAAGCAATTGACCATACAAATCAGTATGCAGATTAGCTAGCGGTTTGCCAACCCTAGAACAATATAGCCACCACTTCACCACGCAATACTACCATTACTTCAACCACAATTCGAATCAATAACGTTGCAACATCTAAAAGCTTATTAGGTCAGGTATATTAAAAATGATCGGTACTTATAAGGTTAAGTATAAATTGGTTAGGTAGAAGAAGTTACTTTTCGGTTATAATTTGTAAAATCCCAAGGTAGAGGAATAATTCTTTCTAAGGACCTTTACTATTACATTTTTTTTTTACAAAAGTAAGAAGGGAGGACCTCTGGATGACGTTGGTTTTTTTACGGAAATTTAAAGGTAGTGACAGTATCTCTATCTTTGAAAATACTGAAAAAATTCCACTCAACTATTTTAAAAAGTGTTAAGATTAATCGTTAAAGTATTCAATAGTTATAAAATGATTACTTAGTTGCCAAGTACTTTATAGTTGGCAAACGGCTACGTCGTTACTACTATTACGGGCACTATAATTGCAAATCTCAAATTGGTAAGTCTAAAACCTCACAATGAACAATGACTTTAGCAATAAACAACCATCAACTTTGTCTTTTACATCATTTTTTCCCTTTATACCACTCTTATTCCCCTACCTCACAATATTTTCACTCGGATACGTTAAAAAATATGTCAAGACCGCTATTCCAAACAAAATCGTTAAGAATCACAAAGTTACGCTATGAAAGTCACGTTGCGTAACTCTATGTTGAATCGCTAAGCCCTTTTACCCAGGATACCTAGTCAATATGTTTTAAGTCACTAAGTCCCCTTACCTAAAGTACTACGTCGCATTTGAATTGACGTTAACTTTCCAATCAAAAACGTTAAGATGGTATTTGATTAAGAGCGAATAAAGAAAATCAAGAACCTTGAATCTATCTTCCTAACCCACTTCAACCAGAAAATATGGGTAATAGATACCGAAGAAACGTTTACTACGAAAAACCCTAAATAACCACGTCGGCTAGTATATTCTTGAGTTAAACGTTAGAGAAAGTTTGATTATGTCGCCTGCACCATTATTCACAATTATAAGTTCTGTATCCACTAGACAATGAATATGTGAAAGATGTTCTGAACGAGTTTTATTGCTAGGTGAAAGGAAAAAGTTAATCGTCGTGGGATATACATTCCAAAAAATACTTCATTCAAAATGGTTGAAATCTTTTTCGAATTGTCACAACTTAAAAATTACACTTAGGATCCTGATCTTCAAGACCTACAAGGCAAAGGAAAGAGCGTTGACAAATTTTAACGCCCCTATATACGTTTTAGGGGACCACCCCTTAACCTTTTGTTAAGTTAAACTTTTAACCCCACCGGTACCTACTCTTTATATACCAATAATTAAGAACCTGTTAATCTACTGGGCAGTTTAGTCCTAACGCATGATAGCGCAAAGTATGCGTTTGGTAGAGGTAAAGCACGTAAATCCACAGCAACCAACGCGGTAATAAGAATTGACGACGATGTCATCTATCAGTCAATTAAGTAAAATCATCAAATCTTTTAAGCTCTTCAAGGTTTCTTCCAAAATCGAAAAATTCCTTAAGGTAAAACTTTATACGGCAAATAAATGTACACATTTAATCCCACCATAGGTTTTACCGTAAAACTTTATCTTTATGGCTAGGAAACTGGTAATTACCTCTGATGTCATGACTTTTAAACTCAAACACTTAATCTAATGAAAAATAACATCGACGATTGGGATGATCATTGCGACTTTTCTCCCAAATTATCAAAATAGTTAACATCAACTACAAGTTCTTTATAAACTATAACAAAATATAAAACGATGTAAAAAGGTATCAGGACAAGCTTTACAGTTCATATAATATAAGAATAATACTATTCCTTAATATTAGCAAGTGAATAAAGGTTTCCTCTTCAAATTTCCACTCAGTATATTCAAAGTTCCTTGTAAACTAAGCAAAAATGAATTACCTAACCTTCTAAACTAAAACAAAGACATTTTATAAAATTTAAGATAGTATAAAAAATCACTTCAAATGAAACAATAACCTTACGCATTATTACATGGATTAGATCACAATGGAGTAAATAATGATAGTAACTAAAGAAGAACGAAATATTATTAATATATTTAACTGGATATTTAATAAGTTAATATTATAATAGAAAAGAATGAGGAAAACATATGTTAGTAAGACTATGATTTACTAATAGATACTTGCAGTTGTTACAAGTGTCAATGAGTTTAAATACGCCTTATAACTCTCAAATACTACTTTTAAAAGCTATTTTAACCAGTTACGTTCCTTATTTACAACTATATTAACTTGTAAGTCAAACTTAATTAGTATATACCCCCCAAATAACAACTTATATAACTAAAATAATGAAAACTTCACGATAACGTATTATATTAATCGTAAATACGAAAGGCATCGACATTCAAAATCTAGTCTAAAACTTTTAAACTAGAAGCCATATTGAATATGGTAACGGAGGCAAGGGTCAAGCGGAACTGTTAACCGCAAAAGATATCGTCGTAATAATAGTAAAAGGTGTTAGATTTGTGGAATGTCTAGTTATTGGTGAACTCATCACCTTCCAACTAAATGCTACAAATAATTGGTAATATATTATACCTAATACACCATAAATTTTAGCGAAAACTATTTATGTTATTTTACAAATGACGAAGGTAAAAAGACTGGTGACCATAAAGATACATTGAAGTAAGTTACGTGACATAAAAATACTGCTATTGAAAAGGATTAATGGTTAACCAATCTGTTGGAATAGTACTACATGCAATGCAGTAGGTCAACTTTACCTACAGTAAAGTTGACTATACTGTAAGTTGAGTGTATTGCTTTGTAGAGACTTACCGCATTGGGTGTAAGTCGAGTGCAGTATGCTGCACTTTACTCTAGGGCATGGGCTAAGCAATTGACCATACAAATTATAGTGCAGACCGGCTAACGGTCTGCCAAACCTAGAACAATACATTCACCACTTAATCAATGCAATACATCTGTTACTTCGAAGACCAATCGAATCGATAACATTGTAACATCTAAGGCCTACCAACACTGATCAGTACTTACCTAATTATTAAGTTCAGTACCAATAAGCTAATTAAAAGAAAAGGCTACTTTCCGATTACGCTCTACGTTAACTACGACGGCTAGGGTAAAGGAAAAATTCTTACGAAGGGATTTTACTACTATGTCAGTTTCTACGGCAGTATGTAACGAAAACCTTTAGACTATATTAGTTTTTACGGCAAATCAGAGGTACCAACGGTATCGCTATCGAAAACGCTAACAAATTATTATTAATATTTTTTAAAGACGTTAAAATTAACTTTTAAAATCTCAAAGTTCGGCAAGTTGGTAAATAGTTAAGTCAGTACTACTGCAGGTACTATTACTGCACAAAAAAACGACTAAGTCCTACGGCCAAATAACAAACAACCTTCGCTCTTTACCACCTATAACGACCTTCGACCTTACCTTCCATACCAAACTTTTGCCCCTACTTTACTTTTTTTATTCCCTACATTAACTCGATCATCATATTTCGTTACTTCAAGCGAAACCATTGAGAATCGATAGGTCGCGCCGAGAAAGCTACATCGCGTGACCCTACACCAAGTCACCAAGTTTCTATGCGATTTTAAATTAAAACACCAAGTTCCCACGCCCAAAAATCACCAAGACTTTCGCCCTAAGCACCCTATATAATCCTAAACTTTGAAATAACGCTTATCTCAAAGACTTAAAAGGGAATTAATGCTTTGTAATCCATCTTTATAAAGTATTACTATGGAACCCTATAGGTGTAATGATTACACTAAATACTCGTGAGTAAATAAAAGGTGTCAGGAGGTTTATGTTAGCAGTAAGGTAGCAGAGGTAACAAAGATGCAATATCAAGAGGATGTTTTTTCGTGCTGTAGAATGATCACTAACCATTAGGTTATTCAGGTATATAGACTGAATACTTAGATTGACAACTGAAGAGCTATGAAGGAAATACTATCTATGGTGCTAACCGTGTCCTTATATCACATTGCCTTCATACTATCTTCAGTACTGGATCGTTTGGATCACCGCACTAATCCCACTGATCTAGTGCTGCCTTACCTTGAATCGGTGGCTGATCCTTACTGATCTCATATAGCCTCACCTTAGATCAGTAACTGATCCATACTGATCCATCACGTGACTAACTTAGTCACCTTGCTTACATAAGAGATGTTCTCCGCCTGATGTGTTGGACTATAGGCTCTCCGTGACTCAGCTACATGCTGGCCTGTTTCCTGACCCAACCATTGTCTGGGTTATAACAATAGAAATAAGATATAGACGAAGATTTAGCGGAAAAATATCTACTTAATTACGTCGGCCATTACATCTTTAAGTAAGACGGTAGTAAAGAATTTAACCACAGCGACCATGCCTTCTGAAACGTTCGTGATTTCTTTGGCGACTGAACCCTTAATATGTGAAAGAAGATTTAAAAGGGTATCAAATCCAAATCAAGGGCTAAACTTAAACTCCAAGGGATTTACGTGCCAGAAAAGAGCCTTTCTAAGCTGGTAGAAACCCTCTTTAACTTAACCTAGTTAGAAAAACGTCTTTAAAACCCTAATCCTCAAGATACTTAAAGAAAATAGAAAAGAGTAAAGGGCTTACAGCACCTATATATACGTTTTGAGGGATCCTTAATATACCTTTAGTTTAGTTAAACCTCTTTACGATCTGGTGATAAAGAACCTATTAACTTATTTGTCAGTTTAATACCCTTATGTGACAGCGTAGAGTACGCTCTTAGTGGCGGTAAAGCACATGAAACAACGGCTACCAAAGTGGCCAGAGGTATTGATATTGGCGCTTTACACCAGTTAATTAAGCAGGATTATCAAGTCTCCTAAAACCTCCAATTACTTATTACCCTTTAACAGTTTAATCGTCAAGCCCCTTAAAAACCTTCCCACTTTAGATTTACCTACAAGCGAGAGCCTACCACAGGTCCTATTATAGGACTTTACCCTTCAAGCCAGGAAACTAGTAATTACCCCTGACACTGTACTTCAGAGGCTCCAAAGCTTAAACCGTTAATAAACACCACTTATGGTTGGGACGATTATCGCGATTTTCCTCCAAAACCTGTTAAAATAGTCAATATTAACTGTAAGAGTATAATGGACTTCGCCAAAATCTGAGATAATACAAAGAAGTATAACGGAAAGCTTTACAACCTCTTCAATATTAAGATAATGCCCTTTTTAAATATTTACAAGTAAATAAAAGTTCCTCCTTTTATTTTTTTACTTACTTTTTCCCAGAATTCTCGTAAGGAATGTCAAGTATTACTATCTAACTTTTTTAACTTAAGCAATTACGTTTTGTGAAATCCACGATGACATAAAGAGTTACTTTAAATACGATATTCACCTCGCGTAATACGATATGAATTAGGCTATAACACGGTGAAATATAATGATAGCAAAGGAAAAAAAGAAGGAAACACTAATAGATATGCTTAATTAGATGTTTGACAAGTTGATAATGTGAAAGAAAGCAATGGGGAAAGCCTACGTTAGCGAAGCCACACTTTGCGAATAGGTACAGACAGTAGTTACGGGCGTTAGCGAGTTCTAATACGCTCTGCAACGTCCAAATACTACTTTCGAAGGCTTTTTGAACCAGTTGCGGTCCTCGCTTGCCATAGGAATAGCGATTATACCAAACTCTCTTGGTATATACTCCAAAGTTGACAGCTTTATTAACGTAGATAAAAAAGACCTTGTGGTTGTTAACTACGTTAATCGCAAACACGGGTGTTTATAATGTTCAAGGTTTGGCTTATCGACCTTAACCTTAAATTGGAGGTAATAACTATACTAAAGCTAATAAGATTCAAGCGGATCTATTAACTACCAATACTATTGATGTAACAATGGTAAAAGATATTGGATTTGTAATAAGTTTGATTACTAGTTAACTCGACACCCTCCTATTAAACGAAATAACCAGAAAGAAATATAACACGCCTAATATCCTATTACTTCGGAATAGGATTATTTGAATCAAATCGTAGACATTAAAGGCGATAGATTAATTAACATTGTTAACACTTTCAAATAAATTAAGTAATACAAAGATATTGTTTCTGATACGGCTCAGTAACTAGCCGACCACGTTTTTTTGTACCTTTTAGGTGGTAAAGACCCTTACTTTTACCTTAAAAAAGCCTCTAACTACTTATATACCTTTAACTTTCGTAATCGTTATACAGATCATACTTTCTAGGGTATTTTACCAGATATAAAGGCAGTAAAGTATTTAATAGGAGACTATTCATAATATGTGGTATTACGAAGGGAAAGTATTATAGTTAATGAAGTTAATCGTCACGATGCCCGTAAGGCTAAA
The DNA here is from genome assembly GCA_038502455.1 of Anisogramma anomala. Taxonomy (NCBI): domain Eukaryota; kingdom Fungi; phylum Ascomycota; class Sordariomycetes; order Diaporthales; family Gnomoniaceae; genus Anisogramma; species Anisogramma anomala. The sequence goes on from JASMMZ010000009.1 coordinate 3,621,889, forward strand.
GTTGACTTTAACCCAGGCGAATTATTATCGTTATTAGGGATAATAGTGATTTAAATTATTGTAGAAGTAATTACATCTTACATTCTTAAATCCCCTACCCTTTTCTTCATTTACTTAAAAGACATAAAGACTTTCAGCGTCAATATCGACGTTAATGTAAACGAACTATTTAAAAACGGCTAAAGGTTTTCATTCACCTTCAAATAGGGGTATTTATAATTTCATCTTTAAAACTCGGAAACAATGGTATTACACCAGATAAAGCCAGAGATATGTTAACTACACCGGAGTTTTAACCATCTAGCTGTTAATAAGCTATTCAAAGTTTTAAAGTCCGCAAGGCATAACAATATGGAATACTTTACCTCAAAAACCATTGAAAAGCTTTGCCACTATTTCCAAACGGATACCTAAGTCCCTCGAATATTTAAGTTTATACTAAAAGACGATAAGAGTTTCAATTACAAGATTTTAATTAATGAATTTTACTTGAATAATAAACCTATTTTTTACGTAGTTAATTCTACAACATTTTTTACGGGGTTAATTTTCTAAAGTTCCTTTCGATAAAGGAAATATAAAAAACGTGAAATATATTATAAATTAACACGTACCTCAATCCACCTAATGTCGTCGTTTACGATGTTGGTATAAACTTTGCTGCAGTGGAATTTTAAAAAGATGTTAAAATAATAGGTATTCAATATAAACAGGTATCTGTGGAAGCTCACTAAAGTATGAAGAAGGTTAAAAAGGTATACGTTTTACTTTGTCAAACGTATAATATACTTATGTTGGAAATTAAAAGCTTTATGGATCCTAAAGTACGCATACAAATAGTAGTAAACGGCCTTAACAACACTATAGGCCTTAACGGCTTAGTAACAACGCGTTTAGTCTTTAAAGTGTACCTACACCTGACGAGTGAATCCCCGCTCTCGATATGTATTTGAAAATGTTTTACGGCCTATAGAAAAGCTTCAAGGAAATTGCGAAAATAATTAGCACGTTTTCAGGTTCATAATGCCCTTAATACCAAAAACAGCCTTTTAATAATAGATATATTTGTTTTTCTATTGTAAAGTGAAGTTTTTGTATAACGGAAGTCGGGTAAATAGGAGGGCTCATATAAGATATTAAGTATTGTAAACTTTAAAGTAATTGTTAAAATTATTAACAGTTTAATATACTTTTGAATTATTTAGGTTAAGCCTTATATTAGGGATACTAAAGATGAAAATATTTTATCTTTTTAAGCCAAGTAACCTAGCTAACAAGAACCTCCATTACCCGTTATCGACAAGCCGATATAATACCACCGGCGCGAACGACTCCCGAAGAAGAAAAACGTTAAAAATGAGGACCTAATACAAAAGCTCCAAGTATAAGGGATCATTAGGATTTTCGGTGAACCCTTGAAATGAAGTAATAAATTCGAGATTGATGGTTTACTTATTCGAAAAATTGTATAATTCGTATCGAAAACCAACTTTCATTTTTAAAACCTAAACATTACTATTTTCAAGTAGGAGATTATTTACGAGGTTAAAAGTAAAACCACGGGACAGCTATACGAAAAATGACATTTAATCGCTTTAAAATACAGTAATAACGGAAAAGCCCAAATCTTTACATAATCGATAACGATTAAAAAATCAGATAACATTTAATGATCATTGTGATAAAGAGTTTATTAGCTAAAATTACAGGTAAATTTACGTTTAATTACTATAATATAACGTAGGTATATATGTAATTAGTAACGGATTTATAATGGATCGTACTGCTAAACTTTTCATTGGAACTTTATGCTATTAACCATTGAAGCACAGTAATACCTTAAATTAAGTTACTATACGGATTTGTTAATAAAGGCGTCTACTAATTTCTAACCTATTAATCGTATTTTAAATTACGGATAACGATGAAATCCTTAACGTACAATCTGTGCTTATTAATAACATAAAAGAAGGACATCGGTATAATGGTTATGTAAACTGACGATACCCTTTACGTCGGAACAGATGTCTTTAGGGCATTGAAACAATAAGCGATTCAGGACATTAAGTTCTGGAATTGCAAGCCGGTAATAACGTTGAAGAAAAACACTTAACTATACTTTAATAAATCGTTAATCCGTATACTTGGTGTTAATACCGGCTTTAGATTTCGTTAAAAGGGCTAGAGCGTTATTTCAATTGTAATTAATAAGATTAACGAAGTTAAGGCTTCACAGTACCTAGAACGACGTGCTTGAGATAGTTATATTGCTACTTTATACCAACCGACAGACTTTTTACGATTGATTTATTACGGCATAAGTATAAACGCCAACGGATAAGGACTTTCACCGGCTAAATAAAAGGCTTAAGTGGCAAATACGAAACTTGGATTGCGAGATTAATATAATGTTAATCGAACTTTTAAAGGCCAAATTAATGATTTTCACGAACGAGTCCTTTACAAACAACACCGACTTGTTTTTACAAATCGGCTTCCTGATTACCCTTCTTAATAAAGATAGTCCAAAACAACAATTTAGTATAATTTAAAACCAAAACTATTAAACTTTTGTCAAATGTGAAAAGATTATACAAAACGTACTAACTTCAGAGGTCTGCGGTATAATGGTAGGTTTTAACGTAGGTATTATATTATAGGATACTTTTAATATTATTATCAGGTAGTAAAACATTCCTTTTATTCCGGTTATAATTTATAACGATTCGAAGAGTTTTTTCGAATTACTATTGAAACTCGCGATTACCAATGAAAAAAGCCTAATAATTGATGTAATAATACTCCATTAGGCCTACGAAGGAATAGAGATTAAGGAATTCTGATTAATCGATAGCAAAGATAACCCCACCAGTGTTATAACGACGGTATCGCCGAATAAAAACCTAAAAAGATTTTTGAACGGTAATAAGCTAACTATACGAATCGAAGGCTACGTTGATAGAACGTCCGAAAGGCTCGGGTCACGTAACAGCATATAGGGGTGTACCGGCAAACTAAAAGACTGCCAAGAGATTAATAACGGCGATTTACTTGAGTGGCACAGTAAAAGTGAAGGCTTATAAAGGTATATAGCGAAGGAAATTTTTGTGAGAGTTAATAAACTCGGACCTTGGGGTAACGGAGAAATTAAGATTAATTGGAATCAATTTGTATGCAATTAGCTGCAATTAATTATAGGAGTTAGTGGGAATTGATAAGGGTCTGGATAGTAAACGAGGAAGTAATTTAATGGTAATCAGAAAATAATGGTTAGCTACACTAACGTACGCGTACAACCTAAAAAGCCGCTAGTGTTGTAATAGTACTATATACAATACAGTAGGTTGACTTTACTTACAGTAAAGTTAAATGAACTACAAGTTGAGTGTATTGCTTTGCAGAGAGTCACTGCATTGGGTGTAAGTCAAGTGCAGTACGCTGCACTTTACTCTAGAGTATGGGCCAAGCAATTAGCTATACAGATTACAGTGCAAACCAGTTAGCGGTCTGCCAAACCTAGAACAATATATCCACTACTTGACCAATGCAATACACCTGTTACTTTGACTACGATTCGAAAAGACAACGTTGCACCGTTTAAGGCCTACCAACATAATCACAACTTACATTACCGCTTAAATAGCAAAAACCCCTACATTTAGATTCAAAATTAAGTAATTAACTCATTCTACACCTTTAATATTCGTAATTTATACGCGAAAAACAAGTTTTGAAATATAATACTAGACACAATGGCAGTAAGATACTAAAGAGAAAACCATTCGCAATATCTAACATTACAACAACAAAACACTACTACTATGAAAATTAATCTTTGAGATACTGGTAAAGCTAAAATTGGCTTCAGTTCAGGAAAATAATCATCATCATTTGGATCAATAATTGTATAAACAATCGTTAGGCCGATTATATTCCATATCTATAAGTTTTTCACCCCATTTCTTCTTAATTTAAATTTTTTTTTCGAAAGTCAATGTCGACATTAATATTGACAAACTGATTAAAAACGGTCAGAGGTTTCTTATTGCCTTTAAATAAAGGAATTTTGAGTTTTACTCTTGAAAATGAAAAATAACTATATTAAACTTAATAAAGTCGGAAATGTATCAATTGCACTGGGGTTCAAATTGGTTAATTGTGTATAAAATATAAAAAAGTATTGAAGTCCGAGGAATATAAAGATATTGAATACTTTACTCGAAAGGTTGTTAAAAAAATCGTTATTACTAGTGCCAAAAATATACCTTAACCCCCCACGAACTTGAATTTGCATTCAAAAACGATAAAAACTATAATTGAGAAATCTTCATTAACGTGTTTTTTTTAGATAAGAAAACTATGTTTCACGTTGAAGCTCAATGAACATATTTCACGGTGTTAAGTTCCTTGAATCTCTGTTAGTGCAAGATATTTGAAAAAAGTTCAATATATACGTAGTAATACATATTAAAGTATACTAAATGTCATCGTTTACAGTGTTAATACTAACTTTACGATGGCGAAATTTCAATCGGTTACTAAAATAATAGATATTTAGTGTAAATAGATACTTATTTAGGTCTATTAAAGTATTAGAAAGATCGAAAAGGTATGCACACTACTTTGCAAAGCGTGAGACATCCTTACAATAAAGTTTAAAATATTTATAAATCATAAGGAACGCTTTTAGATAGCAGTGAAGGGTTCAAACGATATTTTGGGCCCTGACTACTTGCTGCTAACATAACAATTTTTTAAGTATATTTTTTTGAAAGATATGAATTTTTAATATTGACAAGTATCTGAAACACCGCCGTAATATACCGAAAATATATGAAGAAACTATTGAAGGAATCGGCTGGGTGTCAGGTTAATAATGCCATGAATACTAGAATTAGCTCAATAATGATTAATGTATTAACTTTTCGTTATCAAATAAAGTTGTTATAAAGCAAAAGTTATGTAAATAGGATAGCCTATTGAAAACTTTAAGTATTACTAAACCAAAAGTATATATTAAAGCTATCAGCGGTTATGCGGCATTTTGTATCACATAGATTCAACCTTGTATTGGGGGGATTATCAGTAATTATGACAACGATAATAAGGATCTTAAAGCTAAGCGAATTCGTTAATATGATCTCTCTCTATCCGTAATTAATAAACCGATGAAATGGGGATAATGCGGCCAACTATTAAAAAAGAGGAATTTTAAGGATAAGGAATATATACCGGGCTAGATTTATAATATTATTTGGGTTGGAAAAAAATGAAAGAATGATTAAGATTTATTTGTTAAGTTTCGCGTATATGAAATTATTAAAACCTTGAGTAATACCTTTAAAAAAAGATAGGATCGAGATAAATAGACTTCTTATTTGAAGAGTCGTATAATCTTTACCCCAACGCGAATTGAACCACTAAAACTCAAAACAATTGATTTTTCAATCGAGGATTATTTATAGGACTAAGGGTGAAACTACAGAGAGGCCATTTATAAAGTCATGTCTAATTTTTAGGGATACAATGAAAAGGATCAAACTAAATGACTATATGGTTGTTAACTATTTAAAGAATCATCGAACGTTTAATAGTCGTATTAATAACAAATTGGTTAATGAAATCTAATGGAATATTCATCTTTAATAACCGTAATATTACCTCAACATATACGCATTTCATAATTAATTTATTGATAATTATTGAATTAAAATTTTCATAAAGGCCTCGTAATAACTACTTATTAAAAAAGGTAATATGACATGTTCAGTTACTATGCGAATTAAATAAAATAAGTTTTTATTTGTTTTCGGTTTATTCATCGTATTTGAAGTCGAAATTAGGTATGATGTTTTTATGTTAAGACTCGTACTTATCAATTATGTAGTACTAAGATTTAGGCTTATTAGTTATATAACTTAATGATACCAGTTTTGTTTGAATCGCTTATTTCATTATATTAAAATAATGTGTAATTGAATATTTAAAGCTCTAGAATTATAAGCCAATCGAAACCTTAGCAAAAAGTAAACACTTGAATTTTAAGGGATCTTTATTCTTTAAATGTGGTATTAGCAACATTAATGTTTACTTCAAGTTTCGTTCATAGGGTATTACTTTATATTTACCGAACCACCCGAAACTTTGGGATTCAAACGTACTTAAAATATAACTATAATACGAAACTACCAATATAAGACGTTCCAATATATCAGGAATAAGTAGGAACATCAAATTCTAACCGCCTGAAAACACTTACAGCTATAGCTCTAAGACTAATAACACTAAAAAAAGCCAACGCTTACTTCGACCTTTTGGTCGAATATATGGGAATTAGAAAGGCTATAATATATGAAATCGATTTGGACCTTTAAGATAACACTATTGATACGCTATTTAAAAAACTAAAACCTTATATGATAAACATATATATTTTAGCCGTTATATTCCGTTATCAGGAGGGAAAAGCCTAACGACCTCATTTATTACATAATCTCAATAGAAATTTTCGAGCTGGATATTAAACATAAGATAAACAGTAAATCTCACCATTTCCAAAGCTTTACGAATACAATGACAGATTAAAGGTATTAATACTCTAGAGGATAAAAATAGCCACTTTATAAAAGCTTCATTCGAAATAACGCAACTTATTGACATATTAGATTTAAAGAATAAGGATTTATACTCAACGGAAATAGTAAAAAAAAATACCTTACGGTGTAAAAGAGACTATCATTAAAACAACGGGGATAAAGCGTAAGATAACCTAATCCTATACCTATACCTTAAGTTAAAAATAAAGCCCCAATAGAAAAAAAGATTATAATACTTATCTACTATAAAAGTATAATACACTCTTATACCGGTATACATTGTAAAACAAAACCAAACATTAAACCACTCTCAAAATATTGGAAACAACCCGTTCAGCCATAGAGGGAGCGGCCGAAATATCGAAAACAGCCCGCTCGGCCATGGCGGAAGCAGCCGAAACACCGAAAACAGCCCGCTCGACTATAATAGGAACGGCTGAAACACAAAGAACAGCCCGCTCCAGGAAATAACGAGCGTCTTAGAACGCCAATACGTGTCTTACGGAATAATACCCGCTGATCACGACCCCTACTATAGCCTCCCACCGCATCGTTTTCCTACTAATAAAAACGATTTTATAAAAGTTACAAACTCCGCTAGGCTTTAAAATAAGTAAGAAATTGCAACGGTAAACCTTACGATATACTTATTAACAAAATACGGGCCGTATTTAATATATACAAAAAACTAAATATTAAACTATTTCACTTTTATACTATTCTTTCCGGTATATTATTCGGACGAAATAAAAATTTCATATATACCACTTTACATAGATAAATATATTTATTGAGTATTATAACCGTTGTAAATCCTTCTTCCGTACGGAAATCAATTACGAATTCTATAATAAGGATTAAATTGATACGGTTCAAAAATCCGTAAAAAAACCGCTGATATAGATCTATGGAAAATCCTACCGCCTTATTAACTAAGTTTCACGAATGTTAGGTAACTTTTAAAACGTAATATAAAGGTGATAAATTATTTATTTAAGTAATAACAAAATCTTCTCGCGAAAACATGGATTTAGACTTTGTACTTTTGAAACCAGAAAATGATTTAAAAGCCGTTTATACAAGCTTTAAAACGTTGTTGAAAAACTTCATACGCCAACAAACAAGCTTTGGATCAATATTTATGACTAATAAGACTAAAGGTGAAGGTCAAATTACTAAAATGAATATCGTCAAAACTATTTACTATGTTTTGGATCGAAATTTTAAAGTTTACCTAAAGTAAAACGAACGCCTAAAGTACAAGTATTAAGGATAGAACCTAAATAATAAGGGACAGGGACGTTCGTTCGGAAATAAACGAAACTTACCGCGGCTATAACAATACTTACGAAAAAGCATATGAAGCTCCATATATTTATAAAAGCGGTATCTCGTATACGGAAAAGTCTTCTATTAATTTACTAACTACCCCTTTTATAAGTAAATTTGGATTGAACAAAAATTTTAGACCAATTATATATTCGAGGACCGGAAAAAGGCGAATTTTATAATATATGTAACAAAATACGAAGGTATAAAAAATAGATTTAACGTCTACCTATAAGAATATATATCTGAGGTAGAAAACCTTAAAGGTAATAATAATTACCTATTAACTTAAAAAAATAAGACCGCCTAACGAATTTTTACCAGCTTATAAGACGCCTCCTTTATATATATTATAAGCCTAGACTACGTAAACAGAATGTTCGAAGCCTACATATCGTTGTAATTTGCGCATTTGAATAAATAAGATAATCGGTTTTAAGGTATTTTACCTGATACCATTATAATAGAAATTTCAACGACCAGAAAACAATAATTCGAGGCGTTCGTAACAAGGTTTTCGAAATTTTAACTAAACTGAATAAAACAACACCGAAAGATTCTATTTAGTAAAGACAAAACGTTATCGTTTGGAATGATCGTTACGAATACGCGTTTCGGACCGATTACGTTTTACGTAATAAACTTTAAAACACTTTTTTTTACTTTAATTAACTAATATAAAGAAATTCGAAATTAAGGTCCGAAATACGACTAACTAATTTATCTGCATTTCGGATAATGTATTCGTACCACTCCGGTTAAAATTCGACCCCTTATGATTCTTTCCCAATGTACGTATAATTAAGGTTATTTACTTAACGTAACCGGAATTACGGATTTTATACCTACGATTCGAATACCCGGCTATAAAACGCCTTTTATGCCTGCTTTACACCGTAAGTTATACATATATAAAAAAGAATGTACTTAAAGCTATTGAAAAAAATTGCCATAAATACTAATTATACTTATAAGCCTCGCACCGATTCAAATTCCGCCTTTCAAACGATATAAACTTTAACTACAAATTGAGTATCAATTTTATATATTTAAACAACCAAGCGATCCTTCGTGCTGTCAACACAGTAATTTTATTATAAACCCCAAAATTTACACAGAACGATTTCTTTACAAATTAATAAAACACTTTAGTGAAGTAGTAGTTTAACGTTTACCCAAAACCCCTAAAATAAATTATATACGACGGCAATACGGTTTTCGACTTTACCGAATAGAGTATTAAAGCTATGATAACTGGTAACGAATATAAACAAATTCCAATAAGAGCCTTATAAGGTATTTGTTGGTAGGCCTTATATGTTACAACGTTGTCTATTCGAATCGTAGTCAAAGTAACAGGTGTATTGCATTGGTCAAGTAGTGGATATATTGTTCTAGGTTTGGCAGACTGCTAGCTAGTTTGCACTGTAATTTGTATAGCTAATTGCTTGGCCCGTACTCTAGAGTAAATTGCAGCGTACTGTACTTGACTTACACCTAATGCAGTAAGTCTCTACAAAGCAATACATTCAACTTGTAGTACAGTTAACTTTACTGTAAGTAAAGTTAACTTACTGTTTTGTATATAGTACTATTACAACACTAGCGGCTTTTTAGGTTGTACGCGTACGTTAGTGTAGCTAACCATTATTTTCCAATTACTATTAAATTACTTCCTCGTTTACTATCCAGACCCTTATCAATTCCAACTAACTCCTATAATGAATTGCAGCCAATTGTATACAAATTGATTCCAATTAATCTTAATTGCTCCGTTACCCCGAGGTCCGAGTTTATTTACTCTTACAAAAGATTTTTACGCCATAAACTCTTTTAAACCTCAACTTTAATCGTTCCACTTAAACAAATTACCATTAATTCTATAGCAGCCTTTCAATTTGCCGGCACATACTTATTCGCCTTTATATAATCCGGGCTATCTGTGCGGTTGATTAACGTAGCCCTCGACTTATATAGTTAGCTTATTGCTATCTACAAAACTTTCTAAGGCTTTTTTCGGTTATTCTTTTATTATAGAGTTAACGGGGTTATCCTTGCTATCTATCTATCGGAATTCATTAATTTCTCTCCCTTTGCAAGTTTCGCAGAATGTTATTACATTAATTATCAAACATTTTCCACTGGTGGTTCCGAGTTTCAAAAGGTATTAGAAGAGATTCTTCGAGTTATTACAGATTACCCTCGGGATAGAAGGAATCTTTAGCTGCCTAGTGATAATGTTAAGAGTTGTTTACATTATAATACCTACATCGAAGCCCGCCATTATGTCGTAATCCTTTAAGGTCAGAACATTTTATATAATTCTTGTATACTTAACGAAGGTCTAGTAAATTAAATTGCTGATAATATTAAACTGATTTTTCTTCCTGTCGTTATTAATAAGTGTCATTAGGAAGCCAATCTGTAAAGATAAGTTGATGTTTTTATAAAGGAACCATTCGTAAAAAATATTAACTTGGCTTTTAAAAGGTTGATTAAAACTATATTAATCCTATAATCTAAGTTCCTCATCTGTCACTCGAGCCTCTTATTTAACCGGTTAAAATCCTTATTCGTTGGTATTTGTACTTATACCATAATGGATAGGTCGTAAAAATCTTTCGGTTAACATAAGGTAACAATATAGCTACCTTGAACACGTTACTCCAGGTACCGTTAAGCTTTAGCCTCGTTAGTTTTGTTAATTGTAACTAAAATAGCGCCTTATCTCTTTGAGAGAAAGCTAAGGCCGTCGTTAATACCAAACATACGGATTAACGATTTATTAAAATCCAGTTAAATATTTTCTTTTAAGGTCGTTACTAGTTAATAATTTCAAAACATAAAGTCTTTAGTTGCTTTTTATTTCAGTGTTATAAAACTAGAAGTTATAACAAAATAGGGTATCGTTAATTTGTATACCTACTATTTTAATTTTTTTTACGTTATTAGAAAATATAGATCGTATGTTAAAGATTTAATCGCTAGGAATAATTTAAAGTACAATTAATAGGTTAGAAACCAATGGACACTTACTTTAGTTAATCCGTATAATAGTTTCATACAATGTATTAACGTACCTAAAGGGTAAATAGTACGAAATTTTGATAACAGCTTTAACAATACAATTCAGTATAAATCCTTGCCTAATTAAATATAGGTTTACGTTTTATTACAACTATTAAGTATAAACATACCTTTATTCTTAACTAATAAGCTTATTATCAAAGTAATTACTAAATATTAATTGAATTTCTAAATCGTTGACAACTATATAAGGATACAGTCCTTACTTTTATTACCGTATCTTCAAGCGATTGAAGGTGAATTTTCGTACAGCCGTCCCGTAATCTTACCTTTAAATTCGTTAATAATCTTTAACTTAAAAATCATAACGTTTAGGTCTTAAAAGTTGAAATAGGTTTTCGGCACGAATTATATAACTCCTCGAGTTAGTAAGCCGTTAATATCAACCCTATCACTTTTTTTAAAAAGGTTTGTCGAAGGTTTTAATAATACTTTATACTTGAAGCTTTAATACCAAGTTTTTGTCTCCTTTCCTTTTCTGCTTACCCAAATAATATTATAAATATGCCTCGATATATATTCATCCTCTTTAATGTTTTTCTTCTTTGGATGTCGTCCGCGCCGGCGGCGTTTTATCGGTTTATTGATAACGGATAATGAAAGTTTGTATTAGTTCGATCGTTTTGATTAAAAGGCTTTAGAGTTTTTATCTTTAATATCACTAATATAAATCTTAATCCAAGTGGTTCAAAAGAATACAAAACCGTTAACAGTTTCAATAACTACTTTAAAGTGTATGATACTTAATATCTTGTATTGGCCTTTTCATTTGCCAGGTTTCTATTACGCAAGAACTTTAATTTATAACGGTAAAGTAAGTACGTCGATTGTTAAAGGGTCGTTTTTGCTGTTAAAGGCGTTATTAACCCAGCGACGGGCCGATTTATTTCGCAGTTCCCTCAAAGCTTTGCTATAAGCTATAGTACGCTTTTGAGTACTTACCGAAGACGGAGATTCACTCGTTAAACGTGGGTATACTCCAAAACCTAAAAGCGCTAGTACTAAGTCGTTAGGGTATATAGTATTATTAAGGCTTTTTACTACCATTTGTAAACGTTTCTCAGGATCCATAAAGCTTTTAATTTCCAACTTAAGGATATTATACGCCTTGCGAAGTAAAACATGTATCCTTTTAACCTTTTTAATGATTTATTAGGCTTTTATAGGTACTTGTTTTTACTAAATACCTATTATCTTGGTATCTTTTTGGAATTGTATCATAACAAAGTTTGTATCGGCATCTTAAATAACAACGTTTGGTGGACCTAGGTACGTATCAATTTATAATATCCTTAATATTTCCTATATATTTTTTATTGAAAGGGACTTTCAAAACTTCGCCCCGTACGAAGAGGTTATGAAATTAACAACGTAAAAAATAGGCTTATTATCTAAGTTAACCTTATTAATAAAGATTTCGTAGTTGAAATTCTTATCCTCTGTTAATGTAAACTTAAATTTCTAGGGGGCTTGGATATACTTTTGGCAATGGTGGTAAAGCTTTTTAATGGCTTTTAAGACAGATTATTCTATATCATTATACTCTATAAATTTCAGGACTTTATATAACCTATTAACGGCTGAATAGTTGAGAAGCCGATGTAATTAACGTATGCCTGGCTTTGTTAGATGCAACACTATTACTTTGGAACCTTAAAAATAAAACTATAGGTATCTCTACTTAATGGCGAGTGGAAACTTTCAACCGTTTTTAACTAATTCATCTACGTTAATGTCAACATTAATGCCAAAATTCTTCATATCCTTTAAATAAAGAAAAAAAGGCGTAAGGGACTTAAAATATAGAATATAACTACTTCTATAATAATTTAAATTACCGTTATCTATATTAACGATAATTATTCGCCCGGGCTAAAGTTAACCTTGGCTTTACCAACGTCGTAACGATTTATCTTAATAGCTGTAATGCTTTCTCTCCGTAATACTATATACTATGAATAGCGTTCTGTTAAATATATTATTGCTCCTATATCTAGTAGAATACCCTAAAACGTATAGTTCGTAGAACAATCGTGGAGGTTAAAGGTATACAAAAGGTTAGGGACTTTATTAAGGTAAAGGTAAGGGTTTTTACTACTTAAACAGTATAAAAAGGCGTAGTCAGCTAGTTACTAGGCCATACTGGGAGAAATATCTTTATAGTACTCAATCTATTTAGGTATATTAACCACGACATCAACTTGCTTATTACTTTTAACGTCTGCAATTCAATTCAAGTAATCTTATTTAAAAGTAATAGGATATTAAGCGTAATATACTGCTTCACAGTTATTATACTCAGCGTATTAGTAACGAGTTAACCAATAACCAAACTTATTACAAATCCAATATTTCTTACCATTATTACGACGATAGTGCTTATAATTAACAGGTCCGTCTAAATCTTATTAATGTTAAAGTGATTATTACCTTTAATTTAAGGTTAAAGTCGATAAATCAGGCCTCAAACGTTATGGAAGCCCCTACTTACAGTTGATATAGTTAACTACCGTAAGGTTTTCCTTATCTACGTTAAAAAATTTACCGGCTTAAAAGTACATATCAAACGAGTTTGGTATACGCATTATTACGGTGGTAAACGAGAAATGTAACTAGTTAAAAAAGCTTTTACAAGTGGTATTTAGGCGTTATAGGTCGTATTCGAACTTGTTCACGCCTGTAACTATTACCTATTCCTGTTTGCAAAATATAACTTTACCAGCATACGTTTTTTTTATTGCTTTGTAGCAAAATATTAACTTATTAAACATCTAATTAAATACGTTCATTAGTATTTCCTCCTCTTTTTTTCCCGTTATCATTATAATTTATCTTATAATATCCCAGTCTATATGGTTTTATACCAATCAAACGTCGTATTTTAAGTAACCCTTTATACTATCATAGATTTCGTGGAACGTAGTTACTTAAGTTGGGAAGGTTAGGTAATAATCCTTAATGTGCTCTGTCAGTATTCAGGGAAAAAATAAGTTAAAATCAGAAGGGGAAACTTCTATTCACTTGCAAATATTTAAAAAGGATATTATCTTGGTATCGAAGAGGTTGTAAAGCTTTCCGTTGTACTTTTTTATATTATTTCAGATCTAAGCGAAATCCGTTATAAGTTCGTAATTAATATTAACTATTTTGACGGATCTTAAAAAAAGGTCGCGATAATTGTTTTAGCTGTAATTGGTATATCCTAACAGTTCAAGCCTTAAAACCTCCGAGGTACGGTATTAGAGGTAATTGCTAATTACCTGATCCGAAGGGTAAAGTCCTATAGTAAAACCTATAATGGGCTCACACGCGTAAGTAAATCTAAAAAGGGATGGTTTTTAAAGGGTTTAACAATTAAATCGTTTAGGGGCGATAGGTACTTAAAGGATTTAAAAGTCTTAGCGATCTCATTCAATAAACTGGTTAAAAACGCCAATATCAATACCTTTAGCCACGTTAGTGGCCGCTACTTTACGTACCCTACCACTGATAAAGATGTACTCTACGCTATCACGTAAAGGTACTAAACTGCCAAGCAAGTTAATAGGTTTCTTATCGCCAACACGTAAAAGAGGTTCATTTAGCTAATCGTCAGTTAAAAGTCACCTAGATCGCGTTTAAAGGCGGTAATATTACTTAACATTCTTTTTTTCGGTACGTAATTCTCAAAGGCGTTCCTAAAGCTAAGCTAGATCAAATAGTTTTTATATCAGCTTTATAATACCCTATTATAACACGTAAACTTTCTACCGTTTAAACTTTACTTTTACCTTTAACTTAATACCCTTTTAAAATAAAATCCATATATTAATGATCCAGTTACTAAAAAGGTTACGAAAGTTGCTAAAAGTGTAGTTAAGGTTTTTAGTACTGTTGTACTTAACGATATAATAGCTAATAAAGTTGGTAATGTATTTTTCCGTTAATTTTTTGTCCACATCCAACGCCTAAAAGTTTTCGTCATGAAACTTTGTAAATACGGTTACGAGGGTATTAATTCCCTTTTAAATCTTTAGGGTAAGTACCATCTTAATGTTCAGGGCAATTGTGGGTTTGGTGGGATATATAGGTCGAGAAACTTGGTGATCTTAGGCGTAAAGACTTGATGTTTCGGCATGAAGTCACGTGGGATCTTGGCGACTTGGTGACTTGGCATGGGGTCATGCGACGTAGCTTTCTCGGTGCGACTTGGCGATTGGACTTGGTGATCTTAGGCGTAAAGACTTGGTATTTCGGCATGAAGTCACGCGGGATCTTGGCGACTTGGTGACTTGGCATGGGGTCACGCGACGTGGCTTTCTCGGTGCGACTTGGCGATTCTCGGTATTTTCTTTCAAAGTAGCAAACTTGATGATTGACGTAATATGGGGAGTGCAAAAAAGTAAAGTAGGATAAAGGGCTGGTATAAATGGTAAGATCGAAGGTCATTATTAATAGTAAAAGGCAAAGATTATTCGTTGTTTAGCTGTAGAACTTAGTCGTTTTTCTTATAATACTAGCACCCGCAGTAGTATTAACCTAACCGTTTACCAACTTACCGAACTTTAAAACTTCTAACAGTCAATCTCAACGTCTTTAAAAAGGATCAATAAAGATTTCTTAGTGTTTTCGATAATGATGCCGTCGCTAACTTCCAGATTACCGTTATAAAACTGATACAACCCAATAGTCTTCTCTGTTTTCCTACCGTTATAAGACTAACATAGTACTAATAAAGGCCTTTCGCAAAAAAATTTCCTCTACCCTAGCTGCTGTAGCTGTAAAGCATAACCAGAAAGTAGCTTTTTCTTCCACTTAGCTTATCTGTGTTTAACCTAACAGGCAAGCACTAATCAGTGTTGGTAGGCTTTAGACGTTGCAATGTTATCGATTTGAATCGTGGTCGAAGTAACAATAGTATTATATTGGTCAGATGGTAGATGTATTATTTTATATTTGGCAGACCACTAGCTGATCTACACTGTAATTTGTATGGCTAATTGCTTGGCCCATACCATATAGTGAAATGCAGCGTACTGCACTCAACTTACACCCAATGCGGTAAGTCCGCACAAAGCAATACACTCAACTTGCAGTACAGTCAACTTTACTGTGAGTAAAGTTTACCTACTACACTACATGTAATACTATTCCAAGAGTATTGAAAAATATAGACGATATTACGAATCGCTTAAAAAACGTATATAGTATTATTAAAAGAACTAAAAAGTACCGGTTTTAAGGAATCTATTCTACAAATAACGGTTAATGCTATTAATAACACCTTTAGCCTAAGTAAGCTTATCTCTACGCTCCTTGTTTTTAATATCTACCCAAAAATTCACATAAACTCCGTATTATCGTTATTCATAATATAAAGAGCGAATGTTATAACAAAGGCCATAATAGCATTACATTTATTATGGGCTGGAAACGTTGTATCTAAAACGTTAACTATAAGGAATAGCCTACATAAAACCGACGTTTTAAACCTACCATTATAATCTAAAGTTTTCGTTTGGAGAGAAAAAACTAGCTCTTAAAAAATTAATGCATTTAAATACTTTAATATACTTGTTATTTTACCGAATATTATGAATTCGTTCCGTTAAATAACAATATAAAAATATAAAAGAAAGACGTAAAAAAGAGGTCTAAAATCGTAAAACAGACGAAATCGTCAACAAAACACCCCCTCAAGACAACGAATCCAAACCACTCCCAAATACAACTCACCCCTCAAATCACGTATCCGGCCCGCTTCCTTTCAATAAAAGCGGCTAGCCTATATTAACTCTATCCGTACCTCGCCTCTAAAGCCGCCCCCTCGGTTAAAAAATTAAAAAAACGCCCTAAAAACTTTATTATAAACTCCTTTATTACCTAAAAGGAATTGTCAAACCGCGAGTTAAGCTTAAAACTCCGTTGAAAAGGCAATATTACTACCCCAGGTACCCCGTTCAAGTAATTCATCTAAATAAAGATTTTAGCTTTAATTGACCAAAGTGTTTTTCGTTTTGAACAGTTCGATCCGACTATCCACGACACCTACAAGATTTTTCCAATCCGCCTCGTCTATGGAGTAAAAGATAAAACCGGTTGACCTGACGAAAAAACCCGCCTAATTGTCAAAAAATATAATGACGAAAGCAAAAAGAACATTATAACCTAATCGCTTACATTACAACAAATTAGCAACCGTTTAATTTTTATATTTATGGCCTTCCTTATCGTACTGTATAACCTGTATATCGAACTTCGAAACATAAAAAGTTATAAACCCAATATGAAAAGCAACTTAAACGATGAATTTACGCCGATATACCAAAAGATCTTAAGTAATACCATCTACCCGAGATGATTCTACGTATTATAAAACCACTTTACAATTAACTAAAACCGGTGTTTATTAATATAACACTTATTAAAGGTATCATACAAAACGGCTCGAAATAACCAGCTTTACCTTTAACCCGTATTTATTAGTATTAATAACCTATTCGAAAGGTTTTACACTAACGGGTATATAAATGGATGATATTTTAACGTTATATAACGCCTCGTTATCCGCGTTCAAAAAGATGAAACTTATAAAAGCTGGTTTAAAAGAAAAACAAAAAACGTACCTAATGGAAAAAAAATATAATAGATTGCAATAACGCTTTCATCACTTTCTAAAACGGTGTTTCAAGCCTTACATTAAAGAGGTAGCTAAACAAAGTTACTTTCATCGTTTTGAATAACGTAAAACGGGCCGACTAATATAAATGTAACGTATATTTAATGTTTCAATTGCTTTTATAATACAACTCAAAGCGGTATTTAACCTTTCAGTCGCCGCGCAGTACTATACCACCCGAAAAACAATATATATAAGGCGCTTAATAAAAGCCTTCTATAACAAATACATAATCGAAAACGCGGTTTATAATTTGTATCTCTGAATATACGTATTGTAACGTTGTTTGTTTTTATTAACGGCTTTTTCGCTAAGAATAACGATTATAATTCGTAAATAAGCTTTATTCTCATTCTCGGCAACAAAATACCGGATCGAAACGGCTTTATACTTCGTAAAAATATTATATATCGGAACTTTACCAAGTATAAAAGGGTTAAGAAAAGAATTTTAGCTTCAAAAATCTATAACATAAGTAGAGGTTTCGATTCGGGTATTACTATAACGATAACAGTCTGGATAATTATTTCCAACCTTAGTTTACGCTCTATCCCTCTTATTATATATATTAATTCCTTTTCGTTTTACAAATTCTTAGTAAAACTCAGTATTTAGAATAAAAATCGGTTGATAATTGATATTATAAGTTTACGGGAGTCGTATGAACGCAGTAAAATCGAAGAAAACAAAATTGATAGCAAATTAAACCCAATGAACGAAATAACCAAAGCTACCCTAAACAGAAAATTAAAAACGCTTATATCGATAAATACACGATTTATCAATGTAACTGAAAAGGGTTTACGACCCTATTAAGCTATCGTACCACTGTTAACAAATTTAAAAACGGCTTAAATTTTGCTATCCACGCTGCTTTACAATTTATACCTTCATTTATCTATACCATTTTACACCGCTCCTAACATTCTATAACTCCTTATTTTACTTACATCGATCCTGCTAAATATCGCAATTTTTTATCTTTTCTATTTAATTTTACTACTTTATGCCGCATCTAACGTATTAATACACTCTATTTTATATACTTTGGCCCTACTAGGTATTTCGCTATTTACTTTTTTTTTATTCTACCCTACAATATCGTACCGATTTTGGCATATTATCACTTTTATTTTATACATTTCAAGTCACATTCTGGACGCGATTGTCTAAGAAAAGTAATAACATTATTGTAACTGAGCATGCCAGCAAGGATATAACCCTACGCTTTACAACGAATACCCTTGGGCAAAGGCGTAAAGGAGGCTTTACCCTTCTTACGGCGATATACGATAGGGTTGTTAAACTCGCCTACATAATATATATATAAGCCCTGTTTCTAGGCGGTAATAATAGTCACCGACTCCTTCAACCGCCGGTTAACGCCTACTACTAATTAGCATTAGTTTATTTTAATTATTTACGACCGCGATTTTCTTCGGAACGCCTCGAATATTATATTTTTATCAACAAATGTTTTTAAAGTTCAGTTAAAACTTATTATAAAGCTAGCGGGCGTGTAATACAGCCTCGGCTTACGGTCTTACGATTATGAGAACAGGGGCGTATAAGTTCCTAATCCGCTCGTAGCGGTAATAATAGGCCGAACGACCTCTGTTTTCATAGTAATCGCTAACGAACTTACCTATGGCCGCGGACGCAATACATGATACGTAGGGTGTATCCATTAGTGGCCCGGGATTATGGACCTAGGTACGTCGCTTTAACGCTTTACGTGTTAAAAAGGTTTCGCAATGTACCCTAGTGATACGGAGCTCGAGGTAGCGAAACAGATCCGCTTTGTATTTCTTTTCTAAAAAGGAAAAAGTTCAAGGTATATAAATGGGTAGATTTAGGTATATGAATCCTAACATAATTGCGCTAGGTTACGTTTATAGCGTAAAAGAGCTTTTACAGGTAATAAGGTTTTTGCTGATAGGGAGAAGATTAGGTTTATAACTTTAAAAACCCTTTATTCCTCCCCTTAGGAATTGAGGAAAATGGAGGAAAAAGAGGGGGAGGGAGGGGTAGTGGCGGTAACGGAGAAAAAAAAGGCGGCGGTAACGGTAGAGCTTAACGGGGTAGCGATGGGGGGTATAATAGCGGCGGGTGGGGTCATAATAATAAAGGAGATTGTACCAAATAATAATGGGCTGCTAAGAGTGTCGGCGGCTACGGTAACGGCGGTATGTCGACACTTTTGCGTCTAACGAAGCCTAACTTTTTTATTTTTATGCGGCATTTGTTTAAAAAAAGGTTAGTATATAAGTGTTAGTTAAGTAACTTACATATTCAAACGACTTGATTTAATTAATTAAAACAAAAGATTAAATTAAGATAGGAATTTGTATTAATTTGAATTACGCGCCTTTAAAAGAAAAAAAAGAAAGTTTTGCTTAAACCGATAATGGTATATCTTTTTATATTAACCCAAAAAATAATTACGTAATTACCCTTACGTAATTACTCATATGTAATCACTTCTTATAACACCGGCATAATTACCCCTATGAAAAACTACGAAAGGTGCTATTATTAACCATATCACCCCCATTTGGCTATATTAACTAGGGCCAAACTATAATTATTACCGCGGCCAAAACTTGCTAATTCGAACTTTTATAACCACATTGTCGTTACGGAAACTGTTAATTTAAACCTCTTGCAATTGATAGTGTAACAACACTATTACTACAAAAACTGTTAATTTGAACGTTTGCAACCATACTATTATTATAGGGCTATGTATACAAAATCATTATAACTATACTATTACTACTAGGTAATAGGTATATAAGGAAGAAAAAAACCTATGTGAATATTACTATATACCCTCATAAATAGTATATATAGGCCTAGTGGTAGTATACTGTATTACAAGGTGCACTTTTACAAAGTATACGATAATGTGTCATACTGCAGGCTGCACTCTTGCAAAACGTAAAGTTCATTATGTATAGAGCGGTCTGGAATGGTTATTCCAAACCGAATGGCAATGCATGGAACGGTCTGGAATGGGTATTCCAGATCGTACGGCAAAAGGACTACTGCTTGAATGGGAGGTATATAACCTCCTATCTGTAGCGTACTCTCTCTGAAATACTTCTTTTATGATATCATCTTTTATTACTATAATACCAATCTAACGATTACTCTTCTACTTGCCTTTTCATGTGAATAAGTATTTAAAACCTACCGATAATTATACTTTCTTTATACATTAATATAACGACTTAACTAATAATAACATTAATATATCATTAAAAATCGGATTTTTATGATGATTAGTAAGAAAGATTAATGATAGGAGTATGAGTTTAGAATTATATATCTAATTTATTGAATCTTCGTTAAATTTCAAAGCATTACACGCAACGCATTAATGTCCGAAGTTTATAGAATAATAGCTAGCTTTAATATATGTATAACAACGTAGAAAATATTCAATATTGTTATTAAGCAATGAAAGATTTTACCTATCCTGGTTGTAATTTACACCTATTTCAAAAGCCTGTTTAAATGCCTTTCGAAACCAAGAAGAACTAGTGAAAAACGTCTAATAATTAACATAATAACACTTTGTAAAGTTTACAAGAATAGGAAAACCAAGGACTTGAATTGAATCGACGGCAAAGATAATCCAATAAACGTTATAACGAAGTCGACACCAAAAAGCCTTTGGAAAGGTTCGTAAATAGTAATAAATTGACCATATGTATTGAGGGCTACGCAGAAAGACCACCTTGTATGCTTAGGTTACGTAACGATAGGTAAGAGGTGAAGTGGGGTACCCTAGTAAATTAGAAGACTGTCAGGTAATTGAAGCCAGCGAAATTGGCTGGTACAGTTGAGTTGGGGTTGTGTACAAGTTTGTGGCGAACGATTTGTGTATGGGAGATAATGAAAGTTGGAACTCGGAACCGTGGGATAAAAGGAGGTAATTGGAGGTAATTTAGGTGCAGAACATACTAGAACTGACAGGGATTTGGCTGTTAGACGAGGAAGCAGTTTGGTGGCTACCGGAAATAAGTGGTGGACCACACTGGCGTGCGTGTACAAAGCAAAAAACCGCTAGTGTTGAAATTGTAGTAATTATGGATACAGTTAGTCAATTATACTGTCAAGTAAATTAACTGTACCGATTGCAAGGTGAGTGTATTGTTTTGTGGGTTAATTGTATTAAATGTAAAGTCAAATATAGTATGTGCTCAATTCAAACTAGGGAACGGGCCAAGCAATTAGCCATAGAAATTGGTGTGCAGACCGGCTAGCGGTCTGCCAAACCTAAAACAATACATTCACCACTTGACCACGTAATACTACATTTTCTTTGACCATGACTTGAGTCAACAACGTTGCAACATCTAAAGGCCTATGAGGTAAGTTCTATCAACACTCAATTTATTAAAAATAAACGAGATATTGTGATTGTCATTAAAACACGCAAATTAATGATTTATTATAAGTTTCATACGTAAAAAAACTGATAATAATATGACTGTAAGCTAACTGGAAAAAAAATTTAGTTTTAAATTACCAAACATCTTGAATTCAGTAGTTTATGACTGCAAGACAAAAGAAAAGACGTGGTCGCAAAGGAAACCTTCATACACTGCAAAATGATTAAAAACCCTAATCTTTTAGTAAAATTCATCAAAAGTGTAGTAATGTAGGTTATAAATAATACTCTTTTAGGTGTTAATATAAAAACAACTTTTAATATTGCGAAAAATGAATTTAGTTAAGAGTAATTGGATTTAATATATTCAGATACATTTTATGAGTTACTTTCTTTGAAGATAGTAGTGTTTGGTGAAGTTTAGTAGGATACCCATAGTGCTACCCTTGTTTTTACGGAAATACTCCTATCAAATTTCTCAACTTTTCATTTATACGTTTTAATGAACTTTTTATCGGTACTTAACTTTAATCTGAATAAGTTTACGTTATCTTCAGTATATTTTTAAGATGATTTGTGTTTGTATAGTTAAATACTTAAATTTCATATAAGTTTAACATCAAAGTTTATACAAGTTTATTATTGAGATTTGTATGTTTTTATGATTAAGGTTTGCATGGATATTGTTGGTAGGCCTTTATTGTTGCAACGTAGTCGATTCGAATCGTGGTCCAAGTAACTGGTGTATTGTATTGAAAATTGGTGATGTGTTTGTTACTTCTAAGTTTGGCAGACCGCTAGCCAGTCTGCATACTAATCTGTATGGCTAATTGCTTGGCCCGTGCCCTAGTCTGAATTGAGCATTTACAGTACTTGACTTGCAGTCAACTTGCAGTCAGTACAATCAACTTACAGTCAGTATAATTGACTTGACTATGCTGCAATTGACTGCTGTCCCAACAGGTTTACTATTAAGGTTAACACGGGGTTAGTATTTATATTTACATAAATGTATCATCAAGGTTTGTATAGGTTTGTGATTCAGGGTTATCAGGGTAACTATGCGGAAATTGACATTTATTCATATACGTAAGCAGAGGGCTAAATTTTTTGGCTGGGATAGCCCTGTAGAAGCAGGGGTAGCCCTGTGGGCCGCCTGTCATTAATGTACCCAAATTCACTGAATCCATTACCCGTGGCCGTGTTATTCGTCGCCCTGCCAGAATTTGAGGAGTCAATGCTCCTACTTCCGATGTACATTTTCATGTTCTTCTATGCATATATCTATTCAAGAAATCAATTGTTTATACTGTACAATTATGGAGTTTGGGTGGGAAAGGTGTGCCGCGGGTCCGGGTAGCATGGTACCGTGTTTGTTGTTTAGATCGCACCACTGGGCATACAGTCAAGTCAGTAAGCAAGTATTTCCTGGAAAGACTCGGCGGACCGGGTCGTGCCATGTGTCCATGAAGCTTCTCGTCCACGGAAACTCGGATAGATGCAAGTCTTGGCCCAGCCTGCCTCGATCCTTATGACTACTGCGAAGTATCCAGTAAACCTAATATTGTGGGTAGAAATAGGAGGATACCCCCAGCCCTGCAAGAGTCAGTGGCGGCTCGAGAAA
This sequence comes from Anisogramma anomala, assembly GCA_038502455.1. Lineage (NCBI taxonomy): Eukaryota > Fungi > Ascomycota > Sordariomycetes > Diaporthales > Gnomoniaceae > Anisogramma > Anisogramma anomala. The sequence continues at coordinate 3,645,582 of JASMMZ010000009.1, forward strand.
GGACTGTGCCTGCATGGAGCTCACCGCCTCCGCGAGCGCTGCGAGTCGTCCAACAAGATCGATGCGGATCACGAAGTCCACACCCAGTGATGGACTGCCGTTGCCCCCCAAGCAGAATGCAAGCAGCATGTTGCGGCGCTGTGTATTCGGTGCCCGCGAGCGGTCGTTGCGAACGCCGATTCCGACTCCACGACACCACCAGGAACCCCCACGGTGTTGTCGCAAGGACGGTTCACGGAACGGAAATTGCAGAGAATGCAATTCGACCTGGTGGCCGGGCTTTTGTATTGGCTTTTTCCTGGGACCCGCGTGCGGCGACACCCGCGTGACCCTCCGATGGGAGACGACATGGCCTCGACACTCGGTGTGACCGCTTGGCGATGGAAGACGTCGGTTTGGTGCGCGGACTCGCTTCCAGAGCACTGGGACACGAGCCGGGTCTGCGCCTAGCAATGGCAGGTTGCCTACCCTGCCGTCCGCATGTGTGTGTCTTCTTGTCCCAGACAGCACCCCGTCAGGCCACTTTGGTCTCGGACCGCAGCGTGGTGGCGTGCGGGCGCATCGGCGCAGGCGGGTGCAGGAGGCGCATGCGGGTCGATGCATCCAGCAGCGCCGCTGCGCGCTGCATGTGACGCCTCGCATTCCCAAGACAGGCCAGGCCAGGCCAGGCCAGGCCAGGCCGGCCCTGTTCCCACCACCCACTCACTGCAGTTGCATGGTTTGGATGTTGTCGCTGCCCGTGGGGTTTTCCCATGGTCCACTGCGCCGAAGTGGCTTTCCGTCCATCTGACTGGCCATGTTCCCACAAAAGATGTGGTGCTACGTGCGTACAGTACGTGGTCCACAAAACCACCGTGGACGCGTCCCAGAGGAGCCGGTCCCTGCAACGCGGGTGGTGGACGCATGAGCTTCGCCCTTGTATACAAGGGCCGAGCGTCAACACCAGTCTTTTCTCCCCTCCTTGATTTCCGGATCCGGGGCGAGCCGTCGGAAGACGGCGGGCCCACCTCGAGCTTTACTTTGTGTTGGCGTCGAGTGGAACGTCTGTGCGAGCCCATGCTGACTCCCTTCCTACCTGCTGTCCCCCCCCCCCCCCCACCTCCTCCTTCTCGAACACCAAAAACCCGCGACTTCGCACAAAACACGAACCAGCTCCAGGGAGGCAGGACGGGAAACATGGTCATGCGCTACTTGTCTCACTGCCATGCCGAGAGACGCGGCTAGGTCTCGCAGCGACGCGGGTCGGCATCGTCAACCGCGGATGGACGAGCCACCGTCGCCGAGCCCACGCAACGGTCGATCTTGGTTTTCGTACCCATGGCAGCGGCCTACCATTTGCAGCCACGGAGTGATTTCTCGAAGGGAAGACGCTGCGCCGAGAGCGACGGGTGGACTCCGGGTGGATCGTCAACCCCATATCCTGTCGTGGTATGCAGTGGACCGATACGGCTCCACTAGACGATCGACATCCCATCTCATCCCCGTACGGCACTTATCGACATTCCTTGCAGGACACCAGTGGCACATCTTACATGGCGCTTGCTTGGATGTTGCTCATGGTAGCGAAGACCAATAGACCCTGTGGGAAAGGGCTGACCCTCCACGTCAAAGACAGGTACAGTACGTTCGCGGCACGTACGGGAACCTCACGATAGCGAGCCATCACCCAGCTTCCGTCCACACACCCGCCGCGACGAGGCCCAGGCGGCCCGAGTCACGATGCGCGCTCATCATCATCATCAGACATGTTTGTCGTATCACGCGTCTCTGCTGCCTGCTTTGCATATGCACCCGTCCGTGAGGCATGCAGATGTTTTGCGGCACAGCGGGTCCTGACACTGGCGCTGCCTAGCCGATTCCGTCAAGATGCTGTGGGACCCGGACGGGGCCGTCGTGGAGAAGAGCAGGCTCAGCCTACGTGCTCCGCTTGCTTTCGGAGAAAAGGCAGCTGGCTGGTCTGATTGTCTCTCTTTTATCCCCTTGGGGTGTGTTGTTTCACAACACGGCGCGTTTTCCTCTTCGTCTCTCTGTGCATGCTGAGGCCTCGTGCATGCTGTCGGCCGTGCAGCTGCTGTACAACGTCCGCGCAAAAACAGTGATGCCTCCTCCCCAAACTGACATGAATCATGCCATGTACAGATGGTAGACGTGCTGGGCGAGGATCTAACGGTATTGTGGCCGACGTGGGCGCCCTGCCTCTCAGTACGGACTGTACTATGGTATCGTACTGAAAGAATAGCATCCCTGCCAGGTACATACCACCATAGTACGTGCCAATACTTTTGCTTCGGCGAACAGGCCTTCGTTGTAGGCGCAGGCAGCATCGTGACTGTTCCAAAATGCCGAGCTGGCGGTTCCAATCCCACTCCAAGTCATGGGAGGTCCGTCATGATACATATCCCATCCTGGCGCGAGACTGCCCAGCAGTGGGCGTTCGCATCGGCCAAAGAGAGAGCGAGAGCGAGAGACAGGGAATCCACATCCAGTGACAGTACTCTCTCTCGGCTGTGTCGTCGGGTCCGAGTCAGACGCTCGCTGTCGGCCCATCATGTGACTAACTGTCTGTCTCAGTTACGAGGCTGCGGGTCGGACCTAGGGCGCATCTCCGCCAGCCAGCCAACCAGCCAGCACTATAGGGATGTCTTTTTTCCTAGTTGCTGTCTGCGCTGGCCGCCGCGCGGGAGTCGCCGTTGTGGGTTGGGGGAGGGCAGCGCAGGGTCGTGCAGGAGGGACGGCCTCATCTGGCCAGCCATTCGGGGGCGCACCGAGTCGCCGAGCTGGTGGGTTACTACATCATCGCAGTAGTGAACTGGCCATCCTATCTAGGGAAGTGCCAGGCAGGTGACTCTTCTTTCATTCTGCTGGCCAGCTTGATGGCAGGGGGCTTGCACAACACGAGCCCAGCGTGGCGGGGCCGGCATTGCTTATTGGCAGGTCTGTGTGCGACCGCCTCCTTCGGGTGTTGCTGAACTTCACGGCCTGTTGGCGGAATGCGCTCACACAACCACAGGAAGGGTGATCAAAGGGGGGCTGCTGAGATTCGGCTTGTCTTTGCATTATGTTAGCTAGCTGTGCTATATGTCAGCCTGTCTGCCCTTGTCTGTCGTTGAGCCGATGCGCTGCAGGTCTACCTACAGTATGCTTGCTGTCTGCATCGAAAAGGCAGGTATTCTATCACCCCCACCACCTCTTATCCGGGCTTAGGGCGCCCGGATTCTCGGACCCTTGCTCTGTTTTGAAACAAGCTCCTATCAGCGTCTTGCACCGAATCTGCTTGGGGTATCGGCTTCAGATGAAGTGGTACGCTGAGATCGGTGAAACGTCTTGGCTTCCCGGTTTGAGTTCGGACGTTGCCGCGGATGCGACAGATACCACGACCGCCTGCGAGAGCCGGTCGGCATTTTGTCAGCCCTCATGGCTTCCCATCCTCGTCCGCGTCCGCGTCCTCCTCCTCCTCCGGTGGCTGGCGCAGCGTCACCACCACCCGCTTGCCATCCATCTCGATCTCATACTTGCCGCCCAGCACCAGGTCCTTGGCCACGAGCTCGCGCGTGCGGCCGAGACTCTCGATGGCGGCGATGCGGTCGCTGGTGCGCGCGAGGTGCGCGCGGAAGCCGGGGGCAGAACAGATCTCGCGGAAGGCGCGGTGCATGGGCACGCTGGAGGCGCGCATCTGCGCGCCCGACGTGATGGTGAAGAGGTTCATGCGGTCGAGCTCGCGCACGAAGTCGGCGCGCGTCTGGATCTGTTGCGCGATGTGCATCGGGACGGCGGGCAGCCGGTGGCCGGCCACGGCGTCGTACGCCTGGTGCGCGGCGCCGTGCGCCTCGGACGCGGTCTCGCGGTCGACCAGCGCTTGCGCGAGGACCATTGCCGCGGCCTAGGGGAGAGGGGGTTGGTGGATTAGCGGGTTGTGCTGCCTGCCAATGTTTACCTTGGCTGGCTGATCTCGCCAGCTCCTATGTGCGTCGGGCTCGGACTTACCGCCCACTTCTGCTGATCCATGACATCGTCATCCATCTCCTCGCCCAGAATCCAGCACTGGTTCAGGAAATAGGTCTTCTCGAGGTCCTTGATCTCGTCGCACGTCCTGAGCATGTCGCTGCTCTTGGCCACCCGGTTCAGGAACGATAGCCGCCCACCGACGCGGTCGTACACCTGCGTGGCCATCTCGTCCGACAGAGTCTCCTGGAAGTAGCGCGCGCGGTAGCGCTTCAGCGCCGCGGTTGCGGGCCGCTTGGACAGGTCCGACACGCTCAGCACCTCCATGCGCGTGGCAAGCAGCTTCAGGCGCTCGTAGACCCAGTAGTCGTCGCTGTTGAAGACCATGGTGACCAGGTTCGCGGCAGCCCACTGCTCGGCGCGCTGCTGCAGTAGCTCGAAGAGGTTGCGGCCGTCGGTGTCGTCGCGCACGAGGTGCACCTGGTTGATGATGAGGACGAGCGGGCGGCCGACGGCGGCACGGTGGCGCAGCGCGATCTTCTCGAGCTTGTTGAGCGCGCGCTCGATGTCGAGCAGCGCGGTGGCCTCGCGCGGGCCCTTCTCGCTGAAGTAGCCGCCGATGTAGTCCTCGTGGAACTCGTAGTCGAGCGCCTTGCCGAGGCGGATGCGGAAAATCTCAAGGTCGCTGTGGGCCTCGAACATGGCGATGCCCTCGCCGTCGATGCGGCGCATGGCCTCGATCAGCATGCTGCTCTTGCCCGTGCCCTTGTCGCCCAGCAGCAGGTGGTAGTGACCCTTGTCGAGGCCAGCGACGATGGCGTTGACCTTGGCCTGCTCGGGCCGGCGCACCCAGTGGTCTTCGTCGTCGCCGTCGGTGTGCGCGGCAGCGGCAGCGGCGTTGGTGTAGATACCCTTGCCCAAGGCGGCGAGGTCGAGCACGGGGTCACCGGGCTCGAAGGCACGCGCCATCTTGACGAGCTGCATGATCTTGTAGAACTTGTGGTACGCGTACGCGGCGGCGGCGAAGCCGGCGGCGATGACCAGGATCGAGGCGAAGGAGGTGGCGGCGGACTCGAGCATCTTGTGCGCGAGGGACGGCTCCTCGCGCTTGGATGAGGACGAGGAGGCGGTTTCGTCGTCGCCGCGGAGGCGCGGGGAGGTGGTGGTGAAGGGCCGCCGTGGTGGGGGTGGTAGTGGTGGTGGTGATGGGCCATAGTGCGCAAGGGGCCCTGGTGGTAGAGTGATGGGTCGTGCAGGGCCGAGTCCTCGTGCGACTGCGACTGTTGCTGGGCGCGTGTGCAGCGCGCGCAGAGCACCTGGTGTGCGCAGGCTGGATTGCATTGTGGCTGCTGTCTTGAGTTGCATTTGTAACATGCACGGACGAAGAGAGTCGAGAACAGATCGGGCTGAAGTTGGAAGTGATGAAAAAAAAGGGGAGATAATGAGAGTAAGAAGATCAAGTGAGCGACGCAAGGAAAAGGACGCAAGGAAAAGAAGGCAAGGAAAAGAAGGATGGTCAAGCTATGAAGTGAGTAGCAATCAAGCAACGGAGCATCCGCAACGGCGGGCAGGGACGCGCAAGGGCAAGTAATGCCAGTGCAGTAAAAGCAAGTATGGCCAGATGCCGAATGAAGATGTCGAATGAAGATGTCGAAAGAAGAAGAGGAGGATGAGGTGTTGTTGTTTCCATCGTGAGAGGAGATGAAAGTGGGTAGACCGGAAAGAGGTCCGAGCCACCCCTGCCCTTGTCCCCCTAACCCTGCACGCCGACGACATGTAAATTGGAAGGAGCGAACATGCCCGATTAGGAAACAACGACATCACCAGCCCTGGCACCTCCAACTCCGAACATGGCCGGCCTGATGCTAAGCCTGCCATTTGCAGCGCCATTTACAGCGTCTCCTCCCCTCGTGAGTCGTCATGCTATCATCTATCACTTTCACGTGCAAGTACTGGCCAGTCCGAGTCCGCGGTCGGCTTGTCCAAGACGGCGCTGGCGCTATATTCTGTTCCGAGAACATCAGCCAGTGTGTCAAGTCCCACGATAAACAACCAAGTGCCTCTGATCAATCCGCGCCTCTCGCAGCAAAAATCCTGCCAAAATCCACGCTGCAACCACTCCAAACGAATCATCCACCACATCAACATGCCGAAGCAAAAAATAAACATGGTCGACTCCATGCCGTCCTTCGCCAGCGGAAGCGAGCCTACGACATTTCCACTGCCTTTGGAACTACGTCGCCAGATATGGGAGCTATGTTTCTTCCACGATGAGCCCACCATGTTCTCCTACAGCCCCACCATGTTCAAGTACGAACCGGCGGGACCAGAGGGCTGGATCGTGACGCAAAAGAGTTACCCCGTCACCATGCAAATCAACTGCGAGTCCCGCGACTGGACCCTCTCGCTCGTCCGGGAGAAGGAGGCATACACCATCGGCGAGCGTAAACGCCTCTTCAATCCGGCCATTGACACCTTCTTCCTCCCCGACATTGACATCATTTCCTTCAAGCTACGCCGCGATCTGGTCCATGAACTGGTGACCGCCGGCGTCCAGCACTTGGCCGTGGCCATGCTGAGCTCGGCCACCGACTGGATCTACGACAGCCACAAGCCCCACAAACGCTGGCTGCTGCACCATGTGCTGGCCCGCTTCACCCCCGCGCTGCGGACCGTCGCCGTCGTCGTCACCCACAGCCCGTACTACTTCGACTCCCCCCCGAGCACGCACACGACCAAGCCGCACGTCCTGCGCCGCTGGAGCGCCCCCGCCCTCGCCCCCGCCCTCGCCCCCGGCCTTTCCGCCGGGGAGGCCGCGGCCCCGGGCGGCCGCTTCGCCATGCCGCCCTTCGCCCTCTGCGCCGCGCGGCCCGCCGGCGCCCACGGCGTGCCCGCCGCCGACTTCGCCCTGTGGGTGCGCCCGCACGCCGCCCGCGTCGAGGCGGAGCTCCAGCGCCTTCGGAAGTGGTCCGCCGACACGCACGCGCGCCCCGTCGCCTTCCACACCGCGCGCATGCTGGTGCGGGGAACGCCCGCGGTCATGCTTGCGACGGGCTGGAAAGAGATGGTGGACGGTCCGGGAGGCTGACGGAAACTTGCGTCGCGCCTGAGTTCTCGGCGGGTGCGGATATGTACGGTATGAGGTTGCTGCTGCGGGCTGGCAGCCTAGGGGCATTTGTTCCACGGATCAACTAATTCATGAATTTAATTGACGTCTTCAACGTCGCGTTGTCACACCTAAACATACAACCGTCATCAGATGGATATTGATGGATAGTCTTGCATATACATTCTTGTGGCAGTCTCGTCCCTGTCCCCCGCATGGGTGGTGTAGGCAGGGTGTTGCAATAAGGTGCAGCTATACCCCGGGATAATTTTGGTCTACATCGGTTGTGCGTGCCGCATAACATGTAGTTCACATAACCCATGATATGATCCATAGAAGGCCTTCAGGACTGTTTACTTCAGTTAGGGATAAATTAGATGATTTGTTTTAGGTATGTTGGTACGGCAGGTCGGGTAACGTATTGTTGGATCAGTTGTAGTATTTGACGATGAAAGACGAAGAAACTAGACTAGAGTAGAGCTTAGCGGAGCTGGGCATGTAAGATATAACAGGCACGGGCACGTGCCTTCCTCATACTATATACCAGTCCTTGCCCTTTATCGTAAGTATGTCTGTACCCCTACTTATATACAACAAGTCCCCGGGACCAAAAGGAAAAGCAATGTTTTTATTGCATAACGATGAGACCTGAGAAGCGAGAAGCGAGAAACGAGACGCGAGACGTCTTATAAACGAAGACTTTTCTTATATGCGTCGATAAGGTTTTGGTAATGGTCCAGATTTTTTGCAGCTTTTTATGCGTCGGTTTTGGCGGTATATCCCTTTTAACGAACCAGGTATTAGATTCGTTTTCCTACGTGACAACAACGATTGGAGTGTTTGTTTATAATTTTCTCAATCATTTGTTTGTCTTTTTAAGGGCCTTTTCGTACCATACTAGTTTAGGTAACTGAAGCACGCATATGAAGTAATTATATTTAGAATCGTTATTAAGCGATAAATATGATATGTTTATCGTAAGATAAACGCGTTAATTTGTAGATAAATTAAGCGTATAAGTTAGGCTTTGCATACGTTTTATTCTAATGTAAGGGTTTAACTTCATTGGCAATAACTTTCATTACCAATATAAGAGCTTATATTATTTTATGAATAACTATATACGATCGCCAACCTTAAATTATATTTCATAGTAATTTTTATTGCAATGGTTTTTAAGTTTAATAGCTCTAACATTCATAGTAAGTTGACTATTTCGACGTTAATGTGGCTTTATTAAGCGCATTTCTGCTTGTTGTAGCAGGAAAGTAGTATTTAAGCAACTTACAAAAGTACGCAACCGAACGCTGAATAAATACTTATAAAAGCTAATATTGATACCGTGTAAATAGGTATTTTTTATATTTCATTAGAATATAGTTATATACTTAGTTTATAATTATTTAGTATATTCAACGATATAATAACGTAAAACAATTTCGATGACACGGTTTTTTTCATTTGGTTAACCCATTCATTTCAAAATAATAAGCGTTCGTTATCTTTAACTGATTATCAAAGCCCTTTTACAATACTTCCTAAGAAGAAAAGAGAGAATTAACGTTGAGATTAAAAATATTTTTTAAAAAAAAGCTACTAAAACTGCATTAAATTCCAGTACAAAAATTTTGCCTGACAAACTGTTGTGTATATAGTATACCTATTGGTAGGGCTTTAGACATTGCAACATTGTCGATTCGGTTGGTTGAAGTAAAAGTAGTATTAAAATGATCAAGTGATGAATATATTGTATTAGGTTTTGGAAACTGGTAGCCGGCCTGCATACTAATTTATATGGCTAATTGCTTAGCCCGTGCCCTAATATGAAGTGGACGCATACTGTATTTGAATTTACAATAGACTTACAAAACAATACACTCAACTTGCAGTTCGTATAGTCAACTTTACTGTCAATAAAATTGACTGACTGCATTACAATTACTATTGTTCCAACAGTGGTCGAAAATTTTGAAATATAAGAAAAAATTGGAAACAAAAATGAATCTTTTTAATTAAATACTGGATAAACTGATGTTTTATCAACAAGTAATAAGAAATATAGGAGATACAAAAGACATATTACATTAGAAAATTCGTTAAAATACTAAGGGGTACAAAAAGTTTAAATATGTTTTACAGTGCCCTAAATCCATCTGTAAATTCTTATTGAGCTAACTGTACTCCTTATTTACATTGGTGATGGCACGGATGTAAAACTTGATTAATATATTTCCCCAACCCCATATTTGGGTTGAATACTTGTAATTGAAGAGTGATTCGAGTGTAAAAAAGGCAGATATGGATAAACGAATAGTAGTCAAAGATAGGTATAATACTATTGATACTAAAAATTCATAAAATGATATATTAGGATTAAAAAAACAAATTAAAAGTATTGGAATATCGATAATTGCAACAACTGCGAAATGATTGTAATCAACCAATTTATCATAGGGAAAAGACCAAGTTCTCATTTATACAAATTATAATATAGTTTGATCATCAATATACCTTACTTAGAATTGACATATCACTTTTATCAATGTAATACCACCAGTTATTTCGATTATAGCAGTTCGAATCCACTATTTTTACAATAATCAAAAGTTTAAAAACAGTTACATTATTATTTTATTAGAGGATATTTCTTTATCTTTACAACATAGTCGATTTGAATATTCGTTCGAAGTAACGAGTATTCTATTAAAACTAGTGATATAGTTCTGATTTCGGTAGACTGATATCTATTTTATACATTAGTTTGTATGGGTAACTGTTTTAGTTATGCCTTATCCCAAATTTGAAATCAAACTATAATGGAATTAGAGTCAATACAATTAATTGAATGGTATTACAATTTATTAATGTATTAACACTAGCCAAAAAAAATCATATTTAAACTAATGTGGTAAATTATTGATTCATGGTAATGGTACAAGTTTGTATTATTTCAAACGGCTATTACTCTATTCATATCTATTTTTTATACCAAATCATATTTTAATTGCGAATTGATGACATATAATTCTGATTATACACTTTATTCATTTTTTTAAATGAGTCTTTTGTTATAAACCTATATGAATATAATCATGTAATTTTATTCGTAATTTAAAGTAGGTTTTTTGTATTGATTACTTTCGTACTCATGTAGTGTATAAAGATATTGAAGTGGGTTTAAATTATTTTCCGGTTGGTCTATATATCCCCTGATGATAATAGTTACTTTCTCATTATTTACAAACCCTTTGAAGTCGATGTTAGGCAAAGTTTTTTTTTATAACATCGGTGAAATTATCATTATTATTTATTTATCAAAACTTGTCGATTTTGACAGTTTGTTTCATTTCATTAAACTTCATTACGGTTATCATTCAATTTATTCTTAGTTGTTTTGAGATTTTGTAAGTATTTCGAGAGGAGGATAAAGTTAATATAAATAATTATTGGAATTGGAGGTAATTTGAGCTATTCGATGATAATTCTTGAATTTATATTGGTAATTATACTAAGATTGAATCGTATTATTGTATTGTAAACCTGTAATTCTAATACATTGAGTGCTACACATTTTCACTTGATGGATTTTTAGTACACAAGGTTGAAAGTGATAATAAATTATATATTGGATTATTCGTTGTCGATGAATATTATACAGAATCCTATTTTGGAAGTTGAATCAGCGTTAATAGTCGAAGAACCGATTACAAATATTATGAACTTGATTATCGTTAAGTTTATCAGTGTAATTTAATACTTCTATCTGAGTAATACATTTTCTATTAAATTAGTTTATTTCACTTGTTGTTAGTAGGGCTTTAGATTGTTGTAACGTTGTCGATTTGATTGGTCTTCGAAGTAACAGTAGTATTGCATTGTTCAAGTGGTGAATGTATTGTTTTAGGTATGGCAGACCGCTAGCTGGTTTGCACTGTAATTTGTATGGTCAATTGCTTAACTCATGCACTAGAGTAAAGTGTAGCGTACTGCACTCGACTTGCACCAAATGCGGAAAGTCTACAAAAAGCAATACACTTGTAATACAGTCAACTTTACTATAAGTAAAGTTGATCTACTGTACTGTATATAATACTATTCTAACACTGACGGCTTTTTAGTTTGTACGCATATACCAGTGTGACTGACCAATCTTTTCTAGTTACCACTAAATTGTTTTTTTCGTCAATTGGCTAAACCCCTGTTAATTCCAGTTGACATCTATACTAAATTGAACCTAATTACATGTAAATTAACCTCATTTGATCTGAATTACTCTGTTGCCCCGAGGTTCGAATTTATCAACTCCTATAAAATGTTCATTCGTTACAAACTTTTGCAGGCCTTCGCTTTAACCGTATTATTCAAACAGATCGCTATCATTAATCCCTTGGTAGTCTGCTGATTTTCCAATATACACTTATCCGCCGTTACGTGATTCGGGCCTTTCGGGCGGCTTATTAACGTAGCTTTCGATTTATATAGTTAGCTTATTAATATCCACAATTTTTAGGGCCTTATTCGACGATATCTTCTTTATAACGTTAACGGGTTTGTCTTTACCATCGATTCATTAGAATTATTCAATTTACCTCCCCTTGTAAGCTTTATAAAGTGCCATTATATCGATTATTAAGCGTTTTTCACTAGTGGTTCCAAGTTTTGAAAGGCATTGGAAAAGGTTTTTTAAGTCGATATAAATTATTACCGGGATAGGAGAAATCTTTAGTTAACTAATAATGAGGTTAAGAGTTTTCCATATTATTATACCCATGTCAAAGCTTGTTATTATGTCATAAACCAATGAAGTTAATACGCTTTATATAATCCTTTTACACTTAACAATGGTTTAGTGAATTAGGTTGACAATACTGCTTAATTTGTGGATATTACTATATACCCTTATAGATAGTATACATAGACTTAGTAGCAGTGCACTGTATTGCAGAGTGTACTCCTATAGAGTATACGATAATGTGTTTTACTGCAGGCTGTACTCTTGCAAGACGCAAAGTGCATGGAGCGGTCTTAAATGACTATTCCAAACCGAACATCAATTCGTGGAGCGGTTTAGAAGAGGTATTCTAGAGTGGTACGATTTAGGCGAGGACTTATAAGTCTTTACCCGTGTGGTGCACCTCTGGATGCTTTTTTTTGATATCTATCTTTATTACTATTATACCAATATTTCTGATTGCTTTTCGAAAGACCTTATTTAAGTGAAAATAAGGTTTTAGACCTTACCGATACTAATAAGTAGTCGAAACGGTCGACTATAGAAATTCTAAAAAAGAAGAGATAAACTTAAGTTAAATACTTAGAGCGGGATGTTGTAGCAGTTCTAATTATTTTTACTTTACTACTAAAACTTATAAAAATTATACGGAGGTATAAAATTACGCGGAAGCGCCGGAAAATCCGAAGCTTAATAAAACTGTAAGATTCGAAGTGACTTTAAAAGGAATTACTTTTAGTACGATGTTATTAACTAATTAGTACCCTATCTATTAAAAAGCTCCGTTACGATAACCGTTAACTTGTATTGACATTTTAAACATACCCGGGAAATTTTTGGAAAGCTTCTTATCACGCACCAAGCCACGTAAGCTAAAACCACCAAGTTTCGGAACCCTTCGTTAGGATCCATCCGATTTTCGACAATCTACACCGCTTACAAAACATAGGAATGGTTACAAACAAAGTATCCAAACCGATCGTTTAATCTAAGAGCGGTTACAAACACGTCAACCAAACCGATCGCTTAATTCAAGAACAGTTATGACATACCTATCCGAACCGATTGCTTTAACAAGAGTGGTTACACACAAAGCAACCAAACCGCTTACTTCACCAAAAGTAGCTACGATACACTAATCCGGACCGATTACCAAAAACCGAACCACATAACACACCGCTCTATAATCACACTTCCTTTACTCTATTCGCCTTATACTTCCTATACTCTATTCTCCTCCCCATGTTTGCTCTATATATTTTAGATTTAATTTTTACGAAGTTTAAATTTTTATTGCCGCTTAGTTAGTATAACGTTACTAAAAGTTAACAACACTAATTTAAAACGCCTAACTAACCTATATTTACGTTTTATTTACGTATCGATTAAAATTCATTTACATTGGCAAACGTTAGTTAAACCTGTTTCAACCGCTTTAATTACTTCATTTACTTTATATATATTAAGTTATCCTGAATTTGAAACTACCTCCAGCTTTAAATCACTTTAAACTTTAAAATATAAATATACCTGAATCAAACCATGGCCCCATATGAATAATTCACGCTACTTCAAATATGAAAAATATATACAAATTACTCTACCCGAACATACGATAGCTTTATCAGTGACGGATTTAGTAAAGGCTAACGAATACATAGAGTATCTCTTTATACATACGTTGTTTCGTAACAATATCCTAAAACATTTGGACTTTAACCTATGAGACAATAAAATCGAAGTATTAGTGGAGGATTTAAACCATTCTATGGTAAATACGTATATTATTAACATAATCTTTAACTATTGCAGCGACTAAATAAAGAAACACGACTAGTTCGACGATTTCAAGGAGGACTTTACGAACTGGACGTCGAATATACAACAAATGGTCGATGGTATAATTTCAAGGATACTAAGAAAACAACTACTAAGCAAAGGTATTAAAACAACTGGTAAAAACAACAACTGCATAGCAAAAGCCCTTTCAAAAAAGTCCTAACTTATACAAATGCCAAAGTAGATAAACGATCAAGTAATAAAAGAGAATTTTAGAAAAAAATACTACTTAAATAAACGCTAGGAATGCCTACTTGAAATAACGGGCCGAGGTTATGAAAAGTTATCGCAAATAAAGATAAAGCGCTTGATAAAGCTAAACGCCCAACGTGAAGTGAAAATAAAACTGAAGGAATTGATGGAAAAGGAGGAGGTACCATAACGATCATTTACAACAAGGGTTAAATGTAAACCCTCCTTAAAACGCAATTTTAAACTGAAATAAAAATAAGGCCACACCCCGATTACCGTAAATAACCCGCTCGGCAATAACAGGAGCGGCCGAAACACCGAAAACAATCCGATCGACCATAGTAAAAACGGCCGAAACACAAAGCACAACCCGTTCCAAAAATTAACGAGCGGCGTAAAATAACAATACGTATCCTACAGACTAATACCGACCAACTAAGACCCTTACCGTAACCTTTTACCACACCGCTTTCCCACTAATGAAAGCGACCCTATAAAGCCTACCAACTTCGTTAGGCTTTAAAATAGGGACGAAAATTACAACGGCGAACTATATTATATATTCGATAATAAGATACGTATCATGCTTAACATATATAAGAAACTGGATATCGAGTTATTCTAATTTCATATTATCTTGCCCGGCATATTATCTAGGTAGGTTAAAGAATGATATACATATCACTTTACATAGTTAAATACATTTGAAAAGTATTATAACCGTTTGAAATCTAACTTCGATACAGAAATTAATTACGAATTTTACAATAGAGATTAAACCGGTACGACTTAGGAATCCGTAAAACCCCAATAGAAAAACGCCGATAAAAACCTATAGGACATCCTTACCAACTTATTAATGAAGTTCTGAAAGCGTAAGGCAACCCTTGGACCGAAATATAGAGATGACAAATTATTTATTTAAGCAGTAACTAAAACTTGCCACAAAAACCCGAATTTCAACCTTATACTTTTTAAACCGGAAAAGGACCTAAAAGCATTTCATATAAGTTTTGAAACGTCGCTTAAAACTTTTATACGCCGATAAGCAAGCATCGGGTTATCATTTATAGCTTACGAATCTAAAGGCGAAGGCCAAATCACTAAAATTAACCTTTCTGCGATTATTTACCACGTTTTGAATCTAAAATTCAGAGTTTACCCAAGGCGAAACAAGCGTCAAAAGTAAAGGTATTAAGGAGGGAACCCTAGAAATAAGAGATAGGGACGATCGTTCGAAAATGAAAAAAAAAAAAACCATACCGCAACTATAGTAATACTTACAAAAAGATATAAGAAGCCCCGCGAGTTTTCAAAAGCGTTGTATCGTATACGACAAAGTCAGCTGTTAGTTTACAAACCACTCCTTTTTCAAGTACATTCGGACTAAAAGACAATTTTAAGCCGACTATATATTTTAAAATAGAATTAAAACAAATTTTGCAACATACGAAACCAAATAAGAAAATACAAATAACGGATTTGACAGCTACTTTGACGATAATACATCCGAAAAAGACGACCTTAAGTATAATAATACCTACCTATTACTGCAAGACGATAAAACCGCCTAACGCATTTTCGCCGGTTTATAAAACGCCTCTTTTATATATATTACAGGCTTGGATTATATAAAAAAAGAATTTAACGCCTATATAACGTCGTAATTCACATTCTTTAACAGATACGAAATCATTTTTAAGGCATTATACTTGAAATTAACGTAGCTGAAATCTTAACGGCTGGGAAACGTCAATTCGATGTGTTTACAGCGAAGTTCCCGAAGTTTTAACTAAACCGAATAGAAAAACACCAAAAGATCTTATTTAATAAAGGCAAAGCATTATTATTCGGAAAAGTCGATGTAAATACGCCTTTTGAACCGGTTAAGTTTTACGTAATAAATTTTGAAACACTTTTTCTACTTTTATTAGCTAATATAATCAAGCTTGGAATTAAAGTCTAAAACACGACTTATTAACTTGTCCGCGATTTAAATAACATATCTGTATCGCTTCAGCTTAAATTAAACTACTTATGGTTTTCCTAGGAATATTTATAATTAGGGCTATTTACTTAACTTAACCGAAATCACGAACTTTACACCGAAAATTCGGATACCCGTTTGTAAAACGCGATTTACACCTACTTTACTTCGCAAGCTATACGGATATATGAAACGACATACTTAAAGCTACCGAAAAGTTTTGTTATAAGTGCAAAATATACTTATAGGACCTATGAAGATTGAAATTCCGTTTTTGAAACGATATAAACTATAACTACAAAGTAATTATGAATAGCATATATTTAGATAACTAATTAGTCCTTTACGCTATCGATGCGGTAATATTATTCCAAGCCGCCAAATATATACGAAACACTTTCGCTACAAACTATCAGAACGCTTTAGTTAACTACTAGTTAAATATCTACCTCAGGTTTCCAAACTAGATAACGTATAATGTTGGTACGGCTTTTAATTCCATCGAATAACGTATAAAGATTTGGATAACAGGCAATGAATATAAGAAAATTCTAATAAAAGACTTATAAGGTATTGAAAGATATAAACAGTATAACGGGTTATTTAAAAAGGCGTATACGGTGTTATCGAAGGAATTGAAAGAAATTAGTTTTAAGGAATCTATCTTTTAAATAACGGTTAACACCGTTAACAACACTTTTGGTCTAAGTAGGCTTATCCCTACGTTTCTTATTTTTAATACCTACCTAAATATTCACATAAACTTTATACCATTGCCATTCACAGTACAAAGGGCTAATATTGTAGCAAAAGCTATAGCGTTATTGCGTTCCCTGCGGGCTAAAAACGAAGTATTTAAAACTTTGGTTACAAAACAATAATCCACGTAAAATAAGTGTTTTGAACTTACTATTATAATCCGAAGTTTTGGTTTGAAGAACTAAGGATAAATAGATTAGCCTTTAAAGAATTTATTGATTGAAAGGATATAATATACTTAGTAATTTTTCAAATAACATAAGTTCGTTTCGTTAAACAATACGTCGGAAATATAAAAGAAATATGGAAAAAAGCGACCCGAAATCGTAAAACGGACAAAATCGCTAAAAGGATCCCCCTCAAGACAACGTATCTAAACCGTTCCCAGATACAACCCATCCTACGAATTAAGTATCCGGCCCGCTCCCGCTAAATATAAACGGCCCGCCTATACTAACCTTACCTACACCTCGCCGCTGAAGGCGCCCCTTCGGCTTGAAAAACAAAAAACGCCCCAAAATCTTTACCATAAATTCCTTAATTATGTAAAAAGAGATGTAAAACCACGAACTAAGCCTAAAGCTTCGTTACAAAGATATTATCACCACCTTATATACCCCGTTCGAGTAATCCATCTAAATGAAAATTTCAGCCTTAATCGACCAGGGTGTATTTCGTTTTAAACGTTTCGATTCGGTTATCCACTGTACCTATAAAATTTTTCCAACTCGTCTCATTCATTAGGTTAAGGATAAAACCGGGAAACCTTACGAAAAGATCTGTCTGATTATTAAAAGATATAACGACGAATATAAGAAGAATATCATAACCTAATCGCCTACATTACAATGAGCTAGCCAAGGTCTAATTTCTATACTCGCAGCCTTCCTCAACGCACCATATAACCTATATGTCAAACTTCGTAATATAATTGTTATAACTCAAGGACCAACTGCAGACCATGAAATAGGCCAGCGGTCAGAAGCTTGATGTCCAACACATCAATCAGAGATATCTCTTATGTAAGGACCCAGGGTTGGGGTTGGGACCGCAAGGACCGAAGAGCGATCCAGTCGATACTACATAGGACCGCAGGAAGCGACTAGAGACTTCAACGGTCCAGTACTGAAGATAGTATGAAGGCTATAGGATATAAGGACACATTCATTAACATATAGATAGTATTTCCTTCATAGCTCTTCAGTTGTCAATCTAAGTATTCAGTCTACATACCTGAATAGCCTAATGACTAGTGATCATTATACAGCATGAATAAACATCTTGATATTGCACCTTTGTTACCTCTGCTACTTTACTGCTAACATAAATCCTCTGACACCTTCTATTTACTCACGGGTATTTATTGTGATCATTACAATAATACAGGCATACACCTAATTTAAGAAACGGCTTAAACGATGAATTTATGCTAATATACTAAAAGAATTCAAACAATATTACCCGCCTAAGATAATTTTACGTATTATAAAACCATTTTACAGCTTGACTAAAGTTATTATATATTAGTATAACACCTTTTAAAGGCATTAAAAAAAGTTACTCAGGATAATTAGCTTTACCTTCGACCCGTTCCTATTAGTATCGATAACCCGTTTGGAAGGCTTTGCACTGATGAGTATGTAGACGAACGACATTTTAACGTTATGTAACGCCTCTTTTTCCGTGTCTAAAAAAGGAAACTTTTAAAAGCCGGCTTAAAAGAAAAACCTAAGACGTACCTAACAGAAGACCACATAATCGATTTCAATAACGTTACTATTAAATTTCGTAACAACGTTTTAAGCCTTACGCAAGAGTGTAAACTGGATAAAGTTACCCTCATTTTTTTAAATAACGTAAAACGGACCGACAAATGCAGATATTAACGTATACGCGACGCTTAGGTTGCCTTTATAGTATAACTAAAAACGGAATTTAACCTTTTGGTCGTGGCGTAATGCTAAACCGCTCCGATGAACGATGTATATAAGACGTTTAACAAATATCTTTTATAGCAAATACATAATTCAAAGCGCGGTTTGAGATTTGTGCCACTAGATATGCGTATGACAAAAGACTATTTTTTTTTACTAACGACTCCTTCGCTAATAATAAGGATTGTAATTTACAAATAGGCTTCATCCTAATCCTTAGCAACGAAATACCGACTCGAAATGGCTTTACTTTTCGTAAAAATATTATTTATTAAAGCTTTACTAAGTATGAAAGTTGTACGAGAAGTTTTTTTAGCGTTAAAAATTTATGGTATGGTTAAAGGTTTCGACTTCGTTATTATTATGGTAATAAAGGTTCAAATAATTCTTTTCAACCTTAATTTAAGCCCTATCCATCTTGTCGTATGTACTGATTCCTTTTCGCTATACGAATTCTTAGTGAAGCTGGGTATTACGAATAAGAAGCGGCTGATAATTAATATTATAGCTTTGCGCGAGTGGTACAAACACCGTAAAATCGAAGAAATAAAGTGGATCGATGGAAAATCTAACCTAGTGGATGCGATAACCAAAGTTACCCCAAACGGAGCATTGGAAACGTTTATATCGACAAGTACGCTATTTTTTGGTGTGAATAAAAAGGTTTTACGACTGTAGTAGGCTACTATACCACTTTTTCCGATTTGAAGCGGTCCGATTTCCGCTATTTACACCGATTTACGATTTGTACCTTTATTTAGCACTACCATTTCGCACCGCTTTCAATATTTTGTTAATATTTTTTTATCTTCCTCGAGTCAAAATAATATCCCATTCTTTTTATTTCTTTGTTGGAATCTATAATATCGCACCGATCCTATCATATTGACTCTTTTTGTTTTTCTTTTTTTGGCTGACTTTATTATATCGCACTAATCTTGGTATATTACCTCTTTTGTTTCATATATTTCAAGTCTCATTTATCACTCTTAAATGATTGTTTTATGGAGATCTATAATATTAATATTTAACGTACTTCATTATGGCTGAGCACGCCGGCCCTACCCAAAAGAGTATTTATTTATTACTAAAGGAAGAGGGTGACGCCATCGCGTCCCTACCATTTTCCCCATCGTTTTCCCCTTTTGGGCTAGCGTCAATGCTATTACTGCTATAGACTATATTAACGCTAATAAAGATGCAGCCTTACGCCTTACAAAAAATGCCTCTAGGCAAAGGCGTAAGGGAGGGATTTCCCTTTTTACGGTGATGTACGATAACATCGTTAAATTAGCCTACGTAGTATATACGTAAGATTTGTTTTTAAGCGAAAACGGCGGTTGCCGACTCTTTGAACCTCCGGTTGGCGCCTATTACTAATTAGTATCAGATTGTTTTAGTTATTTACAATCGCTATTGTTTTTCGGAGCACCCCGAATATCATATTTCTATTAAAGGATTTTTTTTCAATTTGCTTAAAACTTACCGAAAAGCCGGCGGATTCGTAATACAACTTTGGCACACGACCTTAAAACTATCGGAACGGGAGCGTACGAGTTATTAATTTTCCTATAATAGTGATAACGAGCCGAACGACCTCTGTTTTCGTAGTAATTTCTAACGGACTTACCCGCAACCGCAAACGCGATATACGACATATAAGACGTGTTTATTAACGGCTTGAGACTACGGACTCTAATACGTCGCTTTAATGTTTTATACGTTAAAAAAGCCTTATGGCGTACCTTAATAATACAGAATTCGAAACGGCGAAATAAATCTGCCTCGTGTTTTTTATTGAGCAAAAAGGAAGTTAAAAGTATACTAATAAAAGGGTTTGGGATATACGAACCCTAACTTAGTTATGTTAGGTTGCGTTTATAGCGTCAATGAGCTCTTATAGGTAATAGAGTTTTTACCCATGGGGAGAGGGTAAGGTTTATAACCTTAGGAGCCACTCTTACCTCACCCTAGAAGCTGGATAAGAAGGAAAGAGAAGAGGGAGAAGGGGGGTGGTAGCGGTGGCGGCGGAGAGAGGCGTGGCAGTAGCGGCAGCAAGGTTTGGGAGGGTGGTGGCGGCGGTGGAAGGAGATAAAGCAGCGGCAGTAGGGTTGGGCAGGGTGGCGGCGGCGGGCGGAATAGCCGTTATTAACGAGATTGTACCCGATAAGAGCAAACTGATTGCGGCGGTAGCGGCTGCGGCGACGGCGGAGCGCCGACACTCTCGCGTTAAACGGTGCTTTGCTATCTTGTTGTTACGCGGCATCTATTTAAAGAAGAGCTTAGTATATGAGTATTGATTAAATAACCTCTATATCGGAGAAGCTTGGTTTGATTAAATAAAACAAAGATTAAATTGAGATAGGGACTTGTATTTTTTATGATTATGCGCCTTTATAAATTTTTTTTTTTTTACTTGGAGCAATAATAATATATTTTTTTGTAGTAAACCAACACATAATTGTGTAAGTACCCCTACTCAATCACCTTTACGTAATTACCCTTATGTCATTACCCCTGTTTGAAACCATAAAAAGCGTTATTACCAACTAAATTACCCCTATTTGGCTACATTAACCAGGTTCGAATTATAACCACCATCACGGCCAAATCTTATTAATCTTAACCGAATTTGCTCATTTGAACCTTTATAACCACACTATCGTTACGGAAACTGTTAACTTGTACTTTTTACAATTAATACCATAATAATATTGTCATTATAAAATTACGAATTTAGACCTTTGTCATTACAATTACATATTTACTACTAGGCTATAGGCACGGAATATATAAAGAAGAAAGAAAAGATTGCCTTTGTGGATATTACTATATACCCTTATAGATAGTATATATAGATCTAGTGGCAGTGTACTGTACTACAAAGTACACTCCTGTAGAGTATACTATCACGTGTTTTATTGCAAGCTGCACTATTTCAAGACGCAAAGTGTATTGAGCGGTTTGGAATATCTATTTCAGACCGAACGGCAATACTTGTAGTGGTTTAGAAGAGGTATTCTAGAGGGGTACGCTCTGGGCGGGGGCTTATAAGTCCTCACGCATGGCGTGCACCTCTGGATACTTCTTCTTTGACATCTATCTTTATTACTACAATACCAATCTTTTTGATTACTCTTCTGAAGACCTTATTCACATAAAGACAAGGATTTAGACCTTACCAACAAAATTAGTTTTTTTTCCTGTCTTTATTAACGAGGGTTATTTAAAAGCCAATGAATAAAAACAAGTCGATATTATTTATTAAAGATCTGTCTGTCAAAATTATCAACTTAGTTTTCGAAAGGTCGATTAAGACTATATTAATCCTTCGGTTTAAGTTCTGCATTCACCACTTAAACCTCTTATTTAGCTCGTTAAAATCTTTACCCATTAGCTTTTATATTTACGCCGCGATAAATATGTTATAACAGGCTTTTAGTTAATAAATTAATAATATAACTACTTCGAACACGTTGTTTTAAGTACCATAGGGCCCTAACCATATTAGGTTCATTAATTACAGCTAAAACAAAATTTTAACCATTTGAGTAAAAGTTAAGGCCGATATTAAAACTAATTATACGAATTAACAATTTAATAAATTTGAGTTAACTATTTTCTGTTAACGTTGTTACTAGCTTGTAATTTTAAAATTTGAAATCTTCAATCGCCTGCTATTCCAATGTTATAAGGCCAGCTGTACCAACCAAAAGGGTATCGTTAGTTGGTATACACATTATGTCGAAGTCTTTTTTTTAGGTTACCAATAGGTATGGGTCGTACATTGAAAATTTTATCATTAGCCGTAATTTAAAATGCGACTAGTAAGTTAAAAAACCAATAAACGTCTGCTTTAGATGATCCGTATAATATCTTAGTACAAAATATTATCGTACCTAAAAAGTCAATAACACAAAGTTCTCAAAGTAATTATTATAATACGATCTGCTGTTAATCTGTTGCTCAATACGTATAACCTTATATTATATAATGATTCTTAAATTTTAACTTACCTTTAATCTTAATAACCAACTTTACTGTTAAACAACGACTAAACGCTAGTTAATATTTTAAATCGTTGATAATTAAGTAAGAATCTAATTTTCACCTTTATTATCGTATTTTTAAACGATTAGACGAGATGTTTCGTACGGTCGCTCCGTAATATTACCCTTCATTTCGTAAATAATCTTCGACTTGAAAATCGTAACGTTTGAGTTTTAAAGGTTAAAATCGGTATTCGGTACGAATCATATAACCCCTTAAGTTAATAAGCCATTACTCTCGATTTTATCGTTTTTTTTAAAAAAGGTCTGCTAAAGATTTTAATAATCCCTTACGCTTGAAGCTTTAATACAAAGTTTTTGTTATCTTTCTCTTTTTTTCTTACTTGAGTAATATTGTAAATACGGCTCGGTATATATTCCTCCTTTTTAATGTTCCTTTTTTTTTCGGGCGTCGTTCGCGCCGAAAAAGTTTTATCGACTTATGAATAACGGGTAAAAGAGGTTTATATTAACTCAGTCGCTTAATTAACAGGGTTTCATCATTAGGAGCCCTAATATAAGGCTTAACCTAAGTCATTAAGAAAGGTATAGGGCTCTCAGTAATTTTAACCACTACTTCGTAGTTCGCGATACTTAATATCTTATACGAGCCTTCCTATTTTCCCTGCTCCCGCGATATAAGAACTTCTCTTTGTAATGGTAAAACCAATATATCGATTGTGAGAAGGCCGTTCCTGGTGTTAAAGACGTTATTAATCTGACAGCGTACCGATTTTCTTTACAGTTCTATTAAAGCTTTACTATAGACCGTAGCACGTTTTTAAATACTTACTGAAGGCGGAGATTCACTCGTTAAGCGTAGATACGCTTTAAAGACTAGAAGTGATAGCACTAAGCCATTAGGTCACACAATATCGTTAAGGCCTTTCACTACTATCTGTAAACGTGCCTCCGGATCCGTAAGGCTTCCAATTTCCAACATAAGTATATTATACGCTCAGCAAAGTAGGGCGTGTGCCCTCTTAACCTTTCCAATGTTTTAATAGGCTTTTACAAGTACCTGTTCACATTAAATACCCATTATCTTGGTATTATTTTAAAACTTTACCGCGGAAAAGTTGATACCGGTATCGTGGACAAAGACGTCAGTTAAGCCTAGATACGTATTAATTTACAACATCTTCAACGTTTCCCACATATCATTTTCCAAAAGGGATTTTAAAAACTTAGCCCTAGAAAAAAAGGGTGCGGAATTAATAACGTAAAGGATAGGACTATTTTCTAAGTAAAACATATAGATAAAGATCTCGTAGTTGAAATCCTTATAGTCTTTTAGTGTAAACTAGTTGAAATCCTTATAGTCTTTTAGTGTAAACTAGTTGAAATCCTTATAGTCTTTTAGTGTAAACTTAGATTTCTGGAGGGCTTGGATATATGTTTGACAGTAATGGCAAAGTCTTTTTGTAGATTATAGGGCAAAGTATTTTTTATCGTTATACTCTACTTATTTTAGAACTTTATATAACTTATTAATAACTGGATGGTTATAACACCGGTATAGTTAACGAATTTCCGGCTTCGTTAAGTTTAGTACTACTGCTTTTGGTCTTGAAAAATAAAAGCATAGGTATCACTACTTAATAGTGAATAAAAAACTTTATCCTTTTTTAACCTGTTCATTTACTCAACGTCAACGTTAATTTCTAGAGTTTTGATATCCTCCAAGTAAAGAAGGAAAAAATTAGGAAGCTTGAAAATGTAAAACTTTATTATTTTTACAATAATTTTAATTACTGTTGTCCCTAATGACGATAGCTATCTACCTTATCCAAAGTTGTCTTTAGCTTTGCCAATATAGTAACAATTAATTCTAGTAGCTGTAATGCTTTTTTCCCGTAGTGCTACTACTACAAATATTCTCCTGTTAAGTACCTTATTACTATTATATCTAGTATGATATCTTAAAATGTGTGGTTTACGTAACGATCGAGAATATTAAAGGTTTTTTAAGGGATCCGTGGCTTAATTAGGGTAAAGAAAAGGGTTTTTACCACCTAAACAATATAAAAAGGCGTGATCGGCTACTTATTGGGCCGCGTTAAAAGCAATATCTTTATGTTACTTCATTTTCTTAAGGTTATTACCATTGATTGATTCGTCACTTTCGAATTTTGTAACTAGGTCTAAGTAATCCTATTTTAAAATCGTAGGGTATTGGATATAATACATTACATTTTTGTTATTTCGTTCGGCAGGAGGGTACCAAGTTAACTAGTAGCTAGTTTTGCCACTAATCCAACATTTTTTTCCATTATTATGATGATAGTACTTACGGTTGATAGGTCCGCTTAACATTTAGCCTTGTTGGCGCCAGTGTGGCTACTGCCTCTAGTCTGTAGCTGGTAGGTTAGACTTGAGGCGTTTTGGGCGCCCGTAACCGTATTTACGGTCGACATAATTAATTACCATAAGGTATTCCTTATTTACGTTGGAGAAGTTGCTAATTTAAGGGTACATACTAGTCAATTTGGAGACTCGAGTAGTTACGGTCGCTAACGAGGAACGTAATTGGCTAAAGAACCCTTTGTAGGCGGTATCAGAGTATTAGAGGGCGTATTTAAACTTTTTGTGGCCTGTAATAGCTTACTGGAATTATTAGCGTAAGGTGTCTTTGATAACTCTCACGTTTTCCATTTATTGTTAGCAAAGTATTAGCTTATTAAGCATCTAATTAAGTAGATCCATTTTGTTTTCCGTCTTTTTTTATGATCTAGTATGTAAGAACATTTGATGATGTTTCAAACGGTGTAATATTAAGCAAAATTAATATCTTATTAGAAACGACTCTTTATGCTATCGTAAATTTCGTGGAAAAGGAAACAATTAGTTAGGTACCGGAGGTAGTAATCCTCAGTTTAGCCTGTAAAAATGTTGGGAAATAGCGAGTGAAAACCTGGAAATTTAACTTTCATCTGGCGGTAAATGTTAAAAAATAGGCGTAATTTGACATCGAGAAAGTTATACGGCTTACTGTTATACTTTTATTTTTTCTCTAGATTTTAAAGAATATAATGATTACTGTATATTCTGTATCCACTAAAAGAACGCATCAAAGTGAAAGGGTGATGTACTGGTCGTGAAGATATTTTATCTCTCTTGGCTGAGGAAAAGACTAAGGTTATTAGTACTGGTAGGCTGGATAATTAACCTTGGCTGAGTTTGAAGGGGAAAAACCAGTGGTCGTACCTATAGTAGGCTCACATGTAAAGCCGGTCCTTTTTTGGTTTAGTAGCTGAAACTGGATGTGTTAAGAAGCTTAAAGCAAATAAACTTAAGAGTTTCCGTTGCAGGGAACTTAACGATAATCCTTTTAACGTTAAAGGGTCCGTCGAGGTTCCTACTTAATTTACTAATGTAAAGTACCGAAATTAATACTTTTGGCCGCATTGACAGCTTTTTTTTCACATATTCGGCCACCGCTAAGGGCCTATTTCGTGTTGTTACGTGGGAGCATTGAATTGCCGAACAAGTTAATAAGTTCCTTATTGCTAGCATGTAAAGAGGCTTGATTTAGCTAAGAAGGGTGGAGGGGGGGTCTCTGGATCGCGAGTAGGGGTGGTAAGGTTTCTTAATATCCTTTTACTTAGGGTGTGGATTTTAAAGGCGTTTTTAAAACTAGGCTAGATTGAAGAATTCTTATGTTAACTTTGTATTACCTTATAATGATATATACACTTTTTGCTTTTTAAGCTTTAACTTAATATATATTTAAATTAATTTTTAAAGTAAAGTCTATATGGTAATAGTCCAATCGTTAAAAATGTTACAGAGGTTGTTGAAAGCGTAATTAAAGTCATTATTATTATAATACTTAACTATATAGCAGCCAATGAAGTTGGTTAAGTGTTTTTCGATTAAGTACTTATTAACGTCCTATCCCTAAAGATTGTAGTTGTAATTCTTGGCGAAAACTAATTCAAGGGTTTTAACTTTCTCCATATATTCTTGACTTGGAGCCATATTGGCGGTTTAACCTGTGAAGAACGTGTAAGGTAAAAGACTTGATAATGTTGGGCGTAGGAACTTGTTCATCCTAGGCATAGAGACTTAGCGTTTTTGGCTTAAAGTCGCGTGAAAACTTGGCTATCAAGCATAAATCTACGTGATGTGGCTTTTTCGGCGCGACTTGACGATTCTTGGTGTTTTTGCTCAAAGCAGCGAACTTAACGATTGAAGTGACGTAGGGAGTGAAAAAGAATGAAGTAAGGCAAAGGTTTGGTATAAAAGTAAGGTCGAAGGTCGTTGTTGGTGGTAAAAGGCGAAGTTTATTTATTGTAAGCTATGGGACTTGGTTATTTTTGCAGTAATAGCACCCGTAATAGTATTACTTTAGCCGTTCAACAACTTTCCGAACTTCAAAACTTCTGACAGTTAATGTTAACGTCTTTAAGAAAGATCAATAAAGATTTCTTAGTGTTTTCAGTAGCGATACCGTCGCTACCTCTAAGCTGACATAAAAATAGACGCAGCTTAGAAGTATTCTCTACTTACTGCCGTAAAAACAGACACAGTAGTGGAGGCTCTTCATAAGAATCTTTCCTTTACCCTAACGTTAATGTAGAGCGTAATAACCAGAAAGTAGTTTCTTCTTCTACTTAGCCAATCTGTGCTTGACCTAATAAGCATACTAATTATTGTTGGTAGGGTCTTAGATCATTGCAACGTTGTCGATTCGATTGGCCTTCGAAGTAATAGTAGTATTACATTGGTTAAGTGGTAGATGTATTATTCTAGGTTTGGCAGACCGCTAGCTGGTCTACGCTGTAATTTATTTGGCTAATTGCTTGGTTCATGCCCTAGAGTGGAGTGCAGCATACTGTACTCGACTAACACCTAATGCGGTAAGTTTGTACAAAGCAATACACTTGCAGCATAGTCAATTTTATTGTAAGTAAAGTTGACCTACTGCACTGTATACAATACTATTCCACCACTTGTCATATTGATTTTCCTTATATATAATAAATTCATACTACAATTCATAAATCATAGGGTGTTTTAGGTTATCGTAGAGTTTCAATATAGGCTGTTCAAAATTTTCGTTCCAAATATTTTTGGGCTTTTACGCTGTCGACTTTAACAATCTTTTATCAAATAGTGTTTGATTCCTTTAATTGTAAACTTTATAATGAGTTTCGATTGTTATAAATATTATAAATTCAGCTTGAATATTTATTTCAATCCAGTAACGTAATTTCAATTCGAGCTTCAATTGACTAATACCTAGGAAGCAGTGAATTTTCAATAGAACACTAATTCGTTGTTATAAAGAATACTATATTTAAGAAAAAAAATGTTATTAGTTAACATGGTAGTTAAACTAGATTTATTCCTATTTTTAATTACTAGGTATATATAAAACGATAATATTTCGATATTTAGCTTTATATTCAAGTTCGTTTCATAAGTTATGTACTAACAGAAGCCTCATTCAATAAAACAATGAAGAGGTTGAACAAAATGTACAACCGGTTGAATTAATTTATTCAGAAGACTTATAGGTAACTTCTAAAGTGTAATCCTTTCAACATTAGTAACGAATTGACCATATTTTTACGTACATTTCTACTATTCAAGGTGAACTAAACAATAATATAACTAGTCAAATTAAAATAAATTACGACTATTGATATTGAATTAACCCTTCAATTATAAGTAATTGAGTATATATTTCGTTTTCGCCCTTATTACCATATTTTGAAGCTAATACCCTAGTTTTATCGAAGGTTCATCCGTCAATTTACCCTTTATTTCGTGAATCATCTTGGACTTAACGATGATTATATACTTTGCTCGAAAGTATACTAATGTTATGTCCTAAATCTCACTGCTGGTAAAAAGAACTTTGATTTTAATTCATTTTCTTTCCTTGAATGGATTCATCAGATTGTAAATGATGCCTTTAACATATAGTTTTACAGTAATCTGGTTTTTATATTTCAATCTTTTTGATACCTTTTCTGTGATTTATATCCCTATATGCTATGAGTTTTCATCGCCGTTATATTCTTTATTGTATATTATTTTGTAGATCGTTCATAATATTTTCGCTTTGTAAGTTTGTTAACGCTCATTAAAAGGGGGTTGTATTAGTCAATCCGTTCGGCTTAAAAGTCCTATATCTATATATCTTAATTCTTAAGGGCTTTTTTATACATTAACCCGTATTAAAAAAATGTTGATGAGATAGTTAACGATTTCAAATATTAATTTTATGTTTGCAATACGTAAAATTTCATAAGGATCATCCTATTCTCACGTTTTCTTAAATAAAATGTCACTTTGTCTTGGGTAAAACAGCGGTTCATTTATTGGCGGTTCGTTTCTGGTAATGAGAGCGTCATCAATATAGTCTTTTACGGATTTTTGTCCTATATTGTTTAAGGTTTTACTATATATTCTTTCTTCGTTTGGTGTGTTTAGTTATATGAGTAATTAAATAGTTATATTTCAATTTGTAGCGAAGAATAGTGAATTAAATAATAATCTGTTCAAGTTTATATTATTGACCAATTATTATAGTATAATTTGAAATTTAACCTAATATCAATAGTATAATGAGTTTTACAGAAACAGTATTGATACAAAATATCCACAGACTTCATATTTTTTTGTATTTTCGGGTGATCAATTTAATACTTGGATTTTCAAATAACTCGTTAAAAGTTTCTCGGTACTTATTAATCTAGAATATACGAAATGCTTTCCATGATTCTATAGCTTTAATAGTCATAATAAATTGAACGCCTTAAAAAGCAGTTGTTAATTTTATACGATAAAAAATTTACTTTTTATTGAAATAAAGCACGTCAACAATAATTCTTCATTTTTTTTCCTAATATCAACTTAAATTTGAGGGGCGTTTGGGGATGCATTTGATAATAATAACAAGGTTACTCGATTCTTTTTAATGTAGATAAATCCATATTTCTATATCCGGTAGCTTTCGAAACTTTTTATAACTTGTTAACTGTATGGTAATGAAACCTTCGACAAGCTCAATAAAGCTTCGATTTTGACAAATTGAGTATCGCTACCTGGAATATTTGAAGGTAAAATCCCAAATTTTTCTTTTTCAAGTTCAATCAAAAGCTAGTGCGATTAACTTTAACTAATTTATTAGTTTCAACCTTAACGTTAACGTTAGGTCTTTTCATTTTCTACTTCAAATTAAGGAGAAAAAGAATGGGGAATTCCAATATATAGAAAACAATAGGCCATACAACCTTTATTAAAATGTTTGAACAATGTAATAAAACGTCTTTTCCAAAGCTAAATCTAATTTTAGCTTCATTAGCGTCAGTAAAATAAAAATTAGTTAAAATAATAGTATACTTTTGCAATACGATGTATTAAGAAATTCCTTCTATTAAATATTATATTACACTAGTATCCGGCTCAATTTCACAAAATCTTGTTTCGTTTCACGACCGAAAATGGTCAATAAAATATAGGTTTAGGGTTATTATCTCTCTAACAATAATATGAGTCTTTACCAGTTAAGCAATATAGAAACAAATGATTGATCAATTACTACAATAACTTAAAACTAACAGCAGCATTTTTATGTTAATGAATGGTCCTAGGTGCTTTCTTCATCATGATTCTTTCCCTCGGTGCATTGAAATTGAATAACTTATTTCAATCAATTCCAATTCAACAAATATATTTAATATAATACATCAATGATAATGATTAACAGTGGTAATTAGTTAAATATATTAACCAAAACCTTTATTTGGTCCCAATTTTATGGCTTTTAATATTGCTTCAATAAAAGCAAAATTTCTGGTTAAAACCATTTCATCTTAAATATCCTTCTCATACAGGTTACCACTGAAGCTTTCTATTCAAGGCTTTTTGTTACTAAAACTGTTTAAGATTATCAGACTCATAATAAATTCAATTTTAAATCCCGGGGTCCGCATTGTTGTCTTCTTTAAAAAATTTATATGCGACGGGAAATATACCATTGAAGATTGATATCCGCGTAATCACACCTATATTTAAAAAGTGTAATGAGTTACGAAATCCTTTATAAGTGGCGTCAAAAAATATAAGTTTCGTTCAAATTCCTTGCGTCCTATAACAACCTAATAAACTTACTGGCGCAATACATATCTTCCAATTCCAACATTCCCTAAATCCTATTAAACAGCAATAACCTATCCAATATACAATTAAAAAGACTAATTTGATTTCTGACTCTTTTTTCTACTCAGATATTTATATACACTTAATAATATTCCAATACAACTAATGTTAAATGAAGTTAACATCTTTCTCTAAATAATTTCTAAAACTGTCTTCAATCTTGCAAAATGATACTTCATTTATTGGATAACAAAAAAAATAGTCTTTAGTTTAACTAATAAATATATTATGGGAAATATAATAGAAACCTAGCAATTTAACACTAATTAAAGGATAAATGTTAAAAACTAGTGGCAACTTCATATCAAGAAGATTATATAGCTTACCATTATACTTATTTTTACTAGCACATATCTTTACTAATATTGTAACTATTATATAATCCGTATACATTAGAGCTACCGTTTAAAAGGTAAAAGTGCTATATTAGTTTCAAGATGCGTCTGTGTCTTTAGATTGGAATCATTAATAAACAGGATAGTTGCATTTAACAAAGTTCCGGAGGAAAAAGCGATTGATTATGACAATAATAAGTTTGCTCGTAAAGTCTTTCCTTTACTAGCAATCAATTTGAAACAAATACTAGCAACCTTGTTCAAATTTAATATATGGTGTATCTGTTAAGATTTTTATAGTAGGCCAACTAAGTTTTTCTTATGGTGCTAAGTAAATTAAGGTTTTTTCTTTATGAAGGTTTACTAATTAATATAGTGGTTACTAAGGAGCGTTGTCATTAACAACAATTTTGTCCTTGTCTTCACTGATGAATAAAAGGTTTTCATCTACGGAATAGTCGTAAAATACGTTCGACAATGTACCTTCCTTTTATAGCTTGGTATTAAGGGTGATTCCCCATTTACGAAGTTCAAATTTCAATCATACTTTAACGTTTTGAACTACCTTTTCCCACATGGTGAGGGAATAGTTCCTAGAGTATTTGATGAAGGTTTCTAGAACATCAGAACTATATTCAAACTTTTAGGGGTTTACTTCGAAGCTAAATCGGCCAATATAATCGGTAAAATACTCAACGAAGAGGTTTTGTCAACATTTGTAAAACATAGGTTATTATTAAAATGTTTGACAAATATGGTGTTAAGCGCTTGAATAGTCTCCTTTCTAATGGTTTCGGTGAGGATATCCGTCCCAGTGTGACTAATAACTATTTTACTGTATATATATGTGCGTATTGAATCGTCTATCTTAAAGTAAAAGAAAATAATCATGAAGAATGGATGAAAGAACCTTAATACAGACTTTGTATTATTATTCATTGCTAACAAAGTTCAAGACTTGTTAGTTTTCAAATATAAAGACTGGGCCGTTTATAAACTCCAGATATATTAGCTTTGTGATAATAGCTTCTTATTAAAAGAAATTTTAATTTAAGGATACGTTTTCGACTTGAAACCTTCAATGGTGAATTGAAAATCTTTATTTCCAAAACTACTTCAACAAAAATATCTTCATAGTTTGTTGATACTATTTCCACATTGATACTTTTAGGAATACTAATGCAATTCGAAAACTCTCCCTAGTTTCTGCCGCGAAAACTAACTTAAGTTTGTAAGAGTATTTCGTAAAAGAGATCCATATTCTTCACGAAATTTAAAAACGTAACCGAAAAGTAACGTCTTATTTTTACTTACCAATTTGTGCTAAACCTAATAAATATGGATTATTAATGGTATGCTTTTATCTTTATAATATAGTTGATTCGGATCTCTGGTTGAAATAACTCTTATTTCATTGGAATTGGTAGTATAGTTATAAATTCGGTAAATTAATATCTGTTTACATTATAGTTTGAATAAGTAACTTTTTAGCCTATGCCATATACTGAATTGAGTATTACATTTCAATGGAATTTCTGTCAATACAATTAATTTGACAGTATTTCAATTAATTGCTGTTACAATAGTAATAGTTTTATTATTGTTATTTTCCTTATCATTTATAACATGACACTTGTTTTAACTATAATAGTCAAATACATAAAACACAACATTCTAAAATAAAATTATACCAACCTCAAAATGACGGACTTTACAAATTCAATTATTTACTTCACTCCAGTATTTTATTCTTTTATATTTACTAGAACAGTAAATATCGATACAACATTCCCATTCTAGCAATTAGTGTTAGTTATTCTCGTTTCAAAAAAGATAAATTTTGGTAATCTTTTATCCCTGCAACATAGTCGATTCAAATTTCTGGTCGAAGTAACTGGTTTTTGAATTAATATTGGTATGCATGTCTTCTAAATTTGGCAAACTGCTAGCTTTTCTTCACAGTAGTTTTCACTGGCAAATACTTAATCCGTTTCTTATATTAAAGCAGACATAAAATTATTGGATTATTGCTACTGTAATCAACTATTAATAATCATTGCAATTAACCTATTATAAATAACAGTCAATATTATATTATTAGTAGCGATTTTTGGTTTTCTGCGTACGTGCCCGTATATTCGATTACCAATCAACAGTAATAGCGAATGTTTGTTCGATTTTCGACCGTTATTATGTCATTCATTGCCGTCCGTTTCGAATACAAATCATATTTCAATTACAATTATCCAACTCACAATTCCATGTACTTATTGCATATGTTTTTCCCTATGAATCCTCCCTAAAAAATTATATGTAACCAATACTGAAACTTTTACTAGTAGTTTTAAATAATCCTTTTATCTATATTGCTCTGGAAGACTTTTGATTCGTTAAGGTATGGTAAACTATTCATATTACGTGCCTTATATATATAACCTTAAAGTTAGTATTTTGGCTTTAAAAAATCATTTATCGTGTAAATAGCCTTTGACTTTAGGGATCCTATCAGACCTATTTAGCTTAACAAGCCTGTCGAACCTATTGAGCCTGTCGGATTTGCTAGGATTATTGGGTTTACTTAGCTTGATAGGCTTGCTTGATCCATCGCGTTCATTATGCTTACTATTCCAGTCAAATTTATTAAGTCTGTAGCACTTTTTACATCTATTGCTCATATGCCTTATTCTTTGATTCAACCTTTTGTTTAGCCACTTGCTTAGCCCTCTAAGAATCTTTAGAGGATAGGTTTCAAAAGAGATCTATGGAGTCTTTGAAATCAAGTAGATTTTGAATACAGTCTACAGGGTTTTCGAAGTCAGAGTAACTAGAAGAGTCTTTGAAGGTAATGAGATCGTTAGTAGAGTCATTATTTTCAGTATTATCGAAAGTTGCTGTGTTTTATCAAAGATCTCTATGGTTTTGGTACTAGAACGCTATCGTGTCCTTAGAATCTGGTTATTCAGGGTTGTCATATAATTGTGTGTATTCGTAAAACACGTTTACTAGAGTATCTTCCTTTCCATCCCCAATTGACAGGTTGATTTATCAGTTGTAGAGGTCAGTTTTTAGTCATCCTTAGTTTATTTATACGCCTTCTTATACATAACGAATGTGTACTAATTCAATCATTTGTAAAAGTTGTGGAGAATAATAATATTTTCATCAAGTTCCATTAGATCTAATTAGAAGATGATAATACCGATCGTATTAGTATATTATCCTACAATTGCGTCATTATCGGCGTCTATAAACCTTGGTTTATTATTCAAGTACTTGATAAATATATTGTTAAGCGTTTCAATAGCATCTTTTCTAACGTTGTTAGTAATAACGTTTAACTTCACTTATTAGGCCAACATCATAGCAGTTAAGTGTTAAATTCAAAATATAAAAATAGGCGTACATTAATAAATGAAGTTGTGCACTTGGTTTTGTTTGTTTTTTGTTTTTAGGAAGGTTTTAGACTTATTGGTTTTTAGTAACAATTTCATTGTTTGCCGAAATCATGTCAGCAAATTAGGAATAATTTCTTCATTTGAAAAATTGGGGTTTTTGGGGGTTAATTTCATCGCTAAGCCCCGAAACTAGTTGAATGAAAATATTTCGATGATTCAGTATTGGAGTTTCCACTTTTGAACTATCGCGAAAACAGATGCAATTCAAAAGCTCTAACATCTTACTGCCGCGATAACTAACGCAAGTCAATAAAAGTACTCGGAAAAAATATATTATCTACCTTGTGTAATTGTAAAGCCTAATAAGATCAAAGTAGCCCGTTCACTTACCTAGATTATGACACTCAATTTAATAATACTAATTATTATTAGTAGGTCTTCATTGTTACAACATAATCGATTATCATATCTAACCAAAGTAACTTGTTGCAATGGCGTAGTAGTAATGGTATTTTTCAGTATATTGAAGAATGATGAATCTAGGTATAAACCGACTATAGAGTTCATAGTAAGGTATGTATATACAATAATAAAGAAGGAAATAAGGAAGGTAGGTGGGGTTTCAACCCTACTTTAGTCCAATAAATGCTAGGTACACAAAAAGTATAATGTCTCCATTATAAGAGAGTGGGAAATTCCATTGTATCTTGTGAGTACAGCATTTTGAAAGAAGTAATACTTACAAAAAATAGTACTCGTAAGAACTAATACTAGTATTATCTCAAATTATCTTTAAACTCCTCAATTAATGTCTTAAAATGTTTCAGGTTTTTAAAACTAACTGAGTTATTATCCTTGGCTATAAATCATTTTTATTTAACTACATATCAGATTTGTTGACCTGTATGGCAACAACAATTGATCATTTTATCTAATATCCCTTAAACTTATTATTTATTTTTATCATCTTCGTATTTAACAGGTGTTAGAAGCGGAATAAGTCGCTTAAAGGTTTCATTATCACGAAAGTAAGATACTTATAAAATACTAATTGTAAGATAAATCCTTGAATTTGAGGAAAATCAAAAGTTATGGAGAGTTTTTTAACTTTGTTCATATTAGTAAAAGATCATAGAAAAGGAGGAGTGAGTTTTCACTAACGATAAAAAAGCTTATATGTTGGACTAGTTTTAAGTTAAATTTGATTATCGCCTTTGAAATTATTCTATCAGTATTTGAAACTATTCATTTTTGGATTTTATAGCCACGAGATCCATTATTAAATAGGGTTTTAGCCTAAAATGTTTTTGATAAAGAGAATATCAGTTTATTCGCAAGGTATGAAAGAAATGACATAATCAACGAGAAGATGAAGTTTAAATTCGAATGGAAATTTATGAACATAAGTGTTAGTTGTTCGAGAATAGGTGTTATCAAGATGCTATCGTAAATTAGAAATGTAATTAATTTGTAATTAGTTACTATATTGAGCTATATGGTATTATGAAGCAAGTTTCACAAATTGATTTTTTTCTTTCCTACTAATTGTTTATCCTAGGATAATAACCAGTTGTTATCATTAACTTTGTATCAAAAGGTTTTCCAAAACCCTATCATAATGCTAATAAGAATTTAGGGTCGCGATCGGAAATCATTCGTCGTAGGCAAGGCTAATCAAATAACAAAAAAAATATTTTACAAGAATTGTAACCAATTTTACAACAGTTTATATATTATAATATGAGAAAAGAAGTCCTGGTTTGTGAATTTTACAAGTAATCAGTCTAATAGAACTAAATTCCTTTCGTAAAAGTTAACATTATAGTGTTTCAAATGAAAAGGAAATTAGAAAAACGACTATAAAATTCATTTAAATAGTGAATATGGATTTGTTAGAAGCTTGAATTAGCTAAAGTCTGCCAAATGGTTTTCAATTGTCCTTTTATAATTAATTACATGAGCGGAAGCCTTTATAGTAAGTAATTACTAATCTACACTTAAAGCGAAAATAAAATTTATCCAAAGTTGTTATTATAAGTTGATGATCAAAATGATAGCGTTTATCGTAAGTATTTTCGAGAAATACCTGAAAGAAAGTTAGAGGAAAAATTAAGCGTTCGTAACCTATTTAATTTCGGTTCTAAGGTAAGCGATATAAAAATATTAAATGGTAGCCTAATTTTAATATTGAAATAACATTTTCATTTCTGTCATTGCGTCTAAATTTACGTATAATACCTTTCTATACAATATTGACATAATATCCGGATTCAAAAAGTAGCTTTGAAGTGTCCGAAATTTTGGCTTAATTAAAATGTATGTCGAGATTAGATTTATTAAAAATCACTAGATAATTTTCGAATATGTGATCGAGGATAAGAAGGTTTGCTTTCATGCGAACTTAATCATTTCTTGGCTTTGGTAGCCTCGACAAAGCATTAGAAATATGATTTGAACGATTAAGAAGATTATTATCTTCTAAGTTGAAGATATCAAGATAAATGAAATCATGAATTAATATTTGATTCGTGTTATCCTTGGAAGTTATATTTAGTAAAATTAGATTCATGTTGTACATTACCTGCGGGGTACATATATGGACAGGGAAGGAATAGGTACCCCTGCCTATACAACTACATTGCTCAGCTCCGCTGAGTTCTAATTCTAGTTTCTTCCTCTTCCATCATCAGAATACTACAC
Source organism: Anisogramma anomala (assembly GCA_038502455.1). Taxonomy (NCBI): domain Eukaryota; kingdom Fungi; phylum Ascomycota; class Sordariomycetes; order Diaporthales; family Gnomoniaceae; genus Anisogramma; species Anisogramma anomala. Next base: position 3,682,727 of record JASMMZ010000009.1, read on the forward strand.
TGTTTCAACATTACGTTGTCGCTCTACACGCGTACCAACAATTGATAGCTGTAAGTAAAAGAGCTCAAAATCATTAGACCCTACCTTTCACCAGTTTGAATAAGACAAAACGGAAGGAGCGTTACCAATTTTGCCCTACAAAAACAAAGTCAACAACTCCCCCGACCCGCTAAAACTTAACCTTCTGTTTTTACGTTTTAACTTTAAAATCCGCAACTTTTTCCCCAATATTAACCGTAATTTATCTTTATCGACCCTTTTTTCCTCTCTTTTTCGTAGCCGTCGTTGTTATCATCGTAGTTGTCGTCATTTCCGTTATTCTAAGCCCGCCACCGTCCTCTTTTACCGCTAGTTTCTATCGCTACCTTTTTACCTTCCCTTACCACCATTAACTCTGCCGCGCCAACGACATTTACTATCATCGTCGTTACTTCTCGTTATTTATATCATTCTCGCCGTAATTGTTATTTGTTTCGCTATTGCTGTAGCCGTTTTCGTTGTTTACTCGCCATTTTGTCGCCGATAAATAAACGAGAATAACGTACCTTAGCCTTGAATCTCGTAAAAATACCTACTACCCTACGCCGTACTCGTAATGAAGTTAACAAACTAGTCATACTTATAAAGATCTCGTTACATATTTCAGGTTTTTCATCAATTACCTTTCTATGTTGTTATCATACTATTATGAATTTACCTCTCCAGTTGAAATAGTTTAGGTGCTTTAAATAATAGATAACAAAGATAAAAAAAACTCTTAATAAAATCTTTGATATTATTAATATAAGCCTGTAATAATATAAAAAGAACTATTATATGATCACGGTAAGTCGATTTAAGGCCTTTGCATATAAGAAAAACAAGTATTCTCGTTTTCGTAGTCCTCCGCCTCGTCCTTAAAGTCGATATTTTCATTCTTACAGCCTTTAACCTTGTTTTTTAACGTTTACATCCTCGTATTAATCGGTTAAGTTTAGCCTTTCAATTTTCATTCGCTAATACTTCCTGCTGCCTAAAACAGAAGTAAATAAGCGTTTATATCCCGGAGTATTATAATCCTCTTAATATAGGTATTATTATAGTAGGTTATAACGTTATTTTCATTAATATTGAAAGTTTTTGAACTTGTTTAAAAAGCTTCACCAAATTTAATCCTAAGGTAAAAATACAAATCGTATTTATATTCGGCACTTCATTGTAAGATTTCGCTATTCTTTGGTAAAATATAAAGATTTTCGACAAGAAACGTTGAAAACTAACCTGTTTAGGTTTGAAAACTGTTGTAAATATATTTATATCAAGCTTTGAAATGAAACCGGGCCGAATTATAAAACAAAATCTAAATTTAACATTTAAGTTACGATGACTTGCAGGAAACAAGTACGTGTTTTAAAAAAATATTTCAATTATTTTTACGTACCTAGAGGTAATAGGAAGTTTCAATCTACGTAACAAAAATTGGTACCAATTTATTATTAATATTTGGTTTTTGTTGAGCCTAAAGATTTAATAAAACCTTTCTCTTTAAAATTATAAGTAAAATCTCCGAAAATATAGATATTAAATTAAAAAATTTAATGGTATTTCGCCAATGGTTGTCGATCTCAAATACCTATATAAAAAACCTATTATTTAGGACGATCGTAAAAATTATAACTTGCGGCAGTTTTAAAAAAAACTGTAGTATACGAATACCAACTCGTATATAAAAAAAGCATGATATACAACCCGGCAAAAGTGGCTACTGTATTCTCTAGCATAATCGCAGACCTCGTGCTCGTAAACGTGAATCTCGCGAGGCTAGGGATAAGCCTTGCGAGAAACTTCACGACAATAATCTTTGCAGCGATTGTGATATTTAACGTCAAGATGGTGATAGTCGCCGCGAACGCTGCCTACACCACGAATGCAATCGTTGCCATAAACGGATTAATAACTTTTAATCAAAATCAGAAAAATAATAACTATTTCGACCAATGATATGAAGAGTTTAAGCGCTCCTCCTTGTCCTCTGAAACGAGTAAAAAAATTTCTATCAACAATATATCGAACATTATTATCGAACCATAGTTAAGCCATCGGATATACGTTTTTTATAAATAAGTTTTTAAAATTCGTAATACTCTTTGTAAATATCTTAAGTTTGATTTCAAAATAAAGACTTTATCCTCGCGAGTTATAAAGAGAAAGATTCTTTATATAGATTATTTAACGCTTAACCTTGAAAACGTCGCTTTACATATAAAAATGTGAGAGTTATCAAAACAAAGTTACTTAACAAAAAAAACGCCCTTTCCATGGGTTATTGTTTTTAACAAGTTGACGTGCGCGGTACGATTTTTAAGCTAAACTGTACGTTGTAATTGGATATAGATGTAGGCAAAGATCTTATCGCCAAATCTTGACTAAATAATTACTTTTTAAATATATCGAAACCATCTTTCGAAAACTAAATGTTAAATTATTTTAGGCGTTATAAAACCCTTCGTACTATTTACTACTAAAGCTCTCTAAACCTTTATAACTTTTAACTATAAATAAAATAAAACACCTAGTTTCTTTTAAAAATAACATTTAAAATTTAGGTGGGAAACTGCCTAAATATTAGCGCCCTTTTCTTTAACAACTAATTGAAGCCTTATAAAGCGGATATTTCTATATCTAAAAATGTCATTCGCTTCGAAAATAACAACTTTGAGGTGTTAATTTCAGTTTATAAAACAATTACGAATCTAGTTGTACATGATGATTTTACCAAAGCAATGGCTAAAATGATATTACCTGGACAAACTTTATATGTCCTAATTAAGTACGTCAAATTTTTTAAAGTTCGTTTATTTATATTCAACGCGTAATATTTATACGTCTTAAACGCAATTATAAATTTTATTACACCTCATATAATTTAGCGTTAAAATACAATGACTTCAGTTTTGAGCATTTTTAAAAATATACCTTTAAAACTATTACGAAGTATCAAAACACGGTCCATTTTTATACCATTTGGAACGACGCCGTATAAACGTTATCATGTGTCATAAGAATCGGAAACGTAGCTTTCGAAATCACTCATCTTATTCGTGAATTTATTGGAAATTCTTCAGTAACTTTCGTCGCTATAAGCAACTAGGATTTCGAGACCCCACTTATAAAAGACGAGTTTCGATAGGATTTTTATACCGTCGACATAGAAAAGGAAACGTAGTTTCGCCCTTGTTCGGAAAATTTCGTTGACCTATAATTTAATACGTTATTTTTAAACCCTATCGCTACATTTATTGAGAACCCATCGCGAAAATTTACGGATATTTGGCAGAATTTATGAGTATTTAACAAAAAATCATTGAAAAGTTAAAAAACTAAATATTATTTAATAATGGAATAAACATCGTTTCATGGACTTTCTGGCTTCTTTTGACATGAAAACTACGAAATATACACTAATATTAAAAGTAAAATACGAAATTTACATTAAAGTAACAAGTATGATTAAAGCTTTCAAATTCATAAAGATTTACGATAAATTTACTAATATCTTATATAGGTTTTGGATTTTCTAGCTCCGTTTCGATTAAATCATGAATGTTTCATTTATACAAAGCTAGTAAAATGTAAAACTTAATTATTATCATTACCCAGTTTTTTCATTATAACTTACTATCACTGGGCAATGCTTAATATATAGCTATTATTTTATAACTCTTGCTAATATGAAAATACATATATATACCAGTGGGAAGGATCGTAACCTAAAGTCTTCACCTTATGCAACCACCACTTTATTCAGTTCCACGTTTATAGTTTATACCCTTTAACCTTGTTGAACAGACCACCATATTCCTTTTGCTATTCGTATAGAAACTGAAAGACGTATCCTCCATATATGAGGCTAATTTAGGAACCGTTGCACTATATATACTGTTAAATGCCTACCAAAAGGGCCTTATATTAGTTATTTAGGTTCCTTCTTCCTGCGAAATACCCTCTCCACCAACGAATGTGAATAGTATTCGTAAAGGTTTTATTCAAATAGCTACATCGAAAGAGTTCAACCACCACTAGGTGTATTAAATTTGAGTTTCCAACTTTATATACATAATATAGGGAAAACAGTCTTTACCCGTAAAATAAAATATTAAGGAAAACATTCAACAGGAAATCGGACTTTAACCCAGCTTTTTAATTGAGGCCTTAAAGTAAGCCCATAACTTGAAAACCCGTAACATTATATGGGCGTAAAATTACAACTTTAACCGGGATGTATTATACGGCTATTTTAGTATCTGCACGAGGCCTACTCATATAGAGGATCTGACGGCGGTCCTAAAAAATTCAAAGACCTTTAAAACATATATGTCTTGGTTAAAAGCCCGTAGCGGTGGAGAAGATATACTTCTCAACTCTATAAAAGACGTACTCCACAATTCGATGGAAAAATCACGATCCGAGACACCTTTTACCACAGACTATAAGCCTAAGAAGTATAAAAAATCATATAAAGTGTACACCACTAAGCGGTTGTTGTACCGGTAAAAGTCTTTTGTGAATAGCCAAAGGAATCCAAAGTATAGTTGAAGGCTCAGTTAAGCGGGCGAGGCGTCGGTATAAGTGGCGACAGTTTAAAAGTGAACGAATAAATAAATGAAGAAATAAATAGATGAATAAAGCCGTCAAGTGCAAGCGTTTATAATGAAGAGTTCTCTTTAGAACCTTAGAACGCAAAAGGAATCAAACTTCCATGACAATGTAAGTTTAAGTTTAAAGGCTCCGTTAAGTGTATAGGGCGCTGGTGAGAGTAACGACGGCTCAAAAATAAATAAATAAATAGAGCTATCAAATGCGAGCGCTTTTAAAAAAGATCTTTCGTTAAGACCTTAAAGCGAAAAAGGAATCAAACTTGTAATGTAATTACAGTGTAAGTCCAAGTCTAAAGAGCTACGTTTGCATAAGTAGCGAGAGACGGAATCGCTAATTGAAAGGGTTGTTATTTGGATGCACTGCTACGCGAGCGGTGCATCGGGCCGACGATGATCTTCATAGCCAAAAAAAGGTCACCGGAAAAGATTAGAGTGGTGATAAAGCCGATTAGTAATATTTTGGTGGAATAGGGTGCATATGAAGTCGTAGTGTTAAAAGCGATTAGACTTGAAATTTTTTCTCGGAAGTGGGCACTGATATAGTTTACAGCGTAGGCCCCCTACCTTCCTTAACAAGGCGTTCCAAGCACACATTCTAAGAAAGTTGATATAAGGTCGAAAATGTTACCTAGTTTCTTAACGAAACGAGGTCTTTTTAAACTAACGGTTTAACGATTTATACCGTTAAATCCATATGGAATTCTTAAACGATATTTTATTATTCGTTTTACTAGTTTTTGTGATTGAAAAAAAAAAAACTTTATAATATTGAAAAAAGCTACGTGATAAATAATCTTAAGCCTTTCAACAAATATTTTATTATATTTCGGTAATCAATATAACAAAAAAATTATTATTTATATATTCCATCTACCGAAATCCATTTACCTTAATAAGTTATCAAGGACTTAAAAGTTCAAAAGTAATATTAATGAAATTTCAAAATTTACTACCATTCGCATGAAAATTCATAAATCGTTTATTTGAAGTATAAAAATTATTTCATGAAACCTTTATTGATAAAATTATCATTTTTTTAAACAACTCAAAAAATTGATAGAAATACTTAGCATAATTTCTTTTTTTTAAGTTTAAAATCTCCTTTTTTTTCGAAGAGTCCTACACAAGATTTCAATTTATTTAACTACTCGAATTTTACTTAAATGGTTGCAATTTTTTAACAATCACCAAATTCACCTAGGCCTTTCAAAATCTTTCGTTCTGACTTACTTCTAAAGAGTTAAAATATACTTCGAAGCTATTAGCTTTTTACGTCGAATCATCCAATACTTCACCCAATTATTTAAGCTATTATAAAAGCTGAAGACTTCTTTATTAGTCGTAGGTCGTAAGACCCAACGAATCGAAGATAATAATCGTGAAAAGCGAATATATTACACCTAAACTATAAAAACTTCGCAAACAAGTAAAAAAAAAGGTTTTCGCCTCGTTATAAAAATATATATATAATGAATTACGTTTATATTATATAAACCAATGTTGGATACTGTTTATAAGTTGATAAAAACTTGAAAGAATATTTTTTGTATTATATTTTTGGAATTTGAACCCGAGTATATATTAAAACACCATAAATTAATTTACGTTAATATTATATAGCATATGATTTTCCTCAATAAACACCTTACTAAACTAAAGTAAAATTAATAGCCTTCGAAATATAATGTCATTTATTTCATTCAGAAATAAAAATGCCTTAGAATAAATTTAATTGAAAATCCGTATTTAATTATTCTTTTTACAGACTACAAATCCAAGATAGGCGTTATAAATAAAAAACAACTTAATATATATTTTACGAATCTGGTAAATGAAATATATATTAATATAACTATTTACTTAGATACTTATAATTTGAACGTTGTTCATCTTCCTAAACAACTTAATTGGATTCTATGTACTTTACCGCGACTCCTAATGCCAACAGATGAAAATATTCATCTATCAAAAAGTGATCCTTATTTGATGAAATCTTTGATAATCTTCCAATAGTACTTGACAAAATCAATCTGACGTTACAAATAGCAAAAACAATTTTACCTAAGGATATACAACTGAAATTATGGTTTACATATAGGGAAGTAAACCGTTAAGCAAACGATTATTTGAAAATTATCTTAGGAAAAACTGAATAATAATATAATTATTAATAATTTCAAAAATAGTCATCCTTTTTGTTTCCTAAACCGCCCACTTTATAATTGGGACGTGAATAAATTTTAAGAATTCGTTATTTTTATTTCAATCGTCCCGAATTTCGTTTATAATACTCAGAAAGACCAGCATCATTTTAATACAAAACGTACAATAGGTTTATCAAATAACTTATTTCTCGGTCACAACCGAAAATTGGTAAAATGATTTTATCGGTATTATATTTGTGACTATTCAATACGTAATGAAAAAAAAAACCTATTCAAAATCTTTAGTTAATCTAAACGTTCAAGAATCCTTTATGAAATATTGGTATGAATTTTATTATGGTATTTGTTGGTAGAAATTTAGACTTTGCAACGTTGTCGATTCGATTGGTCGAATTAACAGTAGTATTACTTGGTCAAGTGGTGGGTGTATTGTTTGAGGTTTGGCAGACCGCTAGCCGGTCTGCTCAGTAATTTATATGGTTAATTTCTTGGCCTATACCCCAATGTAAAGTGGGGTATACTGCAGTTAACTTACATCCAATACAGTAATCCCACACAAAAAAATACACACAACTTGCAGTCAGTATAGTTAACTTTACTATAAGTAAAGTTGACCTACTACACTATAAATACTACTATTCCAAAATTTGCGGCTTTTTAATTTGTACGCGTACGCTAGTATGGATAAGTAATTTTTTTCGGTATGTACTAAACCGCAAGCTCACCAACTAACCATATCCTTGTTAATTTCAACTGACCTCCGTATTAAAATCAAATCATTTGCATATCAATTAACCCTAATTTCCGTTTATTGCTCCGCGGCTACAAGGTCTGCCTTCATCGACTCCCACATAAGGTTCTTTCGTTATGGACTTATGTAATTCTCCACTTCAGCCGTACCAATTAAACAAGTTCGCATCGTTACTCGCCTAACAGTTTTCCAGTTTATCAGTACATCTCCAACCGCTACCACATAATTTAGGCTTTCCAGATGGCTTATTAACGTAGCTCTCGATACGTATAGTAAGCTTATTATTATTTAGAAACCTTTGAAGGGCCTTATTCGTCGATACTTTTGTTATAACATTAACCAGATTATTTTTTCCATTAATCCATCGAAACCCCTCAATTTACCTCCTTTAATAGGACTAGCAGAGTGCTATTACGTCGATTATCAGGCGTTATTCACTGTTAGTTCCGAGTTTAGAAAGGCATTCAAACAGATACCTCAAGTTGATATGAATTACAATTGGAATTTAAGGAATTATAAGTTACCTAATAATCACGTCAAGGGTTTCCCATAGTACTATACCTTTATTAAAGCACATTATTGTAACGTAAACCTTTAAAGTTAACACTCTTTGTGTAATCCTTTTACATTGAACAAAAGTCTAGAAAATTAGGCTATCGATAATACTCAACTAGTTTTCTCGCATGTCTTTGTTGACTAGAGTCATTAGGAAACCGATCTGTAAAAAGATGTTGGTATTATTTATGAAAGCCCTATCCATAATGACTATTAACCTAGCCCTCAACAAGTCGATTAGGACCATATTGATTCCTCGGTTCTCGTTTCGCATTTTCAACTTAATCCTCTTGTTAATCCGGTTAAAGTTGTTACCCATTAGTTCTTATGCTTAAGTAGTGATAAAAAGGTCGTAAAAGGCCTTCCATTGGTATAAGATGTCAATATAGCTACCATGGGCACGCTGTTCCAGGTACCGCTAGGCTTTGACTACGTTAGTCTCGTTTATTATAGCCAAATCAATACACTAACCCTTCCGGTGAAAGTTAAAGCCAGTATTCATATCAAGTATACAGATTAACAATCCATTAAAGTTAAGTTGTGTATTATTTGCCAATGTCGTCACCGGCTTACAATTTCAAAACTTTAAGTACTCAATCACCTACTATTCCAATGTTACAAAATTAGCCGTTCCCATAAAAAGGGTATCGTTATTCTACATACCTTTTAGTCTGAAATCCTTTTTTTATGCTACCAACAAATAAGGGTCGTATATTAAAGATTTTTTATTCAATCGTAACTTAAAACACAACTAGTAAGTAAAAAAACAGTAAACTCTTGCTCCAGCTAATCTGTATAAAGTCTTAATATATTATATTACTGTTTATGAAGAGTAAATGACACGGAGTTTCTATATTAACTTTAGTAATACAATCTGATGTAAATCCATTACTAACTGCGTATAGGCTTTCGTTATATTAAGACTATAACGTATAAATTTACCTTTAGTTTTAACTAATAAACTGGCTATTAAAGTCACTATTAAGTGTTAGCTAATTTTATAAATCGTTGGCGACTACTTAAGGATACAATTTTTACTCTTATTGGCGTATCTTCAAGCGATTAAACGTAACTTTTCGCACGGCCACCCTGTAATCTTACTTTTTGCCTCGTAATTAATCTTCGATTGGAAAATTGTAATATTCGGATCTAAAAGGTTAAAATTAACCTTCAATACGAATTGTACAACTCTTTGAGTTAATAGGCCGTTAATTTAGACCTTATCGTTTTCTTTGAATGGTTTATCAAAAATCTTAATAATTCTTTATATTCGAAACTTCAATATCAAATCTTCTTTATCCTTATTTTTTCTACCTACTTAAGTAGTATTGTAAATACAGCTCGGTGTTTATTACTCCTCTTTAAAGTTCCTTTTCTTTGGGGCTTATTCGTGTCGGCGACATTTTATCGGCTTGTCAATAACGGGTGGAGAAGGTTCGTATTGGCTCAGTCGATTAGCTTAAAAGTCTTTATAGTCAGTAGCTATAATATAAGGCTTAACTCAAGTTATACAAAACGTTATAAATCCGTTAACAGTTTCAATAACTACTTCAAAGTTTGCGATATTCAAAATTTTATACGAGCCCTCCTATTTGCCCGGCTCCCGCTACACAAGTATTTTACCTTATAATAACAAGGAAAATACGTCGATTACTATAGGGTCTCTCCTAGTATTAAGGGTATCATTAACCCGGCGGCGTATAAATTCCTTTCACAATTCCCTTCAAACTTTGCCGTAGGATAAAACATGAATTAATGTACTTACTAATAACAGAAATTTACTCGTTAGGCGTAAATACGCTTCAAAAACCAATAGCGTTAGCACTAAGCCATTAGGGCTTATAATATTGTTTAATCTCTTTATCCCTATGTAAAGTCGTGTTTTCAGATTCGTAAAGCTTTTAATTTCCAGCGTAAAAATATTATACGTTCGGCCAAGTAGGGCGTATAATCTTTTAACCTTCACAATACTTTAGTAGGCTTTTACCAGTACCTATTTGCATTGGATACTCATTATCTTAACATCTTTCTGAAACTCTGTCGCCGCAAAATTGGTACTAGTATCGTAAAAAAAGACGTTAGGTATACTTAGGTACGTATCAATCTACAATATCCTTAGTGTTTCTCATATATCCTTTACCAAAAAGGACTTTAAAAACTTAGCTTCGTGAAAAGATGTTACAGAATTAACGACGTGAGAAATAGGTCTATTATCTAAGTAAAATTTATTAACGAAAACTTGTAATTGAAATCCTTCTCGTCTTATAATATAAACTTTAATCTTTGGGGGGCTTAGACATACACTTAGTAGTAGTAACAATTTTTTTAAATAACTTTTAGGAAAAAGTATTCCATATCTTTATAACTTACAAACTTTAGGACTTATTTTAGCCTATTAAGATCTTAGTGGTTCAAATATCTATATAATTAACATATATCTGGCTCCGTCAAATTTAACACCATTATTTCAAAGCTTTAAAGATAAAATCATAAGTGCCCCCATTTAAAATCAAGGGAAAACCTTCTGCCTTTTTAAACTAGCTCGTTGGTATTAAAGTTAAAGTCAATACTAAAGATCTTCATGTTTTTCAAGTAAAGAGGTAAATGGTTAAAGAACTTAAAAATGTAGAACGTAATCGATTTCACAACAGTTTAAATTACCGTTGACCCAATAAAGATAATTGTTTGCCTGGTTCGAAGCTAACTTCAGGCTTATTAGTATCGTAACGATTAATTTTCGTAGCTATAGTGCTTTCCCCCCATAAAGTCACATACTATGAATAACTTGCTATCAAGTACCTTACCACCTTTATATCTGACATAATACTTTAAAACATGTGGTTCATGTAACAATCGTCAAAGTTAAAGGTTCATAAGGAGTTAAAAGCTTAATTAAGGTAAAGTTAAGAGTTTTTACCATATAGACAATACAGAAAAACTTAGTCGGCTAGCTATTAGGCCGCGATAGGAACAATATATTAATATAAATTGATTTTCTTAGGGGTGTTTTCGTTGTTAATTAGCTTGTCACCTTCAAAGTTTATGATTTAATCCAAATAATCCTATTTAAATGAGGTAAGATACTAGATATAGTTTATTACCTTTTTATTGTTTCGTTTAGCAGAAGGGTGCCAAATTAACTAATAGCTAGACTTTTCAAAAATCTAATATCTTTTGTCACTGTTACGATAATAATACTTGAGGTTAATAAGTTCGTTTAAATCCTGGCCTTATTAGCGTCAACGTAGCTATTACCTCCAGTTTATAGTTGATAAGCCAGATTTTACGCGTTGAAAAGAGCCTGTAACCGTATTTACGGTCGACGTAATTAACCACCGTGAAGTCTTTTTCGTTTATATAAGGAAAGTTGCCAGCTTGAAGGTATATACCAAGCGAGTTTGGAATATATGCTATTACATTTACAATCGAAAAACGCAACTAGTTAAAAAAGCTTTTACGGGTAGCATTTAGGCGTTATAATCCGTATTCGAACCAGTTAACACTCGTAACTGCTACCTGTACCTACTCGCTAAGTATATCCTCACCAAATTAGGCTTTCCATATTACTTTCAGGTAAAACATCAACTTATTAATCATCTGATCAAGCGTATGCATAGGTATTTCCTCCTATTTTTTTCTTAGTTATTATCGTTTCCCACCTCGTAATAGCCTAATCTTTATAATATTGTGCAAGATAGACGTTGTATTCGAAGTAGCTTTTTATACCGTTATAAATTTCTCGAAACGTAGTTGCTTGTGTTAGAATGGTTAGGTAATAGTCACTTATATGCCCTTTAAGGGTTCCGGGGAATGGTAAGTAAAAACCAGAAGCGGGAACCTCTATCAACTTAAAAATATTCAAAAATGGTATTATCTTAGTATCGAAAAGGTTATTGGGCTTCCCGTTATACTTCTCCACATCATTTAAAATCTTAACGAAGTCCGTAAAGAGTTTGTAATTAATATTAACTATCTTAATAGGTTTCAGGAGCAGGTCACGATAATTATCCTAATCTATAGTAATATTTCCTGACAATTTAAACCTTAGAGCCTCCAAAACACGGTTTTAAGGGCAATTATCGGTCGCTTAGCTCGAGGGGTGAAGTTTTATGGTAAGACCTGTAGTGAGCTCTCGCGTGTAGGCAAACCTACCATAAAAAGGTTCTTAAGAGGCTTGGCGATTCTGATTAAAGTGCTAAAGGGAAAAAGGGATCTGAAGATTCTGAAAAGCTTAATGATCTTAATCAATCGATTTATGTAAAGCGCCAATGTCAATCCCTCTGACCACGTAGGTGGCCGCTACTTCACGTGCCATACCGCTACTAATTACGTACTCCGCGCTTCCACATAAAGGTGCTAGGATGCCGATTAGGTTAACAGATTCCTTATTATCAACGCGTAAAAAGGCTTAACTTAACGAAGGGTAAAGGGGAAGTCCACTCGAACGCGTATAAGGGCGTTAAGGTTCCTCAACATCCTTTCCTTTAGGGTATAGATCTTAAGGGAATTCCTCAATTTGGGTCAAATCGTAAGGGTTTCTGCTAACTTGGTAAGGTTTTTCTCTGGTATGTAAATTCCTTTTCGCTCAAGATTTTCTTTTAACCCTAACTTAACACCCGTTTGGATCCTCTTCCGCATATCAATAGTTCAGTCGTTAAAAAACTCATAATACTTACGAAAAACATGGCTGTCACGATCAAAGTCTTCGCTATTATCGTAGTCGATAATATAAAAGATAACGAAGTTGACCAAGTGTCTTTCCGTTAAATCTTCGTCGATTTCGTAGCCCCAAAGTTTTTTATCAAAATGCTTATTGAATTGGGTTCCGAAAGCTTTAATTACCTCTTTTCTGGCGGAGTCGGTGATAGCTTCAAATTAAGTTCTGGTAGTAGCCATCCTAATATTTCTATCGTTGTATGACTTGGTATTTTGGTGTGAATTCTCGTGGAAACTTAGCGATTTAATATGAGGTTGCATAACGTGGCATTCTCGACGAAATTGAGCGATTCTTGGTATTTTCGCTTAGGACAGCGATCTTAACGTTTAAATTAGCGTAGGGGGAGGGGAAAAAGTAAAGTAGGAGAGAAAACTTGATGTTAAGGGTGAGTTCAGAGGTCATTCGTTTTTAATAAAGGGTGAAGGTTGAAAATTGTAAGCTGTTAAACTTAGTCGTTTTTACAGTAGGAGCACCCGCAGTAGTACTAACTTAACCGTTTACTAACTTGCCGATCTAAGACTTTTAACGGGTAATCTCAACGCTTTTCTTCAAGAAGGATTCTTAGTAAAGATTTCTTAGTGTTTTTCAAGTAACGATACCGTCGCTTACTTTCAAATTGCCGTTATGGAATAGCGTAATCTAAAAGTTATTTCTGTTTTGCTGCCGGTTTAAACTAACGCAGTACTAATAAATACCCTCTGCAAAAATCTTTCCTCTACCCTACCTACCATTCTTGACGTGAATTGTAACCATAAAGTAGCTTTTTTTTCTACTTAGTTTATTTGTATTCAATCTTATAAGCATTGATCAGTGTTGGTAGGTGTTATAGACTTGGGCCGTTGGCCATTGAGCTTATAGGCTACGTGACTGTGCACATAACGGGATGAGCAGAGCTTGGCCTGAGCTCGGCTCGGGTGTGGACAGGGCACAGTCCGGGTATAGGCTGACAAGGTCCATGCACAGCACGTGTGAGGGCACGTGACGGGCTAGGAATTGGCCCTGCCCAAAGGCCCTGCACGTTGGGCCATGGTAGCATCTTCTAGTCTTTCTCCACACCTCAATAGTAAATCCTATTTAGCATCTACTTGGCTTAACATCGTAGGTTGAACCATAACAGTAGGGATTTAGACGATGTAATGTTGTCGATACGATTAGACGACGTAACAATAGTATTGCGTGGTCAAGTGGTGGATGTATTATTCTAGGTTTGGCAGATCGCTAGGCGGTCTGCGCAGTAATTTGTATGGTCAATTTCTTAGCTCTTGCCCTTTTGTGAAGTGCAGCATACTATACACGACTTACACCTAATACAGTAAGTAAATACAAACAATACACTTAACCTTCAGTTTAGTTAAATTTACTATAATTAAAGTTGACCTATTACACTGTGTGTAGTACTATTTCAACACTGGCGGCTTTTTAGTTTGTATGTATAAGTTAGTGAAGTTGACTAATCTTTTCCAGTTAGTGTTAAACAGTGATCTTATTAACTTGCCAAACTCCTCTTAATTCCAATTAACTTCTATACTTAATTGCACCCAATTGCATGCAAATTGAACCTATTTAACCTTAATTTCTCCATTACTCCGAGGTTCGAGTTTATTAACTCCTATAAAAACTTCTTCTGCTACAGGCCTTCATAAACCTTTTTAAACCTCTACTTTTAGACGTGCTCATTAAATAGGTTACTACTACAGCCTTTATTTCCCTAACAGTCTTCCAATCCGCCAGCATAACCCTAGTCGCTGGCATGTAACTTTGGCTTACCAAGCTGCCTATTAACGTAGCTCTCGATACGTATAATTAGCCTATTACTATCTACAAACCTTTTTAAGGATTTGTTTAGAATTTTCTTCGTCATGGCATTAGTATGGTTGTCTTTGCTGTTAATTCATCGTAACTCCTTAATTTTACTCCTTTTGTAGGCTTTAAAAAGAGCTATTACGTTGATTATCAGGCTTTTTTCACTACCGGTTCCGAGTTTTGAAAGGTATTCGAACAGGCTTCTGGAATCGGTACAGATTATTACCGGGATAAGAGTAATCTTCTGTTTCTTGGTAATAAGGTCAAGGGTTTTCCACAATGCCATGCCTACGTTAAAACTTATTATTATACTGTAAATCTTTAAAATTAACATGTTTCATATGATTATTTTACATTTAACGGATGTTTAGTGGATTAGAAGGTTAATAATACTCAATTGGTCTTCCTGCTTATCTTTATCAATAAGGGTTATTAGGAAGCCGATTTTTAAACATAAGTCGGTACTATTTGTAAAGAACCCGTCCATAAAGATTATTAACTTAGCTCTCGATAGGTTGATTGGAACTATATTAATCCCACGGTCCAAGTTCTGTATTTGCTACTCAATCCTTTTATTTAACCGGTTAAAATCATTATACGTTAGCTGTTATATTTATACCGCGGTAAATAGGTCGTATAATGCTTTCAGTTGGTATAAGGTAGTTTCATAGCTGCTATAGGTATGTTGCTTATGGTATCGTTAGGACTTAACCGTATTAGTCTTATTAATGCAGCTAAAATAGCACTTTAACTCTTCTAGCAAAAGCTAAATTCGGCATGAATATTAAGTTTACAGATTAACTATATTTTAAAATTAAGTTCACTATCTTTCTTTAACGTCTTTATATGATTATCAATTTAGAATTCAAAGTCTTAAATCGCCTGCTATTTGTATTCTATGAAACTAGCCATTTTAACAAAAAAGGTATTACTCATTTATATACCTATTATATCGAAGTCTTTTTCCTACATTTTTAATAAGTACGGGTTGTATAATGAAAACTTTATCGTTAGCCCTAATTCAAAGTATGACTGATAAATTAGAAACTAATAAACACTTGCTTTAGCTAATACATATAGTGGTTTGATATACTGTATTATCGTCCCCCAAGTGTAGATGACACGTAGTTTTTATGGTAGCTTCAATAATACAATCTATTGTAAATTCGTTACTTATTACGTATAGGTTTACTTTATATTACGGTTATCAAGCGTAAAATTTCCTTTAGTTTTAGCTAGTAAACTTATTACTAAAACAACTACTAAACATTGGATAATTATTTAAATAGTTAACGACTATGTAAGGATCTTATCTTTGCCTTTTTTGCCTTATCCCTAAGCGATTTGGAGTGACTTTTCATGCGGCCGCCCCGTAGTTTTGCCTTTAACCTTGTGGATAATCCTCGACTTAAAGATTATGACGTTTGGGTTTTAAAGGTTAAAATCGGTCTTTGGTACGAATTTTATAACCCATTGAGTTAGTAAGACATTAATCTAGACTTTATCTCTTTCCTTAAAAGGTTTACCGGATGTTTTGATAATCTCTTATATTCGGAGCTTTAATTCCATGTCTTTGTTATTTGTTCTTTTTCTACTTACCTCAGTAGTATTGTATATGCGACTCAGTATATACTCCTTTTTTCAACGTTCCTTTTTTTCGGGGGTTGTCCGTACTAATTTCGTTTCATTGGTTTATCGATAATGGGTAAAGGAGGCTTGTATGGGCTCGACCGCTTAACTTAAGGGTTTTTATCATTAGTGGCCCTAATGCAAGGCCTAAACTAAATACTTTGAAAAGATACAGAGCCGTTAATAGTTTAACAACTATCTCGGATTTCGCGATACTTAAGATCTTATATGGGTCCTTCCATTTGCCCGGATTCCGTTATACGAGGACTTTACTTTATAATGGTAGAGCAAGAACGTTAATTATTATAGGGCCGTTTCTAGTGTTAAGGGTATTATTTACTTGGCGGTGTGTCGATTTCTTTTGTAGTTTCCTCAGAGCTTTGCCGTAGGCCATAATACACTTTTAAGTTCTTCTCAAGGATGGAGATTCATTCGTGAGTTGTAGGTACGATCCAAAAACCAGTAGTATTAGCATTAAAACATTAAGGCTTATAGTATCGTTTAGGCCCTTTACCGCTATTTAAAGGCGTGCCTCTAGTTCCGTAAAGCTTCCAATTTCTAGCGTAAGGATATTATAAGTTCGGAGAAGTAAGGTGTGTGCCTTTTTAATATTTTTAGTGCTATAGTGAGCTTTTACAGGTACCTGTTCGAATTGGATACACATTATCTTGGCATTTTCCTGAAATTCCGCTGTCTTAAAGTTGGTGCCGGTATCGTGGACGATGACATTAGGTAGGCCCAGGTACGTTTTAATTTATAATATCCCTAGCGTTTCCCACGTATTTTTTGCCTAAAAAGATATTAGAAATTTAGCTCCGTCAAGAAAGGCCGCTAAATTAAAGACGTGAAAAAAAGTCTTATTATCTAAGTAAAATATATTAATGAAGATCCTCCAATTGAAGTTTTCATCGTCTTGTAGTGTAAATATAAATTTCTGGGGGGTATGAGTATGTATTCGGTAGTTGTAATAGTGTTTTTCGATTGATTTTAAAGACAAATATTTTACATCTTTATGTCTTACGGATTTTGAGACTTTATATAGCTTTTTAACGGTTTAGTAATGAAAGCGTTGTTGTAGGCAACGTATTTCTGGTTCTGTTAGGTTTAACACTACTATTTCCGAACTTTAAAGAAAAAAATATAAATGCCCTTATTTAGAAGTGAGGGGAAACCTCTAGCTGTTTTTGACAAGTTTATCTGTATTGACATCGACGTTAACGCTGAAAGTCTTTATATCCTTTGAGTAGAGAAGAAAAGGTATAGGAGACTTAAGGATATAAAACGTAATTATTCCTATAATAGTTTAAATTACTGTTGTGCCTATTAACAATCGTTATTTACCTGTTTTAAAGCTAACTTTAGCCTTACTAGTATCGTAACGATTAATTTTGGTAGTTATAGTGTTTTCCCTCCATAAGATTACGTATTACTAATACCCCCTTATTTAGTACCTTATTGCCCCTTTATTGTGTATAATACCTTAAAACGTATAGTTTGTGTCACAATCGCAAAGGTTAAAAGTATATGAAGGGTTAAAGGCTTGATTAGGGTAAAGGTAAAGGTTTTGACGACCTAAATGGTATAGAAATGAGTGTTCGATTAGTTATTAGGTTACATTAGGAGTAGTATTTTTATGTTACTTGATCTGTTTGGAGATATTGTCATCGTTATTCGGCTCGTTATCCTGTAAGTCTGCAATTTAATATAATTAGTCCTGTTCAGAAGTGGTAAGGTACTGTATATAATATATTACCTTTTTATTATTTCCTTCGGAGAAGGGATTCTTAGTTAACCAATAGCCACACTTACTATAAATCCATTTTTTTAGCTACTATTACAATGATAGTATTTACAGTTAATTGGCCTGTATAAAGTTTGACGTTATTATAGTTAGAGTAGCTGTTACCTCCAGTTAATAGTTTGTAATTTAGAGCTTAAGCGTTAGGGGCACTTATATCCGTACTTACAGTCAGTATAATTAACTATTATAAGGTTTTTTTAATCCACGTTAGGGAAGTTGCCGGCGAAAGGATATATATTAAGCGAATCTGGTATACACATTATTATAGTGGTAAGCAAGGAATGTAACTGGATGAACATTTTTTGGTAGATGGTATTTGGGCGTTATAAGTCGTGTTTAAACTCGCTAACGCCCCTAACTATTACCCGTATTTATTCGCGGAGTGTGTCTTCACTAACATGGGCTTTTCCTATTGCTTTCTGGTATAACATTTAATTATCAAGTATCTGATTAACGATGTTCATTAGTATTTTCTCTTTTTTTGTCCTCGCCATTATCGTAGTTGACCGCATAGTAGCTTAATCCGTATAATATTAGGCGAGCTGAACATCGTGTTTGAAGTAGCTTTTTATATTATCGTAAATATCGAGATACGTAGTAGCTCGGGTAAAAAAGGTTAGGTAGTAGTCTTTAGCGTACCTGATAAGAATTTCAGGGAATATTGAGTGAAAACCTAAAAGGGGAACTTTTATTCACTTACAAATGTTAAATAATAGCATTCTTTTGGTGTCGAGGAGGTTATAAGGCTTTACGTTATACTTTCTTTTAGCGTTTTTAATCTTGGCGAAGTCCGTAAAAAGCTTGTAGTTAATGTCAACTATTTTGATAGGTTTCAGGGGTAAGTTGCGATAGTGATCCCAGTTTTTTGGTGTTTCCTAATAATTTAAGTTTTAAAAATTCCGAAAAACGGTGTTACAATTAATTGCCAGTTATTTAGCACAAGGGGTAAAATTTAGTGGTAGAACCTGTGGTTGGATTCCGCGTATAAACAAACCTTATGTGAGAAAGTTTTTAAGAGGATTGACAATTAAGGTGTTAAGGGGTAGGAGAGACCTCAAGATTTTGGGAACTTGATGATCTTGCTTAATTAAATGGTGTTAAGCGCCGACATCAATAACTTTAGCAGCGTTGGCGACCGCTGCTTTACGTGCTTTGCCACCGTTAAAGGCGTACTCCGCGCTATCATGTAGGGGTATTGAATTGCCAAACAGATTAATAGGTTCTTTGTCGCCAGTACGTAAAAAGGCTTAACTTAGCTAGGGATAGAAGTGAAGTCCTCTGAATTGCTTATAAGGGCGGTGATGTTCCTTAATACTCGTTTTCTTAAAGTGTGGGTCCCAAGAGTATTACTAGAACTGAGCTAAGTCGAAGATTTGTGCTAGTTTTGTATTTCCCTATGCTGTTATATATACTCCTTATCGCTTAAAACAGAGATCTTAGCAATTGAATTAACGTAAAAGAAGGTTAAAAAAGTAAGGTAGGGTCAAAGGTTTGGTATAAAAGGTAAGGTCGAATGTTGTTTGTTATTAGTAAAGTTGAAAGGCTAAATGTTATTGAGCGGAGGGACTTGTTCGTTTTTCTGTAATAATAGTACCCGTAGTAGAACTGACTCAGCCGTTTACCGATTTGCCGATCTTTAAGACTTTTAATAGTAAATTTTGACATCTTTTGAAAAGATCAGTAAAGATTTCTTGGTGTTTTTAATGTCGATACCGTCGCTACCTATAATCTGTTGTAAAGACTGGCGTAGCTCAAAGGTATTTCTTACGTACCGCCGTAAAGACTAATATAATAATAAGGGCCCTTCGCAAAAATATTTCCTTTGCCATCACGATAACAAAAAGCGTAATAACTGTTAAGTAGCTTTTTCTTCTACTTATCTAATTTGTGCTTAACGTAGTAAGTACTAATGAGTATTAGTAGAGCCTTAGATTGTTGTAAAGTTGTCAATTTGAATCGTAGTCGAAGTAACAGTAGTATTACATTGGTTAAGTGGTAGGTGTATTATTCTAGGTTTGGCAGACCGCTAGCCGGTCTAAACTGTAATTTGTATAGCCAAATGCTTGGCTCATATCCTAGTGTGAAGTGTAGCATACTGCGTTTGACTTACACACAATACAGTAAGTCTACAGAAAAAATAAACTCAACTTGCAGTATAGTTAACTTTACTTTCAGTAAAGTTGAACTACTACACTGAATATAGTACTATTTCAATAATATATAATGTTTTGATTCAAAGGTTTGTAAAAGGCTTCGATATGAATGTTCAACATATACTTAAGCTGCCCGAAAATTCAAATTTATATTAAAAACCAATAATAAATTTAATTATGAGACTTCTATTGATGTATGTTACTTGGATAATGCGCCTTTTTCATTTTATTGACTTTGTAATCTGTTTTACGGAGCTAATTTCCTAAAGCTCTTATTGGAAAGATATATATGGAATGTTAAGGCTAATATAAATTAACGTGTATTTTAGCCCACTTGATGTCGTCGTTTCAAATTCCGGTATTAACTTCGCATTAGCGAAGTTTAAGGCGAATATCAAAATAATAGAGATCTAATGTGAATAATTGCTTATTAAGGCTTAATAGAGTATTGGAAAGATCGAAATGGTATACGCGTTACTCCAAAAAACATATGATATTTTTATGTTGGAGATTGGACGCTTTACGGATTTAAAGACACGTTTTTAGGTAGTGGTAATGTGCTTGAATAATACTATAGACCTTAACGTGCTGGTGCTAAAGCTATTGATCTTTGATGCATACCTAAATTTTACGAGTGAATCCCCACTATTAGTAAGTATTTAAAAGAGAGTTGTGTATTATAGTAAAGAATTAAATAAATTGCGAAAGAAATCGGCACGACGTCAAATTAACAATGGCTTTAATGCCTGAAAGCTTTAATAATGATCGATGTATTTGCTTTGCTATTACTAGGTAAAGTTCTTGTGTGGCGGGATCTAGGCAGATGAGATGGTCTAATTATTTCAATCATTGTTAACCCTAAAATAATTGTCAAAATTACTCACGGCCTCGCGACGTTTCGTTTAACCCAAGTTAAGCCTTACATTAGGGCAACTCATGATGACGATAAAGACTTTTGAGTTATGCAAATAAGATAATAAGACACTACTTCTCACATGATCGATAAATTAATACAATTTTCCGGCGCGAATAATCTATATTTCAAAAGAACGTTAAGAACGAGGAATATATACTGGTACGAATTTACAATACTGTTTGTGTCAATAAGAAGGAGAACGACAAGTAAGACTTTTCCATAAATCTCCGTGTATAAAGCGTTATCCAAACCTCCAGCAAACCTTTTTAAAAAAGATATAGGATTCAGATTAACGGATTACTGATTCTAGGAATTATACAATTCGTACTTAATGGTGATTTTAACCTTGAAAACCCAAATGTTACAATTTTTAAGTCAAGAATTATATACTAAGTTAAAGGTAAGATTAAGGTATAACCGTACGGAAAGTTATGTTTAATTGTTGAAAGATACAATAGTAAGGGTAAAACCTAAATATTTACGTAGTTGCCAACGATTTAAAATATTAATTAGCATTTGGTGGTCTTTTTGGTCGCAAATATCTAAACTAGTACTAAAGGGAAATTTACCTTTAATAGCTGAGATATAACGTGACCGTATACGTAATTAGCAACCTTTTTATAGCGGATTGTGTTACTAGAACTACTATACGAACTATATGCCAAGTCTTTTCTGGGAACGGTAATACAATGCATTAAGCTACTATAAGAACAAGTTAAAGCAAGAGTTTATTGTTATTTCGCCTATTAATTGCATTTTAAGTTAGGATTAAATATAAAATTTTAACCTACAATTTGTGTTTGTTGGTGACGTAAAGGAAAAACTTCGGTTTGATGGATACATAAATTGATGATAATTTTTTTTGTTGGAACTCTTGGCTTTGTGGTATTGAAATAGCAAGCGAGCAAAGATTTAAGGTTTTAAAAATTTAAATCGGTGGTGATTTTGGCGAAGGGTAATTAAATTAACTTTACCGGACTATCAATATTTATACTTAGTAGTTATATTGCCACCTTATGCTAACAAGACGATTTTTACAACCTATCTATTGCGGTATAAGTATAGGATCAAACGAACAAAAACTTGAATCGATTAAATAAAAAGTTGGAGTGGTAAATGCGAAATTTAAACCAAGGGATTAATATAGTTCCCATTAACCTATCGAAGGCTAAGTTGATAATTTTCACGAACGGCCTTTTTACAAATCATATTAACCTGTCGCTATAAATGAGCTTTTTGATGAACTTTGTGAATGAAAACAAATAAAAGAAACAATTTAATATCGTTTAAAGCCAAATTTATTGAACTTTCGTCAAATGTTATAGGATTATACGCAATGTATTGGCTTCATAGGTTTACAGTATGATAGCATGCTTCGATATAGATATTTCATTATAAAAACACTTAAATTCGTTACAAAAGAACTAATAATTCCCTTCATTCTAGTGGTAATTTATATCCAACTGTATATTTCATGTAAATTCATTTTAAAGCGCGAAATAACCAGTAAAAACGCATCATAATAAATGTGATAAACCTCTATGAAGCTACGAAAGCATAGAAATTATGAAATTTCAATAGATGAATAGTAGAGATATTGTTAATATAATACCAAAGATATCACCAAAAAAGGCCTTTGAATAGTTTATAGATAGTGATGGGTGGACTATACGCATCGAAGGCTATTATAATAGGCTACCAAGTAAGTTGAATTTAAATGTAAGCGAATTGTAAGGCCTTACTCAGTGATCAAACTGTTAATAAATCAAAGCTAGCGAATTTTTTTTTAACTGGTATTGTTAAGTAAAAGGTTTTTATGAGTTTGTAACGAAAGATTTGTTTGTGGGAATTAATGAAGTTAGAATTCGGACCTGTGGGGCAAATGGAGGTAATTAAGGCTAATTAAACTGTTGAAATGTTAGGGGTCTGGTTAATTAACGAGTTTATCATTCAATAGTAATCAGAAACGATTGGTCGATTACACTGACATGCGTGTACAAAACAAAAAGCCGCTAGTATTATAATAGTAATAATTGTAGTGCAGTAACTTAATTTTACTTGCAGTAAAGTTGAGGTTCGTGACAGTAAGTTAATTGTATTTCTTTGTGGGTCTATTGTATTAGCTGTAAGTTAGCTACAGTATACGCCTATTTCAGACGAGGGTACGAGCCAAGAAACTGACCATACAAATTACTGTGAAAACCGGCTAGAGGTTTGTAAAGCCTAGAACAATACATTCACTACTTGATTATTGTAATACTACTATTACTTCGACCAATAGAATCGATAAATTTGCAATATCTAAAGCCCTACCAACACCTTTTTCGATTAGAAAAACATTATTTCAAACCCATTTTTCAAATTGCTATTGATTTGGAGGGAAAGGGAGCGATTTTGGTTAAAACGACATAAATAAAAACTCTTGCATAAAAATTTCTGAAGTTTTTGAAAATAATATTGTTATTTTAACATCGGAATAAAATTCGTAAATTATATAAAATATTGTTCTTTACTACGATATCTAACCTTAAAACATTCCTTTGACAGCCTCAAATAAAGAAATCGGTCTAAAGTATCTGTAAGGTATTCGATAATTATACGAAATAGGGTATTATCATTCTAAAAGATCTCGCTATTTCCAAACAAGTTTTTAGTGATTTTAAGTTTATTGGGAATGACAATTCACGATAGCCGTATGCGTGTTTTTAAGTAGTAGAGATATTGAGACTATCGACATAAAAACCAAACAACGTCACAAATTGAAATTCAATATAGGATTTATCTGGTAATGAAAATAAGCTTTTTAGGAAGCATAAGGCGATTACTCGTTTAAAATAAGCGAGAGGCTCGTTAAACGTATCAGAGAAGTAACTATATTGTTGGAATAGCACTACATGCAGTGCAGTAGGTCAACTTTACTTACAGTAAAATTGACTGTACTGCAAGTTGAGTAAATTGTTTATGAACTTACCGTATTGGGTATAAATCGAGCTCAGTACGCTGCACTTCATACTAGGGCACGGGCTAAGCAATTGGCTATACAAATTACAGTGCGGACCAGCTAGCGGTCTGCCAAACCTAGAACAATACATCTACTACTTGACCAATGCAATATTATTGTTACTTCGACCGCGATTCGAATAGATAACGTTGTAACAATCTAAGGCTCTACCAATACTAACCAGTGCTTATTAGGTTAAGCACAGATTAGCTAAGTAGAAAAAGAAGCTACTTTCTGGTTACGCTTTACATTAAACGACAGCTAGGGTAAAGGAAAGATTATTGCGAAGGGCCTTTACTGCTGCGCCAGTTTTTACGGCAGTAAGTAGAGAAGATTTCTAAGCTGCGCCAGCTTTCACGGCAGTTTAAAAGTAATGAAGGTATCGCTATCGAAAACACTAAGAAATCTTTATTAATCCTTCTTAAAGAAGATAAAATTGACTATCAAAATTCTCAAAGTTCGGCAAGTTGGCAAACGGTTAAGTAAGTATTATTATGGGTGCTATAACTGTAAGAAAAACAACTAAGTCTCATGGCCAAATAACTATAACAAATAACCTTCGCCCTTTACCACTAATAACGACCTTCGACCTTACCTTTTATATTAAACCTTTGCCTCTACTTCACTTTTACACTTCCCCCACGCCAATTTAATCGTTAAGTTCGTTACTTCAAGCGAAAAACACTAAGTTGCGCCAAGAAAGCCACATCGCACGACCCAACGCCAAGTTGTCAAGTTCTCACGCAACTTTACGTTGAAACACCAAATTGTAATGATTACACTAAATACCCATGAGTATATAGAAGATGTTAGAGGGTTTATGTTATCAAGATGGTAGCAGAGGTGCTGAGTGAACAATATCGCAACCGTGCAAGTAATGATCAAAAGCCGTGAGGCTATTCAGATGTGTAGACTGAATACTTAGATTGGCAACTAAAGAACTATCTAATGAAGCTACCTAACGTGGTGATGACCATGTCCTTATATTTAGTTCCTTCAGTT
This sequence comes from Anisogramma anomala, assembly GCA_038502455.1. Classification (NCBI taxonomy): domain Eukaryota; kingdom Fungi; phylum Ascomycota; class Sordariomycetes; order Diaporthales; family Gnomoniaceae; genus Anisogramma; species Anisogramma anomala. Next base: position 3,707,857 of record JASMMZ010000009.1, read on the forward strand.
GACGTAGTGGCGTGGAATATATTGGATATGTGCGCGATCCAACATATTCAGACTGGATCATTTGGATATTTAGCATATCCAACATATCCAGTCTCCGGTTCTCGGTGTGCTGAGTGGGTCCCTAACGACCCTAACCCTGGGGGGTCTGTGGGACCAGATGCCTGCTGTTAGGCTGTGTCTAACTGATTTCCTTCATTAGTGCTGTGGGCCGCTACTGGTGTAACTTGCAGCTGTTGGGTTATCACACAAGTCCTTACGCTCAAAGATCACCAAATCCCTCGCCTTACGCGCTCTAAACGTCCTATATAAGCTAGAACGTCAAGATAGTTACCGAAAATCCTCACTTTTAGGCTCTCGCCAATTCCGCCTAAAAAGAAACAATCAAAAACCTTGGAATAGTTTTTGTCAAGTATTTCAACCACAACTTTTAGAGATACGACGTCGATAAAAAAATCAATCGAAAAGCACCTAATGAACTTCATAGGCTACTTTATCTTAAAAAGTTACGCCGATAAAGACCCTAACCTCGCTTTTCGCAAATATCGCGAATTCTTTAACAACTAGACTATTAATATGTAAAAGACAACTTAAAAGACAGTTAAGTCTAAACTAAAGGCAAAACTTAAGCTTTAAGTGATTTAAGTGACAAAGGGACGCTTTAATAAGTTATCGGAAACCCTCTTTAAATTAGCATAGCTTAAAGAATACCTTTAAGGCCTATAGCTTGAAAAAATAGGTGTTAAGAAACCTTAACACTCCTATAAGCGATTCAGAGGGCCTCTTCTTCACTTTCAATTAGGTTAAGCCTCTTTATACGCCGGCGATAAGAAACCTATCAACCTACTCGGTAACCCAACACCCCCTCATGATAGCGTGAAGCACACTCTTAGCGGAAGCAAAGCGTGGGAAGTAAAAGCCGCCAACATGGTCAAAGGCATTAATGTCGGCGCTTTATATATATCAATTAAGTAAGATCGTCAAATCTCTCAAAGTCTTCTGGTACCACTTCCCCTTTAGCATTTTACTTAAAACTGACAAGCCCCTTAAAAACCTTCCCCTTTTAGGTTTGCCTATGCGCAAGAGCTTACCACAAGTCTTACCACTGAATTTTACCCCTCGGGCTAGGCGACTGGCAATTATCTTTAATACCGTGTCTTGGAAGCTCTAAGGCTTAAACTGCTAGGAAATACTATTCAAAACTAGGATAACTATCGCAACCTTTTACCAAAACCTGTTAAAATAGTTAGTATTAATTATGAACTTCCTACGGATTTCACCAAAATTTGAAACGACGTAGAAAAATTTAAGGAAAGCCCTATAACCTTTTTAACATTAAGATAATACCCTTCCTAAACATTTATAAGTGAATGAAGGGTTTTTTTTTAGGTTTTCACTGACTTTTTCCCGGAATCCTCATAGGGCATACCAAGAACTACTACTTAACCTTCCATACTAAAGCTATTACATTCCGCGAGATTTACAATAAAATAAAGGGCTACTTCGAATAAGATAGCTACCCTGCCTAATACTATACAGATTGGGTCATTACGCGATAAATTATAATAATAACAAAGAAAAAAAAGGGAAGAAACGACAATAAATATCCTTAACCAGATGTTTAATTAGTTGATGTTATGTTAGAAAGTAATAGAGAAAGCCTACGTTAGCAAAACCACATTTTGCAAGCAGGTACGGACAGCAGTTACCGGCGTTAACGAGTTCGAATACGTCTTATAACGCCCAGACATCACATATAAAAGATTTTTCAACTAGTTATGTTTTTCTCTTACTATTGTAATAGTACGTATATCAAACTCTCTTAGTATATACCACAAAGCCGGCAACTTTCCTAACGTAAATAAAAAAGACTTAGAGGTAGTTAATTACATCGACCGTAAATATAGTTACGGGCGTCTTTACCGCTAAGAGTTTGGTTTACTGGTTACAAACTAAAAGCAATAGTTATATTAACGTTAATAGGGCCAAAATTTAGTTAAACTTATTAACCGTAAATAATATCGTTATAATAATGGTAATAAATGTTAGATTTGTGGAAAGTCTAGCTGTTAGTAAACTCGGCATCCCCCCATTAAACGTAATAACAGAAAGGCATTATATTAAGTCCAATATCCCATTGCTTGTAAACAGGATTACTTCAATTAAATCGTAAACTTCGAGGGTAAAAGGCTAATTAACAGTGTCATACCACCAAGTAAATCAAGTAACATGAAAATAATACCCCTAATACGGCCTAATAACTAGTCGACCACGCTTTCCTATACCGTTTAGGTGATAAAAACCCTTAATTTTACCTTAATTAAGCCTCCGACCCCTTATACACCTTTAATACTCGCGATCGTTACGCAGACTATACATTTTAAGGCATTATATCAGACCTTAGGGAAACAAAGTACTTAACAGGATGCTATTCGTAGTATTTGGAATTACATAGGGAAAGTATTATAGTTACTGAGATTAATCGTTATGATATTAATAAAGCTAAAGTTAGTTTAAAACCAGAAGAATGATTATTATTACTAGAGATAATAGTACTTTAAACTGTTATAGAAAAAAAAATTTATATCCATAAGTTCTTTACCACTTTTCTATTTTACTTGGAGGATATAAAGACTCTCAATGTTAACAACGACGTTAATGTAGACGAACTGGTTAAAAACAGCTGAAGTTTTCTCCTTCCCTTTAAGTGGAGGCACCTATGATTTTATCTTTAGACCCAGAAACAATAGTATTAAACCAGAAAAAAACAGAGATACGTTAATTAAACTGGTGCTTTAATTATTAAACCGTTAACAACCTACAAAAAGCGGTAAAGTCCGTAATGTATAGAAATGAAAAATATTCCACTCTAAAACTCATGAAAATATTTGGTGATTACTGCCAAACATATACTTAAAATTTCCGAAAATTTAAGTTTATATTGAAATACGATTATGATTTTAATTACAAGATTTTCATTCAAATGTTTTACTTAAATAATAAGTTTATTTTTCACACCGTTAATTACATTACCTCTTTTTATAGGGCTCAGTTTCTAAAGTACCTTTAGGGAAAAGATACGTATGAAACGCTCAAAATGTTATATATTGATACGTACCTAAGCCTACTCAACGTCGTCGTCTACTATACCAGTATTAAATTTATGCCGGTGAGGTTTAAAAAATATATAAAAATAATGGTAATCTAATGTAAATAGGTACCGGGAAAAATCTATTAAAGCATTGGGAAGGTTCAAAGGGTATACACCCTATTTCGCCGAGTATATAATATTCTTGAGCTGAAAATTAAAGTTTTACGGATTCGAAGGCACGCCTATAAATCTCAGTGAAAGGCCTGAACGATATTATAGGTCTTAACAGCTTAATACCAACGTTGCCGGTCTTTAAAGCGTACCTACACCTGACGAGTGAATCTCTATCCTTAGTAAGTACTTAAAAACGTGTTATGGTCTATAGAAAAGCTTTGAAAAAGTTGCGAAGAAAATCGACACGCCGCCAAATTAATAACACCTTAATACCAAAATCGGCCTTATAATAATGGACGTATTTACTTTACCATTACAAAGTAAAGTTTTCGTATAACTGGAGCCGGTTAAATGAAAGGGTCTGTATAAGATATTAAATATCGTAAACTCTAAAGTAATTATTGAAACAGGTAACGGCTCTATATCTATTCAAATTACTTAGGTTAAACCTTACATTAGGGCTACAGACAATAGAGACCCTTCAACCAAATGACCGAGCTAATACGAAATTATTAGACCAGTTGTCGACAAGTTGATAAAATGCAACTGATGCGGACAACCCCCAAAAAAGAGGAACGTAAAAGAGGAGGAATATATACTGGGCCATATTTACAATATTATTTAGGTAAGTAAAAAAGAGAAGGATAACAAGAACTTGATATTAAAACTCTGAGCACAAAATATCATTAAGATCTTTGGCAAACACTTCAAGTAAAAAGACCAAGTCAAAAATAACAGCCGATTTATTTGAGGGTTCATATAATTCGGACCGAAAACTGACTCTGACCTTTAAATCTGAACGTGTCAATTTTGAAATCTAAAATTATTTATAAGGTTAAATGTACGACTATGAGACCGTTATACCAAAAGTTACATTTCATCGTTTAAATATATGGCGATAAAGGCAAGGACTAAATCCTTATATAATCAACAAAAATTGAAGAAATCAATTAGTATTTATTTTGATATTACTATATACTCCTACAGCTAGTTTATATATAGGACAAGTGGCAGTGCACTGTATTGCAATGTGCACTCCTTCAGAGGTCACGATAACGTGTCACGCTGCAGGCTGCAATCTTGCAAAGCGCAAAATGTATCATATATGGAGTGGTCTGGATGGGGTATTCCAGAGCGCATTCTAAAAGAGCCACTGGCCGGATAAGAGGTTTATAACCTCTTATTCGTGGCGTGAACTTTTTTGAATACTTCTTAGGGGACTTATTTATCTTTTACTACAACAATACCAATCTTATAAATACTTTCCTACTTTTTTAATTTCACGTAACATTGGCAAAGACCTTACTAATACTAATTAGTAGCCCATTTGTTCGACTACAAATAGCTTAGAAAATAAAAGATTAATATAAGTTAAATAATCATAGCGGGATGTTATAGCGTTCCCAACTATTTGTATTTTATTACTAGGTTTTTACAATAATTATAATAAATATATACAGAAACTATAAAAGTTAAGTAACTTTAAAAAGAATAACTTTATTACGATATTATTAACCCTTATTTGATGCTTTATTTACCAAAATCCCCGGTAAGCTATTATTAACCTTTATTTAGAGCTTTGACGTACCTGAGAACTTTTTGAAAAGTGTTTTATTACCTATTAGGCTACGTAAATCAAAACCACTAAGTTTCGGAACCCTTCGTTGGGACCCATCCAATTTAAACCCAATATCTAAACCTTTTACAAGATATAAAAGCAGTTGCGAATATAGCATCCAAATAGTTTACGAAAGAAAAAAGCGGTTATAAATGGAATAAACAAACCGCTCGATTAAGAAACAATGGTTACAATAACCCAAACCGTTTATTGAATACGAACCAAAACCTTTATACCAGACAACATAATATACCTTCCTATATTTAAATTACTTTTCCTTTTTACGTTTATCTTATCCGCTTTTTCACGTTCGCTTTATATGTTTTAAGTTTAGCCCTTACGACGTTTAAGTTTTATTAGTTGTTCAATTAGTATAAAGTTGTTAAATGTTAATAGAATGAATTTCAAATCTTAAACTAGTTTGTATTTACGTCTTATTTACGTATCATTTGAAATTTATCTATACTGGTAAGCGTTAATAATTTTACTTCAACCGTTTTATTTGTTTTCTTTACTTTATATTTGCAGTTCATAAAACAAATTACGTTAAATTGTAAAATCCAAACGTATCCAATCTCATTACGGCGCGAAATCACCAAATTACACCGCTTAAATTATTAGTTAAATATAGGAATGACGATCTTTAACCGCCCTAAAATACATATAATTATACCCCTAGTACTAATAACACCGGAGGATATTAACTTTGACCTCAACCTTTCAGTCGAGTATATGGAAATTAGGAAGGTTATGATTTACGAAATAGACCTGAGTTTTTATAATAACACTATCGATATATAAATTAGAATATTCAACCTATATATAAAAAAATATACACATTTTGACCGTAATTTCTAGTTCTTGAGAAGAGAAACTCTAAAGATCTAATATTCTGGATAATTTTCATGAATGATTTTCGAATTGGATGCTAGGTATATGACAAATAGTAAACTCTTGTATTGCAAAAGCTTTACGAATTTAATTTCGAAGTAGATGTATTAATACCCTAGGAGGAAAAGATAGCCGCCTTGTAAAGGCCTTATTTGAAAGAAAACGGTTTATAGACTTATTAAACTGAAAGCATGAAAATGTGAATTAAACGAAATTTGTTAAACGATGTTACCTAACGTAATATAAGAATCGGATGGTGGAAGATATGCGAAAGAAACGACGAATATAAAGCGTAGGACGATTAAATACTATAACTCTATCCTAAATCAGGAATATAGACATCTATTAAAAAACGAATAAAATTCCTATTGATTATACTGGTATAGTACTCCTTTATACCGCCATATATTGTAAAACAAAACCAAGTATTAAACCACTTTTTCAATACGGATAATACCCCGTTTGACTACGAATGGAACGATGGAAACACCGAAAACAACCTGTTTCAAAAAACAACAAGCAGAATAAAACGCTAATACGTACCTTATAAACTAATTCCCGTTGACTATAACTCCTACCATAACCTTTTAACGTACTGTTTTCCAACTAATAAAAGCGATTTTATAAAGCTTACCAACTTCTTTAGGCTTTTCCATAAGAACTTGAACTATAGCGGTAAACTATACGAAATGATCGATAACAAGTTACGAGTCATATTTAATATATATAAAAGATTAAATATTAAATTGTCCTAATTTTATATTATTTTGCCTGGTATATTATCCGGGCGAGCTACAAAATGGTATATGTATTACTTTATATCAGTGGATACATTAACGGAGTATTATAACAGCTAAAAATTTCCCTTTAATATAGATATGAACAATGAACGTTATGATAGGAATTGTATTAACAAAACTTAGAAATTTATGAAAAGCCAATAAGAAAACGCCGATAAAAAGCTATAGGAGGGTTTTACCACCTTATTAACTAAGTATCGGAAATGCCAGATATACCTTAAACTATAATATAAGGGAGATAAATTGTTTTACTAAGTAACAGGGAAAGTACATCATGGAAACACGGATTTCGACTTTGTTCTTTTCAATCTAAATGATAACTTCAATGCAATTTATATAATCTTTGATATATTGCTAAAGAATTCTATACGCTGATAGGTGAATTGCGAATCAATATTTGTAGCTGAAAACAACTAGTGGTAAGGGTTGAATTATTAAAAGAGAACCTCGTTGAAATTATTTACTAAGTTTTGGATCGAAGATTTAAAGTATACCTAAACTAAAATAAGCGTTTAAAGTAAAGATATTAAGGAGAGAACCCTGGTAATAAGGGGTAGGAACAATCGTTCGAAAATGGAAAAAACTCATCGCAGTTATAATGATACTTGCGAAAAGGTTTACAAAGCTCTGTGGGTTTGTAAAAGCATTATATCGTATAAGGCAAGATCGTCTATTAGTTTATTAATTATTTAGCTTATGAGTAGATAAAGATCAAAAGATAATTTAGGCCGATTACGTATTTAAGAACCACATAAAATCGAATTTTGTAGTATACGTAGCCGAATGCGATGGGGTAAATAATAAGCTTAACGTTTATCCTTACGAATATACCTCAGGAAAAGAAAACTATAAAGGTAATAATACTTACTTAATAGCTTATAACGATAAGACCGCATAACGTATCTTTTCAGATTTATAAGACGTTTTCTTTTGGTATATTATAGGCTTGAATTATGTAGACAGAGTATTTAATGCTTATATTGCATTCTAATTACCGTTTTTAAACCAAACGGTAATCTTTTTTAAGGTATTATTCCTGATACCTGTGAAATCTAAATTTGGACGGCCGGAAAACGATGATTCGCCACGTTTGTAGCGAAGTTCCCAAAGGTTTAGCTAATAGAATAGGAGAATACCAAAAGATTTTATTTGATAAAGACAAAATGTTATCGTTTGAGAAGGTTGTTGTAAATACGCGATTTGGACCGATTAAGTTTTACGTAATAGATTTCGGAATACTATTTCTGCCTTTATCAACTAATATAAATAAGTAAGGAATTAAGGTTTGAAATACGATCTATTAGTCTGTCTACATTTTGGATAGCGTATCCATTTCGCTTCAACTTAAATTTGGTTACTTATCGTTTTCCCTCAAAATATGTACGATTAAGGCTATGTATTTAACGTAGACAGAATTGAGAATTTTATACCAACGATTTGGATACCCGGTTATAAAACGCTTTTTACGATTACTTTATGCTGTAAGATACATGAATGTAAAAAAAGACTTATTTGAAGTTATTAGAAAGTTTTGCTATAAGTATAAACTATATTTATGAGCCTTATAACGATTTAAGTTTCGCTTTTCAAACGACGTGTACTTCAATTACGAGGTGATTATAAATATTATGTATTTAAACGGCTAACTGGTATTTTATGTTATTGATTTGGTATTATTATTTTAGGTCGTTAAATTTATATAAAGCGCTGACGTTATAAACCTTAGGGACGTTCTAGCTAATAATTAGTTAAAAATTTATTGAGGGCTTTTGGATTAGATTACCTACGACGTTAATACGGTTTTTAACTTTATAGAATAGCGTATTAGTGTTAGGATTGTCGACATAAAATATAAATATATACTAATAAAAGTACTATAGAATATTAACAATTGTAAAAATTATTATAAGCCTCTTAAAAGAGTATGCACGGTATTTTTTGAAAAGATAAGGTGTATTATTTTCATGGAATCAATCCCATAAATTGCATTTAAAGGTATTAACAATATTTTCGGCGTAAATAAACTTATATTCACGCTTTTTGTTTTTGGTATTTACATAGGGATTTATATAAAATTTATACCATTATCAATTAAGATGTAAAAGGCGAATATTGTAACGAAAGACATGGCAGCATTAAGTTCTTTTCGGGCTATAAACAATGTATTGAGAGCGCTGATAATGAAAGATAGCCTACACGAAATGAGAATTTTAAACTTGCTATTGAAATTTAAGGTTTTTGTTTAACAAAAAAAGAACTGATAAACTAGCTTTTAGAAATTTAATTGGTTTAAGTGCTATAGTGTCTTCGTTAATTTGTTAAACGGTATGAGTTTGTTTTGTTAAATAATGGAATAGAAGTATAAAATAAAACTGGATGAAAGCGGCTTAAAATCGTATTTCGAATAAAACCACCAACGAAATACCTTTTAAAGCAACGAATTCAAACCGTTTTTAGTTTTACCCTACCCTTATAGTTATATCTTCAGCTTATTTTTACCAAACTAAAACGTTTATTTATAGTAAACCCATTAACATTTCGTCTACGAAATTACTCTTTTGGCTTAAAAACTAAAAAAAGGTTTCGAGACCTTTACCGTAAGCTTTTTTCTTGCTTTGAAGGAGATAATTAATCGCGAATTTAACTTAAAACTCCGTTACAACGGTATTATAATCACTTAAAGTGGTTTATTCGAATAATTCACCTAAACAGTAATTTTTACCTTAATTAATCAAGTTGTATTTCGCTTTAAACGGTTTAAATAGACGATTTACGACGCCTATAGAAATTCTTTCACTGGTTTCGTTTACTAAATTGAAAACTCAACCATAAAAAATTATGAAACAACCCGCTTAGTTGTTACAGGCAAAAATAACGATAGTACAAAAAACATTATAACCCAGCCACCTACCCTATAATGTGCTACCTACCGTTAGAATTTTACGTTTATAACATTTCTTAATATACCGTATAACTTATATATAGAATTCCATAATCTAACGTAGGCATATACTTAATTTAAAACCCGGTTGAAACGACTCATCCTCGCCGAGATATTTATAGAATTCCAGAAACACCATTCACCTAAAACGATTTTATATATTATAAAATTTTCCTACGGCTTAGTTAAACTTAATATTTATTTGTATAATATTCACCTGAATTATTATAAGGAACAACTAGGAATAATTTATCGAACTATCGACTCGTACCTATTAGCACTAATAACCTACTCGAAGGGATTTATATTAACAGGTATATAAACGAACAATATACTAACGTTTTATGATGCTTCTTTTTTTATATTCAAAAAAGAAATATTTTAAAAGCTATTTTAAAGGAAAGATTAAAATGTACTTGACGTAAAATATATAATCAACTTTTATATCGTTATTATTTCTTTTCGAAACGGCGTTTTAGGTATTATATAAAAGTGGCAGTAAAATAAGGTTACCCTCGTTGTTTTAGGTATTATATCAAAGGGACAGTTAAATAAGATTACCCTCATCGTTTTAAATTGCGTAAAACGAGCCGACGAATACAAAGATTAGCGCATACATAGCGCTTAAGTTTTTGTCATAATACAATCGGAAGCGGTATTTAACCTTTCAATCGTTGCTTATTGTCAAACAGCCATATGAAATAATATATATAAGGTTTTGAACAAACGTTTTACGTAGTAAATATGTATTTTAAAACGTGATTTGTAATTTATAATGATAAATATACCTATTTTAATGTTGTTCATTTTTATTCACGGCTTCTTTGTTAATAATTACAATTATAATTCGTCAATAAGCTCTATTTCAGTCCTCGTCAACGAAACGTTAACCCGAAATAGCTTTACGTCGTACACTAATATTATTTATTAACGTTATACCAAGTTTAAATGGGTTAAAAGAATCGTTTAAGCCTTCAAAATTTATAATATAGTTAAAGGAGTCGAATCGGGTATTTCCATGGTAATAACGGTTCGAATAATTATTTTTAACATTAGTTTACGCCCTATCCCTTTCGTTACATACATTAATTTCTTTTATTTTTTTAAATATTTGGTCAAGTTAGGTATTATTAATGAAGAATGGTTTATAATCTATATTATAATATTACGCGAGTTATGTAAACGCCGGGCAATCGAGAAAATAAGATAAATCGATAAAAAATTCCAATTTGGCGGACGTAATAATATAAGCTACTCCAAACGAAACATTAAAAACACTAATACCAATCAATATACTATTATTTAGGATTGCTAATAGGGTTTTCCGACTTTAATAAACAATTACATTCATTTCGCCGATTTAAAACGATTCTATATTCGATATTTATATCGCTCTCTTATTTGTACTACGATATATTAATTTCGTTTGTACTAGTATTATAAATTTACCTTTATTTAACCCTATTATTTCGCGTCGCTTACAATATTTTATTACTATTTCTTTTATGTACTTCAACGCTATCCAATGTTCCATTTTTTTGTTCAATATTTTATTTTGAGCCGCTTTTAATATACTATTATACTTTGTCTTGGGTACTTTGGGCTTATTAGGTATTTCACTATTGACCATTCCTCAATTCTAATTTACGATATTGTTTAGATTTCAGTCTATTTCCTCTCTTTATTTTATACATTTTAAGATTTATTTATCACTTACAAACGACTGTTTTTAAAGAAAGTAATAACAATAATGTGTCTGGGTGTGCCGGTCTAGTCGTAAAGGATAGGTCATCACTATTCAAAGGAAAGGGAAAGGGCGATTCCGTCGCGTCCTTACTATTTTCCCCGCCACCTTCACCTTTTATATTAACGTTCCCGTCATTACCGTTATCGATTTTATCGACGTTAATAGGTTAAAATCCTATGCTATAAGTTGTATGCCTTTAAATAAAGACGTAAAAGTTGTTTTACCCTTTTTAAGGTACTACGCAATAATGTCATTGAATTCGTTTATGTAATATATACGTTGGCTTCATTTTTAGTCAATAATATCGGTTACCGACTTTTTGGTCCGCCGGTTAGCATTTATTACTATTTAATATCAGCTTATTTTATTTATCAACGATCGTAGTTATTCTTTGAAACGTCCCGAATTTTTTTTTTTTATAATAAGGGAAGTTTTTGAAGAGCGATTGAAAATTACCCTAAAGCCGGCGGACGCGAAATAAGGCATCGATTTACGACTTTAGGGCGAACAAAACGAAGATATATCCGTTACTAATCCGTTTATAATGGTAATAACGAAACTAATAACCCCTGTTTTTGTAATAATCGTTAATAAACTTACCCGCAGCTGTAAAAGTGATATATGGTACGTAAAGCTTATATTTTAATGGCCCTGGGCTATGGACTCAAGTACGTTGTTTTAACGTTTTATTCGTTAAAAAGACCTTGTGATGTACCCTAATTATATGAAACTTCAAACGATGGAATAGGACCGTTTCGTATTTTCCGTTTATAAGGATAATGAAAGCAAATAATTAGGTGAATATAGGAAATACAAACCGCGGAAAAGTTTCGTAAAGTTTCGTTTACAGCGCCGAAAAACCCCCACGGGTAAGGGGTTTTTTACCTGCAGAGAAAAGGCAAGGTTTATAACTTTAAAAGCCCCCTGTTTCCCCTTTTGAAATTTTAAAGGAAAGGAGAAAAGAGAAAGGGGAAAAAGGGGGGTGGCGGCGACAGCAGGAAATAGGGAGGCAGAGACGACGAACGCTAGCGAAGCTGATGTAACGGTGGCAGTGTAAGACGGCGGGACTGGAAAAAAGGCGGCGACGGCGAAGAAAAAAAAGGCCGAAGGGGAAAAGGCGACAGCGGAAAAGGAAAAAGCTGGGGAGGCAGCAGCAGCGGGGTATGGTAAGTCGGAGGCGAAAGCAGTTATAAATAATATTATGCTCGATAAGGGCGGGCTATAGGCGAGGGTAGTGGTGGCGGCTACAACGGCGGCCGCGGCGGCGCGGCAGCGCTCGTGCGCTAAACGGCGCCTAGCGAACCTAGATTTGCGCGGCATCTATTCAAGAGCAAGCGCCTGCGCAATCATACCCTTGTCGGAAACAACAAATGACGCCATCAACAACTATGTCGCCATCGATTGACTATACTAACCAGACCCTTACTATAATCTCTACCGCGGCCAGGAATTACTGATTCGAACCTTTGCAATCGGTACCGCAACCATACTGTTACTATAAAAACTGCTGATTTGGACCTTTACAATTGGTACCGTAACCACACTATCATTGCAAGGCTACGTATACAGAATCGCTACAATTACATTATCGCTACTGAACTATAGGTATAACATACAAGGAAGAAAAAAAAGATTACCTATATGGATATTACTATATACCTTTATAACTAGTATATATATAGGCCAAGTGGCAGTGCACTGTATTGCAAGGTGCACTTCTGTAGAAGGTACGATAACATGTCACGCTGCAGGCTGCAATCTTGTAAGGCGCAAAGTGCATTGTACGTGGATCAGTCAGAAAGGAGTATTCTAAAGTGCATGCAAAAAGGGCCACTACCCAGATAAGAGGTTTATAACCTCTCATCTGTGGCGTGCACTCTCTGAAATGTTTCTTAAGGGACTTATCCATCTTTTACTACAACAATACCAATTTTATGATTACTCTTCTACTTTTTTTACTTTACGTAAAATAGGCAGAGACCTTACCAAAAGTTTAGTAGTGACTTTGGTAACAAATTTATTAGCTAACATTAAAGATAAATTTACGTTTAATAATCGTCATATAACGCAGGCCTATACCTCATAAGCAAGGGATTTATCGCGGATCGTATTACTAAAACTGCCACAGGAGCTACCTATTGTTTACTTCCCAGACACGGTAATATGAGGTATTAAGACACTATACTAACTAGCTAAATAAGGCATTTATTAGTTTTTAACTTAGTAATTATACTTTAAATCACTGTTAACAATCAAGTTTTCAACTTATAACCTGTATTTGCTAATAACGTAAGAGGGGAACTTCAGAGTGATAGGCATGTAAATGAACGATACCTTTTTCGTCGGAACGACTAGATTGGTGGTATTGAAGTAACAGGCGACGAAGAACTCCAAGTTCTAAAATTATAAGTTAGTAAAGATGTCAATGGAGGGTGGTCAACTTCACTTTAACGGATTGTTAGTCCGTTTACTTGGTATTAATACCAGCCTTCACTTTCGTTAAAAGAGGTAGAGCACTATCTTAACTAAAATTAACAAAATTGATGTGGCTAATGCTTAACGGAATTTGGAATAATATATTCGAAGCAGTTATATTGTTATCCTATGCCAACCGAAAGCCTTTTACAACCTTTCCATCACAACATAAGCATAGGACCTGGCAAATAAAGATTTTAACTGGTTGAATAAGAGGATTAAGTAACAGATGCGAAACTTAAACCAAGGAATTGATATAGTTTGAGTCGACTTATCGAAGGCCAATTTATAATAATCTTTACGGACGTATTCTTCATAAATAACATCAACTTTTTTTTGTAAATCGGCTTTTTAATAACCTTCTTTAATAAGAATAAACGGAAAATTTTAGCATTATCGATAGCCCAATTTACTAGACCTTCGTTAAGTGTAAATGAATTATACGAAACGTGTTAGCTTTGAAGGTCTATAGTATAATAACTGACTTGACTGTAAGCATGGTTCTATAAAAAAACCTTTAAACTTTTCATCAAGCAGATAAAGATTCCTCCTACTCCGGTGGTAATTTATACCAACTTAAAAAGCCTTTTCAAATACCTTTCGAAACTCGGAACCACCAGCGAAAAAACCGCTTTATGTATAGTGTACTTTTCGTTTTACAAAGGTACAACCTGCAGCATATCATGTTATCTGCACTTTACAGAAGAGTACCTTGTAATACAGAGCATTATCACTTGGACTATGTATATTATCTATAGATGTATATAGTAATATCTCCACAGGTAATTTTTTCTTCTTTATATTCCCATTGCTTAGTCACGACAGTGTAATTGTAGCGAGTTTATTTACGTAGCCTTTTAATAACAGTGTGGTTATAATACCAATTATCAAGGTTCAAATTATTAGGTTTCATAATAATATTGTAATTACCATACAAATTGTAAAGTTTTAAATTAGTAGGTTTTGTAGTAATAGTATAGTTGCGGTACCAGTTGTAAAAGTTCGAATTAATAAATCATAGCCGCGGTGGTGATTGTAAAGGTTTGAATTAGTAATTGCTAGCTATGGTAGTAATTGTAGTAAAGGCCTAGTTAGTGTAATTATATTGGTGGCGATATAGTTATTAATCGTATCTTTTATTAATCCCGATAGGGGTTCAATTATGTAAACCCTATTAGGATAATTATGTAGGGGTAATTATGCCGTTACGTATTTTGGGTTAATATAAAAAGATATACTGCTATTAGTTTAGTCAAAGCGTTTTTCCCCCTTTTTAAGCGTATACTAATAGTTAATATAAATATTCATTCTAATTTTACTTTACTTTCATTCTAAGTAACTAATTTAACCCACTTTAATGGGTGGATTACTTAACTAAATCCTATATACTAACCTTTCATTTAAATAGATATCGCGTAAAAACTGGACGGCTAGGCGCCAATTAGCGCGATAGTGCCGCCACGTTGTCGCTGCCGCCACTGCAGCCGCCGCCACCACCATTATTAGCAACTCGCCCTTATTAGATATAATCTCATCCATAGCTGCTACCCCGCCCGCTGTCGTTACCCCTTCGGCCCCCCTAAGCCCTGTCGCCGCCGCTTCGACCCCGTTTTCCTCCGCCGCCGCCGTTACCCCGTCCCCTACCGCCGCTGCCTCTACCCCCTTAACGGCCTCGCCAGCTGCCGCTACCGCCGCTACCCCTTTACCGGCTTTAGTAGCCTCCGCCACCGCCGCCACCCTTTCACCGGCTTTACAAATTTCCGCAGCCGCCGCTACCCCTCCCTCTATCCCCTCCCCATTCCCCTTCCCCTTAATCTCCTAAGGGGAGGATCAAGGTGCTCCTAAGGTTATAAACATTACTCTTTCCCTACGGTTAAAACCCCCCTTACCCGTGAGGCCCTTCCGGCGCCGTAAACGCAGCTTCACGATTTTTTTTCGCGGTTTTTAATTTCCAAATCCACCTGTATATATAGTTTTAATGTTTTTGTAAACAAAAATTAGGAGGCAGACCTACTTTATCGCCTAAATTGCTGTATCGTCAAGGTACGCCGCGAAGCTTCTTTAATACGTAAAACGATAAAGCGGCGTACCCGAGTCTGTAGCCCTGGGATATTAATGAATACGACCTGTGTACCGTGCGTAGCATCCGTAACCGCGGGTAAATCCGTTAGCAATTACTTCGAAAACAGGGGTTGTTCGACCTATTACCACCGTGACGAGCAGATTCACAGCGGATAAGCCCCTATTTTTTTAATTTTAGAGCCGTAAGCCGAAACCGTGTTACATGATCGCCAGCTTAATAATATGTTTTAATTGAACCTGAAAAATTTCCTTTCTTAGAAATATAACTTTCGAAGCATTTTGAAAAATAACCGCGTTCGTAAGTATATGAAATAAGCCAATGCTGATTAATATTAGGTGTTGATTGGCGGATTAGGGAGTTGGTAACTAATATCGTTACTTGAAAACGGAGCTTATGTATGTATTACGTAAACAAGTTTAACGATGTTATCGCGTGTCACCTTAAAAAGGGTAAAGACCCCCTTACAATTTTACCTAAGGGTATACGACCTAAAGTGAAAAGTTATATCCTCGTTAATGCTATTAACGTCGACGGCAGTAATAGTGGTAACGCTAATATAAAAGGAGAGGGCGACGGGCAGGATGGTAAGGATTCGACAGCGTCGCATTTTCCCTTTCCTTTTAATAGTGATTAACTACCCCCTTAGCCGAACCTGAGTACCCAGCTACATCAATATTATTAATTTCCCTGAAATCATTTATAAATGACATATATAACTTAACATATAAAAAAATAAAGAGAGGCAACTCGTTAAAATATGTATGATATCATAAATCGAAATAGAAGAGATCATATAGTGCAATACAAAGTTAAAATGCGTAGGTTGAAGTGTAATAGTATATTAGAGGCGACACGAAATGGTAAATTTAAATCAAAAAATAAAAGAGAATGGAAAATTTGGTAAGGTTTAAATACATAAAATAAAAGGGAATGAAATATTTGGAGTAGCGCGAAATAATGAGGTTAAATAAAGGTAAAATTATAAGGCCGATGTAAATAAAATTTATATACTGTGGTACTAATCGAGGAACAATGGGAATAATAGATTTTAATCCGTTTAAAATCAGCGAAAATGGTGTAATAGCTTATTAAGGTTGTAAAACCTTTTTAGTAACCCTAAAAAACAGTATATTTATTGTTATTAGTGTTTTTAATACGTCGTTTGGGGTAGCTTTGGTTATTACGTCTGTTAGGTTAGATTTTCATCGATTTACCTTATTTCCTTGATTTTATGACGCTTATATAACTCGCGTCAAGCTATAATATCGATTATTAAACGTTTTTTGTACATCATATCCAGTTCAACAAATACTTGTAAAACTAAAAGGATTTAGTATATATAATAAGAGGAATATGGTATAAACTAAGCTTAAAAATAATATCCCGACCATTATCGTTGTAATAATACCCGAATCAAAACTTTCAACTATATTATAGATTTCGAAATCTAAGATGTTTTTCATAACCTTTTTATTTTTGGTAAAGCTATAATAATTTTTCTTTACGATGGGTAAAATTGTTTAGTGGCAGTATTTTGATACCGAAGATTAGAACGAAGGTTTTTTAAGAATTATAATGGGAGGAATTAGCGAAGAAGCTGTTAGTGAAAACAAATAGCTTTTCAATTCGTATATTCTACAGTATAAGTTGCAAATCGCGTTTTGAATCATATATTGATTATAAAAAGAGTTTGTTAAACTCTTTAAATATATTTTTCAACAGAGCGCTTTAGTATTACGCGACGATCAAAATGTTCAATTCCGTTTTAGATTATGATATAAAAGCAATTCAAGCGCCGCATATATGTTGTTATTTGTATTCTTCAACCCGTTTTTCGCTATTTAAAACGATAAGGGTAACTTCATCCAATTACCCTTTTTATGCAAGGCATCAAACGCTGTTCCGAAAAGTGATAATAATACCATTGAAGTTAATTATATAATCCTTCGTTAGGTATGTTTAGGGTTTTGCATTCAAACTGACTTTTAAAGGTTTTTTTTGAAATGCGCAAAACGAAGTATTATATCGCGTTAATATATCGTTCGTCTTAATATATGTTAGTGTGAAGCCCTTCGAATGGGCTGTTAAAACTAATAGGCACAGGTCGAAGGTCGAATTAGTTATCTCAAGATGTTTTTCATAATTCCTTTTCTAAGTATCATATTAGTAAATACTAACTTTCGATAGACCATAAAGTGGTTTTATAATACGTAAAATAGTTTTAGGTAGGTGGTGTTTTTTAAGATTCTTTAGTATATCAACGTAAATACGTCTTTTAAGTCGCTTTTTAAATTGAGTATATGTTTACCTTGTGTTATAAAGTTCGATATGTAGGTTATATGGTATATTAAGGGAAATTACAAGCGTAAAATCTAATCGGTAGTTAAGTTGTAATAAGTTAGATGACTAAGTTATAATATTCTTTTTTATTATCGTCGTTATGACTTTTAATAATTAAATGGTTTTTTTATAGTATTTTGCGGTTTTATCCCTAATTTCGTAGACGAGGCGATTTGGAAAAAGTTTTAGGCTTCATAAATCGTTAAGTCGAATCATTTAAAACGAAATACACCCGGGTTAATTAGGGCAGAAATTTCAGTTTAAGTAGATTATTAGAATGTGGTACCTAGGGTAATGATTATGTCCTTGTAACGAAACTTTAGGTTTAGTTCCCAGTCGGTCATTCCCTTTTAAGTAATAAAGGAGCTTGTAATAGAGGTTTCGGAGCGTTTTTTTTGGATTTTGAATTGAAGGGGCGTCCCCAGCGACGAGGTGGTAATAGGTTGGATATAAACGGGACGATTTTGTTAGGTAAAATCGGGTCGGATACAGAATTTGGGGGTTAGGCTGGAATTAGAAGCGGTTAGAATTTTTTGTTTTAGGGTGTATTTTTTTAACGGATTTATTCGGATTGTGGTTCCGGGCTGGTCTTTTTTTTTTTTTTTTTTTTTTTTTTTTTTGGTACTTCAGTACCATTATTTAACCAAAGAAATTTATACCGTTTAGCAAATTAATGAATATATTATAGCTTTTAAATCGATTAATCTTTTCCGGGTTAGTCTATCCGTTTTTAGTCTTCTAAACCCGGACCTCAAATTTTAATTGTAGGTTTAAAACGCTAGTTTTACGTAAGTTATTCCTTATGGCTAACGTTGTGAATAAGTTGTTCTTAGCCCGTAAAGTACGCAATGTTACTATAGCCTTTATTATAATATTCGCACTTTGTATTATAGTTGGTAATGGCGTAAAGTTTATGTAAATCCTTAAATATGTATTAAAATGAGAGCGTAGGAATAAACCTATTAAGATTAAAGATATTATTAACGGCGTTACCCGTTATTTAAAAGATGGATTTTTTTGAAATTGTTACCATTAAATTTCTTCAATAGTATCGTATATATATTTTTAAGCAGTTTGTAATACCGTTCACATTTTTCAATATCTTATAATGCTTTTAATAAAATCTATTTATATTCGTTACTGGTTATCTGAATCTAAATACGGTATTCGATAAATTCAAGTTTGTATTAATATTATTTATAAACCAATTTAAAGGCCTTAGGTCAAAGTTTCATTTACAATTAATCAAAAAGTCTTCATCATTTATAGAGAAAGAGTTTGGTTTAAATTTATCGGCTTGAAATAATATTACTGCGTTAAGGGTGTGGAGGTTTAGTCGGCTGTCTAAATATATAATATTAATAATCACCTTGTAGTGAAGGTGCACGTCGTTTAAAAGGCGGAATTTAAATCGGCGCGAGGCTTATAAGTATAATTGGAATTTATAGAAAAACGTTTTTATAGCCTTAGGTACGTCCTTTTTTTATATTCATATGGCCTACAACATAAAGCAAGCATAAAAGACGTTTCGTAACCGGATATTTAAATCGGCGATATAAAATCCGTAATTCCGGTTACTTTAAGTAAATAGCCTTAATTTTAAATACTTTGAGAAAAAACTATCAGTAGCTGAATTAAAGTTGGAACAGTACGGATACATTATCCAGGGTGTAGATAAGTTAATAAGTCGTCTTCCGGACCTTAATTTGAAGTTTATTTACATTAGTTAGTGAAAATAGGAATGGTATTTTAATGTTTATTATATAAAACCTAGGTGATTAGAATCACGTATTTACAACGACTATCCTAAGCGATAACGCTTAACCTTTACCAAACAAAATCTCTCGGTATTTTTTTATTCGGGTTAATTGAAATTTTGGAAACTTCGTTACGAAAGCGTCGAATTATTGTTTTCTGGTAGTTAAAATGTTAGTAATACCGGTATTAATCATAACTCCCTGAAAATAGCTATTGTATTCATTTAAAAGTATTAATTGTGACGTTTTGTAAACGTTGCGCACTTCGTTTATATAGTCCAAACATATAATATATAACCAGGAGATATTTCATAGGCCTGTAAAAATTAGTTTGGCGGTTGCATTATATTAGTCTATTGATTAAGTATTATCATTTTTCAAGGTTTCTTTTTTGGAGGGGTATTCGCAAGGATAAGTATTAAGTTAATTATTTGTGTTTGTGTATTCGGCTTCGTATATTGGAAAATTGGTTTTTATTCAGTCTTTAAATTTATAGTCAGATTGAAACTATCGTTAAATTCGAATTTACCTATAAACGACGTGGTAAATGAACTAGTAGCCGATTTAACCGTATATAATATATTGTTTTTGCAAATATATTGGGTTTCGTATAAACTTTCGCAAATATTGATATAACCGCGATACGTTTTACTCATTTTATAATAATCGACTTCATCTCTTATTACTTGGGTTCCCTCCTTAGTATCTGTACTTTGGGCGTTCGTTTTACTTTAGGTATACTTTAAATATTTGATTTAAAACATAGTAAATAATCACAACGATGTTTAATTAAATAATTTGGCCTTTACCTTTAATTTTATCGGTTACAACTCCTAATTTTTTCGATCGGTGTATAAGAGTTCTAAACTATATTTTGAAACTTATATAAATAACTTCAAATTATTTTTAGGCTTAAAAAGTATAAGGTCGAAATTCTAGTTTCCGCGGTATACTTTTATTAATTTTTGGATAAATAGTTTATCCCCTTTATATTTTCGATTTAAATACTACTTGGAATTTTTGAAATTTGTTTGATAGTGCTGTATAATCATCTTATAGGTTTTCGTCGATATTTTCTTATTAAATTTTTACAGATTTCCAAATCCTACCAATTTAATCTTCATTGTAAATTTCGAAATTAATTTCCGCATTAAAGTGGGATTTTGGGGGGTTATAATACTTCGTCAATATATTTACCCACGTAAGGATGTATATATGTTGATTTTTTACTTTCTTGTATAATATATCAGGCGAAATAAGATGAAATTAGGATAATTTAATATTAAGTTTTCTATATGTATTAAACATGGTATATATATTATTATCAAGTATATAGTATCGTTCGCCGTTATCATTCTTATCCCTATTTTAAAGCCAAGTGAAGTTAGTAAGATTAATAAAATCGTTTCTATTAATGTGAAAGCGTTATAGTAAAAGGTTACGGTAGGAGTCATAGTTAATGGGCATTGATCCGTAGGGCACGTATTGGCGTTTTACGCCGTTCTTCGTTTCCTGGAACGAGTTATTTTCGGTGTTTCGGCCCTTTCCATTTTAGCTACACGGGCTATTCTCGGTATTTCAGCCGCACTCGTTTTAGCCAAATGGGGTATTTGTCGTGTTTGGAAAGTAGTTTGGTATTTGGGTATTTCTTACAATATATTCTGGTGTTAAAGTATATTATACTTATTTAATAGATTAGGATTATGTGTTGGAATAGGATTATATGCAGTGTAGTAGGTCAAGTTTACTTACAGTAAAATTAACCGTATTGCAAGTGTATTGATTTGTACGGACTTATCGCATTGGGTATGAGTCGAGTGAAGTACGTTGCACTTTACTCTAGGGCACGGGCCAAAAGATTGGCCATACAAATTACAGTGCATACCAGCTAGCGTTCTGCAAAACCTAGAATAATACATTCACTAATTGACCAATACAATACTACTGTTACTTCGAAGACCAATCGAATCGACAACATTGTAACGTTTAGAGCCTACCAACACTAATTAGTGCTTTTTCATTGGTTTAAGTACAGATTAGCTAAGTAAAATAAAAGGCTACTTTCCGATTACTCTTTGTGAAAGACTAAGGTAGAGGAAAGATTCTTGCGAAGGGCCCCTACTACTGCGTCGTTTTTTATGGCAGTAAATAGAGAAGACTTTTAAGTTGCATTGGTTTTCACAGAAGCTTAGAGGTAACGACGGTATCGCTATAGAAAACACCAAGAAATATTAATTAATCTTTCTTCAAGAAGTTGAAATTTACCATTAAAGGTCTCAAAATTCAGAAAGATGGCAAACAGCTAAGTCAGTATTACTACGGGTACTACTGCTGCACAAATCACTAAGTCCTATGTCCAAAAACAATAAACTATTTTCAACCTCCACCTATAACCTTTAACAATAAACGACCTTCGACTTTATCTTTTATACCAAATATTTACCCCTATTTTACTCTTTTCACTCCTCATGTCACTTTAATCTTCAAGTTTACTACTTTATGTGAAAAACACTAAGTTGTGCTGAAAAAGTAACATCATGCGATTTCACGCTAAATCGACAAGTTTCTACGCGACTTTACGCCAAAACAATATGTCCCTACGGCCAAGATTACCAAGTAACTCGCCCTACGAATCCAATACATCTTCCACAAGCTGAATCAACAAAATGGCTTCAAGTCAAAAATACATGAAGAAAGGTAAAGCCTTTGAATCAGTTTTCGTTAGCCATTACGATTAACAACTTATTATGAACTCATGCTACTAGCTATTGAATTTATAGGTTACGTGACTGTGCACGTAACGGGATAGGCAATATCCGGTCTATGCCCGATCCGGGCGTGGACCGGGAACAGTCCATGTACAGCATGTGTAAGGGCACGTGACGGGCTGGGTACTGACCATACACATAGGTCCTGTACGGTAAGCCACAGTAGCCTCTTCTGGTCTTCCACCATACCTTAATAGTAAACTCCATTTGGTAGCTACGTGGCTTACCATCGTAGGTCGGACCATGATATTGCCCTCTTTTTCCCCGGATGTTGTAAGGGTTGCGGTGTCCCGGTGGTTGAATACGGGGCGCGGGCCTTACCCACTTAATGCGCGGGCAGAGCGCGGGCCGGTAACGAGACGTTTGACGCGCCGTATAACGTATCAGCCAATTTAATCCCGGGTCGTCGGCGTTATATAACGTGCCCCTTAATGAGCCGTATAATGTATTAGCCGGTTTAATCATAGGCCGTTAACGCCATATAACATGTCCCTTCGGCTTGTCGCATAATATATCCTTTTTCCCACTGGAGTCGTATAACTTACTCTTGAACGCGTCGTATAATATATTAAACGTTTCGGTCCTTGGTCTGCAATACTATATAACGCGCCCTTTGACGAGCCGTATACCATATTAACCGTTTTAACAACGAGTCACTCACGCCGTATAACGCGTCCCTTAACGAGTTGTATAACGTATTAGCCTGTTTAACCTTAGGTCTCCCACGTCATACAACGCGCCCTTTTGACTTACCGTATAACGTATTTTTTTTACCGTCGGTACCGTATAACATACCTTTTAACGTGCCATATAATGCTTTATATAACGCGTAACCCTTACCGAAACAGGTCCGCTAATACCTATAAAGAAGAATGTAATTGTAACTCCTCAAAATTTCTTCTTTTTTCTTCTTCAATGTTACAATTACTTTTTTATTTACCCTTTTTCGTAATAATTTTACTTTTACCTTTTATATCCTAATTAATAAATCCCACCGAAATCTTTTAGTTATTTTTTGGTTATTTCCTATACCTTTTCTTTATAACCGACGTATATAATAAACCTAAATTAGGTTACGTCGCCGTCGACGCCCCTAATAGGGGTAATAAACCACCCTATAAATTATAATACCTTATTATATACGAATACCTTACCGTTCATGACCTTTTGTATTTTTTCCATATTATAAAAAACTTATTCGTTTTTGGTAATTACGATGATAAAGAAGAGTTCCTTTTATTACAAATGAAAAACGCGTCTATAACCTATATTACTCTCCTATTTAACGTTGGTATTGCTTTCATTTATACTTGGGTATATCAGGAGAAAAGTTATCAAAAGTATTCAAATGTTTATAATAGGGTAAGTGAACAAATTAACCTTACGAAAAACCCGACCGTTATCTCACCGCTTTTAGTAATGTATCTAGGAAATAAATTTATTTACGGTTTGATACCGTTTATACGCGTTTTGACTTTAATTAAATATTACGGGCGAGGATAAAAGCTATATTTTATCCCCTATGTGTAAGCGGCAAAAAAATGTCCCGGGTTATCGACTCGTTTTTACCACCACCTTTTTCGAATTGATTAATTAGTTTGCATGGCTTTGCAATGTCTCTGTATATAAAAAACTTTTACCGTATCGGTCGTATAATTTGCAACCCCTTTAGTTATATATCCCCGTCATCTTGTTCTTTCGAGTCCGTTTTCCCCTCAAACTTTTCCGTTACCTTTTACAATATCGCCTGTCTACTAAAATAGGACTTCTTTAGCCGATCATATTTTAACGCGTAATGTTTTCGCCCCAACTCCATTTGATAAACGCTGCATACTGTTTCGTAATTTTTACCTAAATATCTAAAATAATATAGCTACGTAAGTTATATCTCTTGTAATTAATATAGGTTACGACCCATATGATGTAACGAATAATATCCAAGACCTTACTATAAGAGCCCCAATTTTAGCCTCAACTCATTCATTAACTTTAATTGAAACCGAATTGATCGGGTTGATTAAGAACGAGTAAACGACCGTACCTGGACCAATCGCATCGCCTGAGCCTAAATTAATATATCATAATCTTTAATAACTCACTTTAAAGGTTGTTTTCCTTACCTCGCCTTTCGCATCATTTCTCATTAACTTCTATCGTCGGCCACCTTTAACGCCTATACCTTTTAACATTATCTTTTATCGTCGGCTTTTCTCAGCGCCTGTCCCTTTTAACGTTATCCGCTATCCTTAGCGTCGCCCCGCCTACGTCCTTCCTCCTACCAGCCCCCTTTGTCGACATTAAACAATGTCTGCTACGTCTCTCATCGACCTCCTCTACCAGTGCCGTCTAATATTTGAAATCAATTATAATAAGGCCCTTAACGTTAATAACGCCGAGATTCGTTGAACCTTAATAAGTATAATAATAATGAATACGTAAATCTTGAATAGTTTATAGTAAAAGTCATTTTACAGTCGAATACGTACTTGAAAAGTCGGGTAATATTTATCCGGCCAAATTTATTATATCTTAACCTCGTTCAAAATTGAATTTTCCTTGTCTTTTACAAGTAATATATTATTTTAAGGGTAAAAGCGACTCGCCTTTTACCGGTCGCTTAGTACAAATTCGACGCCGTTGTTAAAAAACCGGGTGATTATAAACTTGAATATCTCCTTTTTCGCTTTAAATTTATTTATGAATATAATATATTAACAGTTTGCTAACAATTTTCATTCTGACTTATTATTACCCTTTTATTTAATTGATATAAAACGAACCTCGCCCCGCTTCTACTTTACCGCGAAAATATTTTTAACCCTCAAAACCTCGTATATATCCTTTTTTTATATTATGAACAACTAAAACTGGTTTAAGGAAAATGTTTGATAAAACTTAAAAAAAAGGGAGTTAGAAACCGCCAGCTTAACTAAATCTACGTAAAATATTAAGTATTTACCAAGAATATTTAAAACAGTATTAAACGGATTCGAAATATCGACGACTCGATATTAATTGTAAAACTAGTTAAGTTCTTTATTTCAACGGTCAATTTTGATATTACGTAAACTTCGCAAAACCTAGTTTCTTATCTTATATTATCTCACCGAACGTTGTCTACGATTCGTTATCATTTTTATGTATTGCTTGATATAAATTATCATAGCTTAAGCCAACTTCGCCCCCTTGCGTAAGTATATCAAAACTCCAGCGACTTGCCCCGTCAAATAAGTTAATCAATTTTTTTTTCCGTTTACCTTCGAAATACGTAATGTTTTATGTCCATTTATTAAAAGGTTTATATTCAACCTGGTAACCGTCGACTTTCGTTTATTTAATATAAATTAATAAATAGGGAAATATAAAACCTAGTCGTATTACGTAAAGAAGACGACAATACTCAAGTACTTCTAAGTTTTCTAATTTATACATTTAATATCGTTATTTATCTATAAGTGGTATATTGAAAATAAAAGTTATTCGACTTTTACCAAACAAAATATCGCTTACAATACGCCAATTCAATCCGAACCAAGATTACTAATAAGAAAAGTTAAAAATTCATAAAATCTCCCCTATACATCCCAGAAACGTTCCACATATGTATCGGCAGATATTAAAAATATAAATTTAAATTAAATAAACTTGAAAAACCAATCCGTAATAACTAATAAGTAATGAGGCCACCTGTTATAACTATGAAATCGGTTATAGAGTAGATAAAAATATATACTTAATACCGATTTAAAATAAAACGGGGTTAAAAAAGGCCTTATCGTAAAATACAAAGAGGTTTTGTCTCGTTATATTATATATATATTCGATATAAACGTTGAATATCAACGTCTATCCCTTTTAAATCGTAATCTCGTTCCAAAAAACAAAGAGAAATGTTTTTATTTAAATAACCCATAATAACCGAATTATTAGTTTACTATAAAATGATCGTCGTTAATAGTTTTGAATTCGGTAGCTACAAGCGGTTACAGTAATATTATATACCCCCCGAGTTAATCTTACCAGTAATAATTTATACCGATTATTCGGCCTAAATTAAAAAACGCCAAACATCTTTAAAAACCGCT
Source organism: Anisogramma anomala (assembly GCA_038502455.1). Lineage (NCBI taxonomy): Eukaryota > Fungi > Ascomycota > Sordariomycetes > Diaporthales > Gnomoniaceae > Anisogramma > Anisogramma anomala. The sequence goes on from JASMMZ010000009.1 coordinate 3,734,624, forward strand.
AATAAACAAATCTTAAATAACAGGTCATTCGTTAATTTTTAATTTGATAAATCCGTTAAGGTACTCGGGCTGTAAATAAGCCCACTATTCGACACTAACGATATTAATTGACCTAATGTAAGTCGGATCCGTAATTGTACTACTAGTTTCGACGTACTAAAATCCCCCGATATTATCCCTAATAAAGACTTGGGCGCGAACCGGGCCCAGAGCGGTTCCGTTGTCAGCGACCTTTTGAAAACTGTCGGCCTACCCTTAAAATACATATCGTCTTAATCCAATAACTAAACCTTGATCTTAACAAATTTATTTATATAACTCGCCGCAATTTTCTTACCTTTAATATTTAAGTTTATTATTACTATTTAACATAATGATGAAAATGGGTTCAAAAACTCTCATACGACCTTTTTTAACTTCGGGCTTGTTTTACAATTTATAAATTAAAGTATCCGGGCGGAAGCCCTGAATTGCCGCTTTATACCGTAGGTAATATGAAAATTATACGAGGATTTCGGCTGATTTAACATGGCGTTACGAAATTATACGTTATGAAAAAAAATATTCTAATCCTTTATAGTCAGTTAAGATTGTAAATGAAGTACGTATATTACGTACTTCGAAAAACTACGCCATAAAATAAAATACTACCACGAAAAACTCTTTATTATAAATAATATAATTACGTTTTGCATTTGTTAATCGTACGAAATGATAAGTTATTAGCTTTAAAATACCATTCTTATCTTGTTACAATAAATACCTTTCAGCGTCGTTTTCAAACAACCGGTTTTCACCACCGTTAGCCGATTTGAATCCTAATTTGCAAAAATCGAGGTTTTAAAAAAGTATACTTTAAGGTTTAAAATGCATATTGCTCTCGCTTCGACTTAATCCAACAAATTTCTCATTTCGTTAGTCGAACGAAATAATCCGTTAACTCGAAAAAATTACTAATAAAATTGCGATAAAAGGTAACAAAACCCAAGAAAACTTTAAACCTTCCAAATAATATATAATAACTTCCACTCACGGATTACCCGGACTTTCTCGGGGTTAACCCGAATACCGACCCCAACCATTATAATAAAACCCCGGTATTTTACCTCCCTGATGACGAAATTACACTTCTTTAAATTCAAATTTAGCACCGCATCGTAAAAATGTCCTAAAACAACACGAACTTTCGCTATGTAATTTTACTTAAAACCGGGAAAAAAAACTCAATGTCGTTGAAATAAGCCGTAACGAAATTATCAAAGATATCCTCTATTACGTAATAAATATGCCGTTAGAATATCGCCGGCGCTTCCGTTAATTTACAAGGGGTAACAAATTAATCGAATAATTCGAATTACGTACGAAACGCTGTTAATTCCTCCTATCCAAGTATAACCCGAAAACGATAAAAACCTCCCGAATATCAAATTTAGTAAGCTATATCGACTTTGACAACAAACATAGGGTCTCTTTAATTGAAAGCAAAGGAAAGCGGTTTTATTCGGTAATTTTATTCAATATCCGAAAATCGATATAAAACCGCTATCGGCTCCCCCGGCTTAAAAAAGAATTATACTAATGTTATAACTGGTAGAAAACTCACCCGAATCTAATCCTTATTTATTGACTTATTAACCAGTCGTTGAAACTTTAAAAATCAATCCTATAATATCAAATATAATGGCACTTAAGGTTGCTTAAGTGAAGATTTATCTTTGTTCGATTGAATATAAATATAATAATCTAATTTCCCCTTATATAGGGGTAAAACTATAAACTTATCCTTGTCTAATGAATCGCGAAACTTTGTTAATTTTAGTAAAAAACGAAATCAATCCACTTTTTCTTTAACTATAGTCGTTACCATTGCTTGTAAAGTTCTCGATATTTCGTAGAAGCTTATAGTAAAAAAAATCAAAACTAATACCCTATACGTTATAACTTTCGATATGAATACTTTATTAAACCGATAAAAACCGATTTTATTACGCCTCGTATCTCTCTCAACTTCAAATATATTATTACTATATTGAAAACTAAACCTATCAAATTATAAAATACTAAACGAATTTCGCGAATATTAAAAGTTACTTGCTAATATAGTATCCAAAGCATTCCAATAACTATATCCCGCGTTATTTCAGAAATAATATATATTAATATCGGGTTCAACTCTTCATGAATATCTATTCTAAACTTGGCTATTTAGGTAATATGCGTATTTTACCGTAATCATAATATCATATTAAGATTCTGAGGATATAATAGCTCAACTAACTTTATTTTTAACCGTTATTTCAAAGCTTGGATTATAATATAATAACAATTATAGCCAAAATCGATTAAAATTTTTAAAAAGTAAATATTATTCAAACGTATGAAAATAAGGAATGAATACTTGTTTATATGTATTTTCATTCAATTGAATTCATTTTTACTTAATTTTATATTTACATCGTAAAATCTATATAACTTTTAAACAAAACTATATCCTTGAGTTAAGATTTTCCCGTCGCCTTCAATAAAAAACCTTCATTTATTTCTTCGACTTAAATCATGTACACCTATATAAAAGGTAATACTGGGAGAAGTTTATAACCACATTAATAATAATCCTATCAACTATAACGAACGTAACACTCTGTAATAAGCCTAGTTTAACGTTGTTTAACCGTCGCCTACATCGTCTTAAGTCTTTAATTTTAAACGCGTACCAAACAAGATTGCTAAAATAACTAACCGCGATATTAAAATAACTAACCGTAATTACCACGACTCCTCAACGAGGAAACCTAAAAGGTGTAAACCTTAGTTATAATTATATTATTATCCGGTTGTTAAACTTATACGGCTTTCGTTAATCAACGATTTGAACGTCGTTTTAAATCCAAAGACTTTAGATCATCGACTAGTTCGCAGTATTTTTCTAGGCTATAATATAATCCATCCGACTAACGCCTACCGTAATGAATTTGTCGCAAATACGTAACGATTCACAGAAGCGTAAATAGTTACATTTGATGGTCGATCACTAATTTAAGCCTCCCGTTTAAGTTAAAATTATTTTGAATCTAATGGAGAATAGTATTCACAGATCTTTGTTACTTATAATTAATTCCTATAACTCGACTCATTCATTATCCGCGCGATAAGAGTCGTTAAAAACAACCTCGATATAATCGAAACACTTACCTATATTATACATACTTTTGTATCCGCCGGTTTCGTAATAAATTATAATCGCCTGCTTTAACATCGCTTTATAACAACCTTATACGTAAAAAAACCTATACCGACTTTTTTAAATTCATTTCTGATCCGTTTCCAATATAAATTCGATCGTTCAGCGCATCGCCGCCTACGTAAAAGCAAATTAGTCGAATTATGGTCAGTTATATCGTTTTTACTTACCTTAAGCCGATGAAAATCTAACATAAATCACGGCTAATTCGACTTCAAATTGTTGGATTTTAGTTACGATCTAAACGAAGTCGAACGTAAAGCCGATCGTTATAATAGATTAACTTGGTTATAATAATTAGTTTATAACCGACTCTATATAATTTACGATATCTTATAAACGAAAAATCTAGGCCCAAATCGGCTGTAAAGAAGTAAGAGGTGTATTTATAGAGGAGAAAAACTAGGTATTCGATGACGGCTTATCCTTTCTGATAAAGTTAACATATAACGTAAAACTATAAGAGTTTGTCATCGATTCGTTTATTATAAGTAATATTCTTTCGACAACATAAACAAAACTTAATAATATATTATAATTCGACTTACGATAATAAATTAAGTAGCTGCTAAATAAATTTTACAATTAAGGTGCTGTAAAATGCTAAAATAGGCCACCGTAACCTATCGTATAGGACCGATAGGTATAGCCAGTGCCCAGCCCATCACATACCCTCACACGTACTATACACGGACCATACCCAGTCCGTGTCCAGACCGCGCCTAGACCGGGTACTGCCTATCATGTTACATACACAGTCACGTAACCTATAGACTCAATGGCTAATGGCCTGAGTCTATAACATAACTCTGGATTACGGATATTAACTAGACCTTGACTAAAGCCCACCTAACGAATTACGTTCGTCAGTACATTATCAACGCAGACCTCGGTAACGATTACAACCGCAGCGCCCGCGCTTTCCAAAATTCCCGCGAGTTTTTTAACAACTAGACTTTTAACATTTGGAAGATAATCTTACAAACGGTTCATGACAAGCTGAAAAAAGAGGTTACACGTCTTGGTATTTACATTACTAAAAAACAAAACCGGTAAAATTAGCGAAACCATTTTTTAAACTAGCTTAGTAAAAAGAAGGCCCTTGAAACCCTAATACTCAAGAACCTTAAGGAAAAGAAAAAGGCGTTGAGGAATTATAACGCCTACATATATATTCTAAGTGACCTCTAAATTACCCTCAAATAATTTAAAACTTTTTACGTATTAACGATAAGGCACCTATTAACCTACCCAGCAGTTCAATACCCCTACGTAACAATGCAGAGTATGCCTTCAGCGGCGGCAGGGCACGTAAACTAATGGCTGCTAACGCGGCTAAAGTTATTAATGTTAGCGTTTTATACTAATTAATTGAGCTAGATCGTTCAGCCTCCCAGAACCTTTAAATACCTATCTCCCCTTAGAAACTTAATCGTTAAGCCCCTTAAAAACCTTTCCCTTTTATATTTACCTACGCGCGGAAGCCCACTACAAGTCATAACATAAGACTTTACCTTTTAGGCTAGGCGACTGACAATTACCCTTTATACTATACCTTGGAAGCTTTAAGGCTTAAACGGTAAGGAAACACTATTTAAAGTTAGGACAACTTTTGATACCTTCTCAAGAAACATATTAGGATGGTTAATATCATTGATAAATTATTTACGGACTTCGCTAAGATTGAGAACGATATAAAAAAGTATAACGGAAAGCTTTACAACCACTTTAGTAATAATATAATGCCGTTTCCAAATATTTGTAAGTAAATAGAAGTTGCCACTCCTGGCTTTTATTTACTATTCTACAAAATCCTTACAAAACACGTAAGTTACCATTACCTAACCTTTTAACCTAAAAAACTACGTTTTGCGAAATCTACATTAATATAAAGGGCTATTTCGAATACGATGTCCAACTTATGTAATATTATTTATATTAGGCTATCACAAGGTAAACTATAAAAATAGCAAAGAAGAAAAAGGAGAAAACACCAATAGACATCCTTAACCAAATACTTAATAAGTCAATATTATGTTTAAAATTAATAGGTAAAGTCTACGTTAGCGAATCTATACTTCGCGAATAAGTACGAGTAATAGTTATGGGCGTTAACGAATTCGAATACGCTTTACAACGCCCAGATATTACTTATGAAGTATTTTTTTAGCTAATTACGCTCATCGCTTGCTATAGCAATGGCACGTACATTAAATTCGCTTAGTATATAGCCATAAGCCGGCAACTTTATTAACATGAATAAGATAAACCTTATGATGGTTAACTACGTTGACTGTAAATATAGGCGCCTATAACTCCTAAGGTTTGGCCTATCGACTTCAGCCTTGTCCTGGAGGTAATAGCTACATTAAAGCTAATAAAATCCAAGCGAACTTATTGACCGCTAATATTATTGTCGTAATAGTGGTAAAAATATTAAATATATAGTAAATCTGGCTGTTAGTTAATTTAGAACCCCTCCTTCCCTACCGAGAGTATTAATAGAAAAGCAGTATATTATACCTAATATCCCACTGCTTTAGAATATGATTCCTTAGATTAAATTATAAACCTTAAAGGCACCAACCTAATTAATGTTACCAACGCCCCTAAATAAATTAAATAGTATGAAAATATCACTTTTAATACGGCTTAATAACTAGTCGACTACTCCTTACTCTACCTTTTAGGTAGTGAAAACCCCTACCTTTAACCTAACTAAGCCCTTAACCCCTTATATACCTTTAACCTCCGCAATTTTTGCGCGGACCACACGTTTTAAGGTATTATGCAAAACATAAAGGCAGTAAGGTACTTAACAGAAGACCATTCGCAATATGTAGCGCTGTAGAGGAAAAACATTACAGCTATTAAAATTGAATGTTGCGATACTTGTAAAGCCAAAATTGGCTTTAACGTAGGCGAATAACTAAAGTTACTAAAGATCACGGTAATTTAAATTGTTATAAAAACAATTACGTTTGACATCCTTAAATCCCTTACCCATTTTCTTTTTTTAACTAGAGGATATGAAAACTTTCGGTATTAACGCCGACGTTAACGTAGATCAATTAGTTAAAAATGGTTAGGGATTTTTATTTGTTTTTATGTGGGAGTATTTATCAATTTATCTTTAAGGTCTGAAAATAGTGTTGTTACACTTGAAAAAGTCGAAAATACGTTAATTACACTGGCGCTTTAACTATCCAACCATGAATAATTTATATAAAGTTCTAAAGTCCGTAGGAAATAACGCTGTGAAATATTTTGCCCTAAAATTTACCAAAAAGGTTTTCTACCATTGCAAAACGTATACCTAAGCCCCCTAGAAATTTTGGTTTATGTTGAAAGACGATAAGGATTTAATTACAAGATTTTCGGGGATATATTTTACTTAAATAACAAGTTCATCCTTTCCGTCGTTAATTTCGCAACCTTTTTTTACGGGACTAAGTTATTAAAGTCTTTTTGGGCAAAGGATACGAGAAAAACGTTAGGAATATAATGGATTAATACGTACCTGGGTTCACCTAACGATGTCGTTCACGATACCAGTACTAACTTTGTTACGGTAAAGGTTTGTAAAAAATGCTAAAATAAAAGGTATTTAGTAGAAACAGGTACCTGTAAAAGCCTACTGAAGCATTAGAAAGGTTAAGGGGGTATACGCTTTACTTTGCCGAATATAAAATATCCTTATGTTCGAAATTAGAAGCTTTACGGATCTAGACACACGTTCATAAATAGCAGTAAAATGTTTAAACAATATTATAGGCTCTAAAGGCTTATTATTAACGCTCTTAGTATTTGGAGTGTACTCACGCCTGACGAGTGAATATCTGCCCTCGGCAAGTACATAGAAACGTGTTGCGGCCTACAGTAAAGCTTTGAGGAAACTGCGAAAATAATCGGTACGCTGCCAGATTAGTAATAACCTTAACACAAAAAACAGCCCTTTGATAATCGACGTACTTATTTTGCTGTTACAAAGAAAAATTCTTGTATAGCGGAATCTGGGTAAATAGAAAGGCCAGTATAATATATTAAATGATTTAAACTCCAAAAAAAAATTAACAACTAATAACGGTCTTATACCATTCCAAATTATTTCAGTCAAGTCTTATATTAGAACTACTAAAAATAAAAACCTTTAAGCTCTTTAATATAAACAACCAAGCTAACACGAACTTCATTTATCTATTATCAATAAGCTGATAAAATGCCGTCAGCGCGAATGACCTTCGAAAAAGAAAAACACTAAAAAGGAGTAATATACACCGGGCCGTATTTACAATACTATTTAAATAAACAGGAAAAAGAAAAATAACGAAAACTTGGTATTCAATCTTCGAACGTAAAGGATTATGAGGACTTTCGTTAAATATTTTAGGGAAAGTAATAAGGTTGAGATGAGAGGCTTACTCATTCAAAAGGTTATATAATTCGTATCGAAAACCGATTTTAGCCTTTAAAACCTGAAAGTTACAATTCTCAAGTCGAGGATTATTCACGAGGTTAAAGGAAAGAATATGGAGCGATCGTATGAAAAATCATGTCTAATCGTTGAAGGATACGATAATAAAGGTAAAACCTAAATCCTAATATAATCGTCGACGGTTTGAAATATCAGCTGACTTTTAGTGGTCGTTGTCATAAAAAGTTTTCTAATTGAAATTTAAGGTATATTTATATTTAATAGGCTTAATATAACATTAGTTTACAAGAAATTAGTAACGGATTTACAACGGACTGTATTGTTAAAACTGTTATAGAAATTCCGTGTTATTTACGCTTTAGGCACGGTAAAAAGTTCTATTAAATTGCTATACGGATTGGTTAAAATACGCGTCCACTAGTTTTTAGCCTACCAGTTGCACTTTAAATTGCAATTAATAATCAAATTTATGATGTAGGACACGTACTTATTAATAACGCAAAAAATGAATTCTGTATAATAGGCATGTAAAATAACGATACCCTTTTCTTCGAAATAGTTAGTTTTATGGCACTAAAATAAAAAGAGATTAAGGGTATTAAATTTTGAAATTACAAGCCGGTAACAACGTTAATGGAAAATACTTGATTTCAATCTACTAGATTATCAATCCGTATATTTAGTGTTAATTTCAGCTTTATCTTTTGTTAAAAGGGTAAAGACGTTATTTTGGTTATAATTGACAAAATTAAGAAGGTTAAGACTCAACGTTGCCTGAAACAACGTGCTTGAAATAGCTATATGACTACCTTATATTAACTAGAATACTTTACCAACCAATTTATTATAATATAAGTATAAATGTTAACGGATAAAGATTTTAACCGGTTAAATAAAAGGATTAAGTGGAAAATGCGGAAATTGGACCGTGGAATTAATATGATTTTAATCCAATTTTCGAGGGCTTAGTTGATAATTTTTACGAACGGACACTTTACAAATAATACTGATTTGTCCTTACACATCGGCTTCCTAACAACCCTCGTTAATAAAGACATACGGGAATACCAATTAAACATTATAGGAAACCTCATTTATTGGATTTCCGTTAAATGTAAAAGCATTACACGAAATGTTTTGTCTTTGGAGGTTTACGATAAAATAGTGAGATTCGATATAGATATAGTATTGTGGAAAAACTTTAACATTATTACCAAGCAGCAAAAGATTCCTTCTATCCCGATGGTAATTTATACTGGTTTAAGGAGCCTTTTCAAATGCCTCTCGAGACTCGGAACTACTAACGAAAAACGCCTGATCATCGACGCAATGACATTCCATAAAGCTTAAGAGGGGAGAGAAATTAAGGAGTTTCGATAAATCGATAGCAAAGATAACCCCGTTAGTTCCATAATGAAGGTATCGCTGAATGAAGCCCTGAAAAGGTTGATAGATAATAATAAGTTGATTGTACGGATTAAGGGCTACGTGAATAGGCCGCCCGAAAGGCCCGAATTATGTGATGGCGAACAAAGATATGCTGGAAAACTGAAAGATTGCCAAGGGATTGATAATGGTAATATGTTTAAGTAGCATGGTTAAAGGGGAGGCCTATAAAGATCTGTGACAAAAGAATTTTTTATAGGAATCGATGAGCTCAAACCTCGGGGCAACGGAGTAATTAAGGTCAAATGAAGTTAATTTGCATGCAATTGAATGTAATTTAGTATGGGAGTCAACTGTAATTGACAGGGGACTAGCTAGTTAACTAGAAGGTAATTTAGTAGTAACTAGAAAAGATTGGTTAGCTATATTGGCGTACGCGTATAAACTGAAAAGCCTCCAGTGTTGGAATAGTATTACATATAGTATAGTAGTTCAACTTTGATAACAGTAAAGTTGACCGGACTGCAAGTGTATTACTTTATACGGACTTACCGCATTGAGTGTAAGTTGAGTATAGTATGCTGCACTTCACTCTAGAGTACGGGCCAAGTAATTGGCTATACAAATTACAGTGCAGACCAGCTAGAGGTCTGCCAAAACTAAAACAATACATCCACCACTTGAGAAATGCAATACTACTGTTACTTCGAAAACCAATCGAATCGATAACGTTCTAACATCTAAGGCTTACCAACATTAAGACTTTTTTTTTCTTTTTTAAGGTTTCTATTTCTAATTTAGGGCACGGGTAAAATATTAGATCTTCCTAGGTCTTATATTCGTCGTTTTTCTGTTATATTCCTTACCACTTGTTTTTTATATTTTGTTGGATGAAATTTTTTAAAAAATTCTGTTTAGTGTATATTTTCATCCTTCTAGTTTTCCAAGTCGTTAAGTCGTGTTGTTTTTAATAGGGCTTTTATAAGGCGGTTATTCTTGCCTTTTGCGGTATTAATACCTTTACCCCACAGTTGAATTCTCAATGCTTTAGCAATAAAGGGGTTGACTATTTGTCATATACCTAACCTCTAATTCGAAAGTCTTTTATAACATTTATCTATTATATCAAGTTTTTAGGTTTTCTCTCTATAATAAAGAAAAACCACGGTTAAAATATACGTATTTTCCGTATATGAATTTAGTTTCTTAACTAGTTAGTCGATAGTATTATTCCAAAGACCTATATTTATTCGTGTATTAAAGCCTTCTTAATTTTCATATATTCGACCTTAATATTGAATTACACATTGGCTTTTTTCGGTATTATGAGTATTGAAATTATAGCTATAAATGTTCTAAGACGGTTAAGGATGGTTGTTTCTACGTGTACCTAGTATATTAAAATGTCGTAAATAATTGATTTCGCGTTGTATTCAGATCTAGGTACGTTTATATTTCAATGTTTGGAGTAATTCGGTAAATACAAAGTTAATAAGATAATTAAAGCGATCTAATTAAGGTTATCAACGTGTGCCCATATGAATGAATGTTGAACTATACGTAAATTCAACATAATTCAAAATTAATGAGGCGTTTTAAATTAGGTTTATAGACTTTTGGTAACGTTACGTTGACCAAACGGTTATAAAATGATTAAACGTCGTAAAGACTAAATTTAAAATATATAGGACGAACTTGAAAGGGCGAATGGGGTAAAGAGAATATAGGTATAGTGTAGTGTAATATATATTCCAGTATATAGGTTTTGGATCGTATTTGTTAATCGGTCAGGATTATCGTATCGAAGCCCTTTGTATTGATACGAGCGGTTTGATTGCTTTGTTCGTAACCGCTTTTAAATTCAGTGAGCGGTTCGGATATTGTATTTGTAACCGCTCCTGTGTTTTGCGAGCGGTATATATTTTCCATTTTAAATTGGACGGATGCTAATGAAAGGTTTGGAAATTTCGTAGTTTTACCTTACATAGCCCAATTCTTAATAATATGCTTTTAAAGAAGTACCCGGATACGTTAAAACGCCAAATAAGTGTTAATAATAGCATAACATGGTTTTTGGTAAATAAAACGTTAAAAATAAAGGTTGATATTATCATATTAAAGTTATCCCTTTAAATCACTTAGCTTTCATTATCTTTATATACATTTTATATAATCTTTGTGAAAACGTAGTATTAGAGTATAAATTGTTGAAATCGTTATAATATCCCGTTATAGGTATTTAACTTATATATATCTTTCTTTCTAGGCTATTTCTAGTCGACTGTGTCGGTTATTAACTAGTGTCGGTACGACTTTAACTTATTTACGTAAAAGTAAACAATTAAAAGCGTAATTATAAGATTATTATTGTTATATAAAAAGATAAATAGATTAGGAAAAAATATTTCAAAGAGTGTACGTTACAGATAGGAGGTAATAAACCTCCAAATACATAGTAACCCTTTTACCGTACGCTTTGAAATACCTATTCTAGACCGCTCAATGCATTGCCATACAGTCAGGAGTATCTATTACAGACCCTTTTATATATGGTGCACTTTGCGTCTTGTGTGAGTGCAACCTGTAGCGTAATACGTTATCGTGCACTCTGTAGGAAAACACTTTGCAATACAGTGAACTTCTACTTGACCTATGTATACTATCTATGAGGGTATGTAGTAATATCCATACGAAACGTATACGAAAAACCGTTAACTTTTTTTATTCAAGTATAATCCGGATACGATAAAAGGCTGTTCGAATATTTAGCTTTGGAAATTACGTCGACTTCGATAATACGTGTAAGGCTTTCTTAATGAAAGGCGAAGAAAAACAATTTTACTCAGTAATTTTATTTAAAGTCCAATGATTAATTAAAAACCGTTATTTACCTCCAAGCATATGAATTAATAGAACCGGCATCGCGACCGATAAAACATTCGCGCAAATCCAACCTTCATTTATTAATTTTGTAATTTAGCGTTTAAATTCGAAAAGTGAATTTGGTAATATCGAATATAACGAACCCTATATTTTGTCCAGCAAAAATCCATCATCGTTCAGTTTAATATAAATGTAGTAGTCGAGCTTTCCCATATATAAGGGTAGAGCTATTACCTTCTTTTAATTGAATTAGTCGCGAAACTTTACCAATTCGGGTAGAAAATAGAGTTAACCCCTTTTTTTGTTTACGATAATTAATGCCGTCGACTATAAGACTCGTGTTATCTTACGAAAACTTATAATAAAAGATAACTACGACTAATCCTTCATATATTATATTATTCTTTCAATCTAGATGCCAAGCTAATCAAAACCTATTTGTTGGTATGCCTTAGACGTTACAATATTGTCGATTCGATTGGTTTTCGAAGTAACAGGTGTATTGCATTGGTCAAGTGGTGGATGTATTCTAGGTTTGGCAGACCGATAGCTAGTATATACTGTAATTTTTATGGCTAATTGCTTGGCCCGTACCCTAGTGTGAAGTGCAAGGTACTGCAATCGACTTACAACCAATGCGATAAGTCTCTACAAAGCAATACACTTAACTTGCAGTTCAGTATAGTCAATTTTACTGTAAGTGAAGTTAACCTACTACTTTGCATATAATACTATTCCAACACTGGCGGCTTTTTAGTTTGTGCGCGCACGCCAGTGTGGCTAACTAATCTTTTCCAGTTGTTACTGGATTACTTTCTCGTCAACTGGCGAGACTCCTATCAATTCCAGTTGGCTCCCATACTGAATTACACCCAATTGTATACAAATTGATCTCATTTGACCTTAATTACTTCGTTGCCCTAAGGTCCGAGTTTATTAACTCTTACAAAAAGTTCTTCCGCTACAGAGCTTTGTGGGCCTCGATTTTAACCGTGCCATTTAAACAGACTATTATCAATCCCCTAGCAATCTTTTAGTTTGTTGGCATATTCCTACTCGCCGTTACGTGATCCGAGTTGTTTGGGCGGTCTATTAATATAGCCCTCAATTGGAAGATTAGTTTATTTCTATTTACAAATCTTTCCAAGGCTTTATTCGACAATGCTTTTGTTATAGCGTTAACGGTTTTTGTATTTATTTATTTATCGGAATTCCTTAATCTCCCTCTCTTCATAAACTTTGCGGAGTACTATCATATCAATTATTAGGCGTTTTTCACTGGTGGTCCCGAGTTTCAAGAGGTATTCGAAGAGGCTTCCCGAATAGGTACAAATTACCACCGGAATAGGAGGAATCTTTAGCTACCTGATAATAATGTTAAAAGCTTCTTACATCTCTATGCCTATGTTGAAGCCTGTTATCATGTCGTAAACCTTTAAGCTAACACGCTTCGTGTAATCCTTTTATACTAAACGGAGGTCTAGTAAATTAAGTTGTCGATAATGTTAAACTGGTGTTTTTTCTTGTTTTTATTAACGAGGGTTATTAAAAAGCCGATTTGTAAAGATAGGTTGATATTGTTCATAAAAGACCCATTCGTAAAAATCATGAACTTGGCCTTTAAAAGATCGATTGATATTATATTAATTCTGCGATCCAAGTTCCGCATTTGCCACTTGAGCCTTTCATTTAACCGATTAAAGTCCTTATCCGTTGGTATTTACGCTTGTATCGCGATGTATAAATCGTAAAAAGCTTCCGGTTGATACAAGGTAGTAATATATTTACCTCGAATACATTATTTCAGGTACCGTTCAGCTATTACTTCTTTAGCCTTATTAATTATAGCTAAAATAGCGCCTTGACATTTTTGGTGAAAACTAAGGCCGGCATTAATATTAAGTATACGGATTGACGATTTATTAAAATTTAGTTGGGTCTTTTCCGTTAACGTCGTTACTGGATTGCAATTCCAAAACTTAAAGTTTTTAATTGCTTATTGTTTTAATTTTATGAACCTAGTTATTTCTACAAAAAGGGTATCATTAATTTATATGCCTATTATACTAAAGTTTTTCTTTTACGGTATTAACAGGTTCAGGTCGTACGTCAAAGATGTTACTGTTCGCCGTAATTTGAATTACGATTATTAGGTTAAAAATCAAAAGACGTCTGCCTTAGTTGATCCGTATAACAGCTTAATATAACGTATTACCATGTTTATAGTATAAATATCATAGAGTTTTAATAACAGCTTTAGTAATACGATTCGCTGTAAATCCGTTACTAATTACATATAAGCTTACATTATATTACGACCATTTAGTATAAATTTGCTCTTCGTTTTAGTTAGTCCACTTGTTATTCAAACGACTATCAAACGTTAGCTAATTTTCCAAATCGTTTACGACTGTATATGGATTTAGCCTTTTTTTGTATTATCGTATTTTTATGCTATTAAACGTGATTTTTTGTACGGCCGCCCCTTAGTTTTCCCATTGACCTCGTAAATAATTTTCGATTTGAAAATAGATAGGTTTGGGGTTTAAAGGTTAAAGTTGGTTTTTGATATAAATTATACAACTTTTCGAATTAGTTGGCCGTTAATTTCGATTGGGTTACTATTTTCATAGGGCCTGCCGGAGGTTTCAATAATCTTTTGTACTCGGAGCTTTAATGTCATGTTTTTATTATCTTTTTTTGTCCTAATTACTCAAATAATATTGTAAATACGACCCGGTATATATTCGTCCTCTTTATCGTTTTTCTTTTTCAGAGGTCGTCTACGTCGGCGGCGTTTTATTAATTTGTTGATAATGGGTCGAAGAGGTTCATGTTAGCTTGATCGTTTGGCTTAAGGGGCTAAAGGGTCTTTATCTTTCGTATCCCTAATATAAGGCTTAACTTGAATAATTCGAAAAAATTACAGGACCGTTAACAGTTTTAATAATTACTTTGAAATTTGCGATACTTAATATTTTATACAGACCTTTTGATTTTCCTGGCTTCTGCTATACGAAAACACCACTTTGTAATAAAGAAGAAAGTACATTGATTGTTAAAAGACCGTTTTTGATACTAAGGGCGTCATTAATCTGGTGGCGTGCCGATTTTTGTTGTAATTTCTTTAAGGCTTTTCTTTAGACCTTTACACATTTCTGAGTGCTTGTTGAGGGCGGAGATTCATTCGTTAGGCGTGGGTTCGTTTTAAAGACTAGAAGCGTAGGCATTGAGCTATTAGGATCTATAATGTTATTAAGGCCCTTGATTGCTATTTATAGGCGTGTCTTTGGATTAGTAAAGCTTTTAATTTTTAACTTAAGGATATTATACGGTCTTAGAAGTAGGGCTTATGCTCTTTTAACCTTTTTAATGTTTTAATGTGCTTTTATAGGTACTTATTTATAATAGATACCCATTATTTTAACATTTCTTTGAATTTTCCCGCGATAAAGTTTATAACAATATCGTAGATAACGATGTCAAGTAGGCTTAGTTTCATATTAATTTATAATATCCTTAATGTTTCTCATTTGTTCTTTACCGAAAGGAACTTCAGAAACTTAGCGCAGTAAAAAAAAGTTGCAGAATTAACGACGTGAAAAATAGGCTTATTGTCCAAATAAAATACATTAATAAGAATCTTGTAGTTGAAATTTTCATCGTATTTTAGTATGAACTTAAATATTCAGGGGGTTCAGGTATATATTTAACAATGGTGGCAACGTGTTTTAATGGCTTTTAAGGTAAAGTATTTCACATCGTTATACCATATTGACTTTAGGACTGTATACATCTTATTAACGGTTGTATGGTTGAAACGCCGGTGTATTTAACTTATTTCGGGCTTTATCAGGTGTACCACCTTTACTTTCGGGCCTTAAAAATAAAACGATAGGTGCCTTTACTTAAGGGCGAGTGGAAACCTTGAGCTGTTTTTAACTAACTTATTTACGTTAATGTCGACATTAACGTCTAAATTCTTTATATACTTTAAATAAAGAAGGAAAAAAGTCGGGGATCTAAGGACGTGGAACGTAATTAGTCCTATAATAGTTTGAATCACCATTATCCCAAGTAACGATAGTTGTTCTCTTAGGCTAAAGTTAACTTTGGCTTTGTTAACATCGTAACGATTAATTTCAGTAGCTCTAATACTTTTACTCTATAGTATTGCGTATTACTAATAGCCTTTAATAGATACCTTATTACTCCTATTTTTAGCATAATATACTAAAACGTGTAGTTCGCCTAACAATCATGAAGATTAAAGGTATATAAGGGGTTAAAGACTTAGTTAAGATAAAGGTAAGGGTTTTAACCACTTAAACGGTATAAAAAGTCGTAGCAGGTTAGTTATTAGGCTGTTTCGAAAGTATTATCTTTATTTCATTTTATTCATTTAGTGGTGTTGACGATAATATTAATTGGTTAATCGCTTTTAAGGTTTACGATTCAATTTAAGTAATTTTATTCTGAAGTAGTAGAGTATTAGACGTAATATATTGCTTTTCGGTTATTACGTTCGACATGGAAGTGATAAGTTAACTAGCAACTAAACTTACCATAAATTTTTCATCTTTTACCACTATTGCAAAGATAGTGCTTACGGTTAAAAGATCCGCCTAAATCTTATTAGCTTTAGCGTGGTATTACCTTTAATTTAAGGTTAAGATTGATAAACCAAACTTTCAACGTTGTGGACATCTGTATTTACAGTCGACGTAATTAATTATCATAATGTATTCTTTATGTACCTTAAGGAAATTGTTGGCTTAGAAGTAAATATTAAGCGAATTCGTTGTACACGTTATTATGGTGGAAAACGAGGAACGTAACTGGCTAAAAAAAACTTCGCAGGTAGTATTGAGGCGCTATAAGGCGTATTCGAACTTATTAACGCCCGTGACTACTGCACGTACCTATTCGCGAAGTGTAGCTTCGTTAATGTAAGCGTTCCCTATAACTTTTGGGCATAACATCAATTTATTAAGTATCTGATTAAGCATATACATTGGTATTTCCTTTTCTTTTTTGTTATTATTATAGTGTATTTCGTATTGGCCTAGTTTGTATAATATTGCGTAAAGTAGATGTCGTATTCGAAAGGGCCCTTCATTCTATCGTAGATTTCGCGAAACGTAGTTACTTAAGTTGTGATAGGTAATGGTTCTTGATGTATTCCTTAAGGATTTCGAGAAATTGTAAATAAAAACCAAAAAAAAGAAACCTTTATCTACTTATATATGTTCGAAAAAGGTATTATATTAATATTGAAAAGGTTATAAGGCTTTTCTTTATACTTTTCTATATTGAGCTAGATTTTGGCGAAGTCTATTATAAGCTTGTAATTGATGTTAATTATTGTGACAGGTTCTAGAGGAAGGTCGCAATAATTTTCTTAATCATGATTAGTGTTTATTAACAATTTAAGCATTAAAACCTCCAAGGTTCAGTGTAAGGGGTAATTATTCATCATCTAGCTCGAGGGTTAAAGTCAAATAATATAACCTACAATAGGCTCCTGCGCGTAAGTGAATTTGAATGGATATTTTTTTTAAGGTACTTAACGAATAAATTATTAAGGGGCGATAAGTACTTAAATGCTTGAAGTTGTTTAACGATTTTACTTAATTAACTGGTAGAAAATGCTAATATTAATACTTTTAGCCGCGTTAGCGGTTGTTATTTTACGTGCCTTACCACCGTTAAAAGCGTACTCCGCGCTGTTACATGAAGGCACTAAACTGTCAAACAGGTTAACAGGTTCCTTATCGTTAATACGTAAAAAGGATTAACTTAGTTAAAGGTAAGTTCAAGGTACCCTGAATCGCGTGTAAGGGTGGTGATATTCCTTAATATCTTTTTCTTTGATACGTGGTTTTTAAGGGCGTTTCTAAAGCTAAGCCAGATCGACGAGTTCTTACGTTAACTTTATAGTACCCTTTAACGATATATAAACTCCTTGCCGTTTAAGTATTACTTTAACACTTGACTTAACCCATTTTTTGAATTAAAGTTTATATATTAATAGTCTAATCACTAAATAGTTCGCTGAAATTACTAAAGGCGTAGTCAGAGTCTTTAGTATTGCTATATTCGATGATATAATAGCCAACAAAGTTAGTAAGGTGTTTTTCCGTTAATTCTTTATCGATATTTAGTCCCTAAAGGTTTTCGTTGTAAAACATTGTAAAAAGGGTTTCTAAGATGTTAATTCCTTTTTAAATATCTTAATTAGGTGTTATTTGAAGGTTTATGGCAGTGGAGGACTTGGTGGACAAGGGACTTGGTGATTTGGCGTAAAGTCGTGTGGGAACTTGGCGACTTGATAGCTTGGCATAAGTTCGCGCGACGTGGTTTTTTTTGGCGCGATTTGGCGATTCTTGGTGTTTTTGTTCAAAGCAGCGAACTTGACGATTGAGATGATGTAGGGAGTGAATAGAGTAAAGTAGGGCAAAGGTCTGGTGTAGTGGATAGGGTTGAAGGTTGTTTGTTGTTAAAAGTTGTTAATGGAGGGCGAAGGTTGTTTGTTATAGTCATTTGACGTAGAGACTTAGTCGTTTTTCTTGTTGTAGTAACACCTATAGTAGTATTTACTTAGCCGTTTACCAACTTGCCGAATTCTAAGAATTCTAACAGTTAATTTCAACGTCGTCAAGAAGGATCAATGAATATTTCTTGGTGTTTTTAGTAGCAATACCATCTCTAACATCTAGATTGCCGTTGTAAGACTAATACAGCCCAGAAGTCTTCTCTGTTTTCCTGCCGTTGTAAGACAGACATAGTACTAATAAAGGCCTTTCGCAAAAATCTTTCCTCTACCCTAGCCACTGTAGCCATATAGCGTAACTAGAAAGTAACTTCTTCTTCTACTTAGCTTATCTATGTTTAACCTAATAGGCAGGCAAGCACTGATCAGTATTGGTAGACCTTAGAAGTTGCAACGTTGTCGATTCGATTGGTCTTCGAAGTAACAGGTGTATTGCATTGGTCAAGTGGTGGATGTATTGTTATAGGTTCGGCAGACCACTTGCCGGTCTGCACTGTAATTTGTATGGCGAATTGCTTGGCCCATGCCCTAGGGTGAAGTGCAGCGTACTCTACTCGACTTACACTCAATGTGGTAAGTCTCCACAAATCAAGACACTCAACTTGCAGTTCATTATAGTCAACTTTACTGTAAGTAAAGGTGACTTACTGCACTGCATGTAATACTATTCCAACACCTTTCTATAATATTTTGTATATCTCTCAACTTAACAGGAATTATTACTATATCAATAACTAATTTTTTCGAATTCTAAATTACTAAATATGTAATATTAGCGATTTATATCAACTATTGATATCGTGTTCAAAGTAATCTAAACATCATATCCTAACTTTTTCTGGAAATAATATATATTAATAATGGGATCGACCATTCATTTATATTGACGTCAGATTTTTCTCTTTGGGTAGTACTCGTATTGCATCATAATCCTAATATTGTACCTAAATTTAGAAGATATAATAACCGAATTTACTTTACCTTAAACCGTTACATTTAAACGTTACTTATAATATAATACCAATTATAGCTAAAATCGACTTCAGCGTCCAAAAAAAAGTATTTTTGAAAAGTATTAAGAGATATGATAAATTCTCGATTATACGTATTTTAATTTAATCAAATTTCTCTTCATTTGATTTAATAATTACGCCATTAAAAATACGTAAATTCTAAACTAAACTATATTGAAACATTAGGTTTCCCTCGTCGATGTTAACAGAAAAAATTCATTTACTTTTTCGACTTAAACCGTATATATTTACGTCGAAGGAAAAGCCGGACGGGATTCGCAACCACGTTACTAATGATTCATCGAGCTATAACGTAGATAACGTCTCGTAACTTATTTAACCCGACGTTCCTTCTATTTTATCCATTTTGCTTTACATCTTTGGTTCTAATCTTATACCGAATGGGTTTGTTAAAATAAAAAACCGCGATTATCGCAATTTTTTAACGAGAATTCCTAAAATGTATGGATTTTCGTTATAATTGTATCTTTATCCGGTCGTTATACCTATATCGGTTCCGATAATTATCGACTAAAACGTCGTTTTGAATCGAAAGACTTTGACTCGTTTGCAAGTTTTCGGTACTTTATTAAAACCGCGACATAATCGATACGGCTAACGCCTGATATGATGGATTTGTTTCGAAAACGTAGGGATATGCGAAAGCATGGGTCATTATAATTAACGGCTGAAGACCAATTTAATCCGTTTGTTTAAGATAATAATATCTCGAACCAAATAACGAACGGTATCTACAGGTTTTTATCGTTTATAAGTAATCTTTTTAACTCAAACAAAGATTTATCTGCGTAATAAGAGTTGTCGAAAATAGCCTTGATTTAGGTAAAAAAAACTTATTTGTATTATATATACCCTCGTATTGATTGGCCTCGTAATATGTCGTAATAACTTTCTCTACCGATAGCTTATAATAATCTTATACGTAAAAAAGTGTACCGATTTTTTCCGACTTATATCTTATTCGTCTTTGGTATAAATTAGATCGTATAGCAAGATAATATTTACGTGAACTTATATCCGTCGAATTATGGTTAATTATATAATTTTTTTCTACCTTAAAACATTGAAAAACAAATACGAGTTTTCGTTAGATCGGCTTTAAATTCTTCAATTTTAATAACAACTTAGGCGAATTTGGACATAAGGTCGAAATTAAAAGCCAATTAACTAGGTTATTATATTTACTTCAAAATAGACGCGATATAGCTTCTGGTAATTTATAAGCGGGATTAACCAGCCTAAATCGACTCCGAAGAGGCAAGAGGTATATTCACAAAGGGAAAGGATTAGGTATTCGCCGATGGCTCATTTTCCCCCATAACGCTATAGTATAACGTAAAATTTTGAGAATTTGTCATCGATTCGTTTATTGTAAATTATATTTCTTTGGAAAATTAAGTAAAAGCTTAGTAATATGTTACTGTCCGACCTACGATGGTAAGCCAAATGGGTACCAAATGAAATTTACTATCAAGGTATAGGCGAAATATTAGAAGAGGTTATATTAGTCCTGCGTATAGGACTTATAGGCATGGTCAGTATATAGCTCATCACATTCCCTCGCATGTGTTGCATGCAGACCGTGCCTGAACCGGGCTCGAGTCGATTACTGCATATTCCGTTACGTTCACAGTCATGTAATCTATAGATTCAATGGCTAATAACCTGAGTCCATAACAGCGACAGCATCCCTCAAAGTCTTTATTCCCGTTTTTAAGGTTACATCTAAGCTTAAAAAAGGTTTTCAAATTTTTTCGCCTAACATAAACGGTAAAATATCATTAGTTACGAAAAATTGATTAATTTACACGTTGTATGCCTCAAAATGTATTAGTTAATTCAACATGAATTTTGACGTACGTTTTGATACTAAAAGAAATATTATTAAGTTTTCCTCAAGAGAAATCCTCAAACTCATTTCCCCTAGATTTCTCAATATGTTTAGTTTTAACAGCTAAATTAGGGAAGGAAAGGTTCTACGCGCGAGTTTATCATATATACGACTATTCACTTTTTATTTTTAAACTTAATTAAAAGTAATTATCCTTATTATTAATACTATCTTTCCCAAAATCAGTTGAGGCATTTAAAGTGTTTTTTCAACCAGTATATTACCTTTTTACCTCAACGAATTCCTATAGTAAATACGGATTACGCGGTGATTATTACATTCATTAAGATTTATGAAGGAAAAAAAATATACAACGGCAATTAGTATAATTTCCTCGATATAAATTCACTCCAGTTTTTTAATAAGTATCGCTAAATAAAGGTTAAACTGCTAGGCTTTGACTTGTTAATTCCCAGTATTTTTAACAATCAAACCGAGAATTATTACCTTCGATACTAAACAAATCACTTTTTTTAGAGGATTTACGACGGTTATCAAAGTTATTTTAAATACAATTAAACTTTAGTCAACACTAAATAAACCAGAATATTATTAAGTGGTTTCATATATTAGACTTTCAACAGAATCTGAAAATTAGAATGAATATTTTTCAATTACATACCTTATATGCTCATTTTTTGTCAATAAGTAATCATGAATTTAAAAGGTAGTAAGGTTATGTTATACTAATAAATTTGACGAGTTGTTACAAGTTATAAAAAGTTCAAATACGCCTTATAATATTTTAATGTTACTTATCAATGATTTCTTAGCTATTTTTGTTTTTCGTTCACGATTGTAACAGCTCGGGTCTTATATTCAACTAGTATATACCTTTAAATTCCACAATTTAACAAAAACGTCAAAGAACTCTTTTACGTGTATTATATCAACCGTAAATACGAAAAACTAGATTAGTACGTTTAACGAAAGGTTTGGAAATGGGGATGTAATTAAGTTACGTATAGAAAAGGGTATGCCTTTTTTAAAGTTTTGAATTAGTCAAGTAAATTTATTTTGAACGTTATGAAATACTGAATTCATGATACAAAAGGCTATGCATTAATTTGATATCTTGTTATGAAATATTAATCGAAATGAGTTATATATTATATATCAGTACCCTTCATTTTGAACTATAACTACGTTTTACACGCTATAAAATTTAAAAGAAAGGATATTGGAGATAAAGAAAATCAGCCTAAATTTATCGGTTAGTATTAAAATATTGGTACCGGTTTAAAAGTAACGTAATAATTCGCCGACTACGCCTTTTTGTACCATTTGATAAGTAAATACCTTCATCACCGATATCAAAATAAAATCTCTAGCCTTATGCCCCCATTTATTATTTATAACCGTTACAAGAAGTACTTTTTCATAGTATTATGCGCGATATTGAGGTAACCCAATACTTAATAAGAGGTTATTCGTAATACGTCACATTACAAAGGGATATTGATATTGTTATAGAACTTAATTATATGGATATCGGTAAAGCTAAAGTTGGTTTTAGCCTTCAAACCCCCATTTTTATTGAGATCGACGTTTGTTATTACCGTTATCAACCCTATTTTTTTACATTTAAAAATCTCATATATTTCTTTCTGTTTCACTTCAAAGATATCAAAACGCTCGGTATTAATGTTTACGTTTAGACTAATAAATTGGTTCAAGTCAAGGGCGCTAAAAGCTTTTCGCTTATCATCAAATTGTGGTTTTTTCGGTTTCATTTTAATGGTTTAAAGGAAATGATTTTTGATATGGTGAAGTTGGAACTTGGTTCAATATATCATAAGTTTAATGATCTAGCCCCTAATAGGCTAAATAAAGTTCCAAAGGCGGATAGTTACTAAAATATGAATTTTCCAGTGTTAAAAGCTATTGAACAGCTTTATTATTAATACCAAACATATTTTTAGTTCTTTAAAGTCTAACTTTACGTTGAAGAAAAATTAAGATTTTTCATTTCATGATTTTCTAAAATTGTTTTATTTGGACAGAAATTTAGTAATATACGTTATTACTTTCGCTTACGCTTTTTACGGCGCAAAGTTTTATAAAACTATTTCGGCGTAAGGAATATAGAAGGTATTATGTGCTTCATCATTTATTATATACACAAAGTTACTATGCGTATTCAATTATGATGTCGATACTAACCTTTTAATGATGAAGTTTCAAGTTAATACTAGGTTAATAAGAATTCAATATAAATAAGTCTTTATTACAGGTCATTAAGGAATTGATAAAGTTGAAAAGATATACTGTGTTATGGCCCAACCTATGATGATAAGCTAAGTAGGTGCAAAATGAAGTTTATTATTAAGGTAAAGCGGAAGACTAGAAGAGGCTACCATAGCCCTTCGTGCAGGACCTATGAGCATGGTTAGAACCCAGCTCGTTACGTGCCCTCGCATGTGCCGTGCACGGACCACGCTCGGACCCCATCCGGACCGCGCCCGAATTAAATACTGTATATCTCGTTATGTTTATAGTTACGTAATCTATAGATTTAATAGCCAATAACTTAAGTTTATAATATACCCCCCTGTTTTTTAAACGTTACAAAAGCTTCGATATTCCGCTAATTAAACGTAAAACGCGAGACTCGCTTACTTAATACGCGGGCTGGGCGCGGGCCGGGCGCGAGCCAGTAACGAAACATTTAACACGTTAGATAACGTATCGGCCGGTCTAACCTTAAACCGTAAATACAGTATAACGCGCCCTTTAATTATATCGTAAAACGTATTGGTCGGTTTAATCTTAAACCACCAACGCTATATAACGCGTCCTTTAATATACCGTATAAGGTATTGCTTCTATCGCCAGTACCATATAATGTAAATTTTAATATATCCTATAATATTTCGCTTTTACTGTCGGTATCGTATGACGCGCCCTTTTACTGTATTGTATAACGTATAGCCCTTATTAAATTCAGTTTGCTGGTATTTATAGATACAAACTCCAATGTAATCCCTAAAGATTCCCTCCTTTTTATTTTACCTTATTAACCTTCTTTTGATATTCTCTACCCCGACATACTTTTTATAAAACCTTTTTATAACAGTTTATATCCTAACAATAAACTGCTTATTGATATTTCGACGTTTATAAACCTTGTTTTATCCTCATAATCAATATATATAATAAACTTAACCTAAGTTATACCGCCGTAAACGTTTCTAATAAAAACGATTAACCTCTACGTAAAATACGTCACCCTATTATATATGAATACCCTATCGCTAATTATATCTTATAAACTTTTCGCGTTATGAATCACTTATTTTTTTCAGCGATAACGAGGATAAAAGCGAATTCTTCCCTTTAAAAGCAAACAACGCGTACATATCATATATTAATAGCCTTTTTAATTCCGGCGTTCTTTTTATTCGTATCCGAATTTATCGTACGTAAGGTTATCATACGTATCAGAAGATTTATAATAAGGTAAGTTTAAAAAATGAACTGTATAAGAAACCTCATCACGAATTAACCCCTTTCTTAATTTATTTGAAAGATAAGTTTATTCACGGTTTCGCCTAATTTACGTACCTTATTACATCAATTTATCATAGTTATTAGAAACGAAAATTATATTTTATCCTCCGTTCGTAAAAGATAAGGAAATATCCTAGGTTACTGACCCGTTTTGGTTTTCCTTTTTTTCGAATTGGTTAACTCATTTACTCGGTTTTGATATATTACCTGAATTCATCGGTAGGGTCTAAATATTTATTCACGTGAAAAGGTAAGTAAAAGAGTAATCGTCATATTGGTATTCTATTAATAAAAGATGATCATAGAAGAAGAAATCGAGAGAGGGCTCGCTACGGATGCGAGGTAATATACCTTTCATCTGGGCAGTGGCCCTTTTGCCTTACGCTTTGAAATACCTATTTCAAACCGCTCTATGCATTTCCATTCGGTCTGATATAACCATTTTAGACCGCTTTATATATAATATACTTTGCGTTTTACAAACGTTCAACCTGTAGTGTAACACTTCATTATACACTCTACAGGAATACACCCTTCAATATAGTACACTGCTACTAACCCTATATATACTATTTATAATGGTATATAGTAATATCCATACAAGTAATTTTTTCTTTTTATATATACCCATAGCCTAATAGCGATAGTGTAATTATAACGATTTCGTATACATAACCCTGTAATAACAGTGCGGTTATGAAGGTTAAACTTATTAGTTTTCGTAGTGATATTATTATTGCAGTATTAATTGTAAAATATTTTAATTAGCAGTTTCCGTAATAATAATATGGTTATAAGGGTTCGAATTAACAAGTTTCACCTGCGCTAATAATTATAATTCAGTTAAAATCAATAATATTTAGCCTCGATAGTAATTATAATTCGGCTCTATTTAATATAGACAAATAGGGTCGATATAATTGGTACTAACACCTTTTATAATTGATGAAAAGGGTAATTACGTAGGTATTACAGGAGGTGATTACGTAAGGGTAATTTCATGAAGATAAGTACAAAAATATTTATCGTTATTGGTCGAAGAAAAACTTCTATTCTTTTCCTTTGAAAGACGCGTAATCTAAATCATTACAAATCATTATGCCAATTTAATCCTTTATTTTAATCAATTAAACCAAGCCGTTCTAATGGGTAAGTCACTTGACCAACACCTATATATTAACCTCTTTTTTAAACGGATGTCGTGTAAAAATAGAATGGTCAAGCGCCGTTTGGCACAAGAACGCCGACGTTCTGTCGCTGCTGCAGTGTCCACCACCACTAGCAATCCGCCATTATCTGAAACAATCTCCTCCATTACTTCCACCCCGACCGCCGCCGCTACCCCACCCACCGCCACCCCACCAAGCCTTGCCGCTACCGCCGCCTCGCCTTCCCCCGCCATTGTAGCCATCCCTCCCTCCTCCCTTTCTCTCTCCCCCTTTTCCTAGCTTCTAAGGGAAGAAACGGTGGGCTTTTCAGGTTATAAAACTTACCCTTTCCTTATGGATAAAAACCCTATTACCTGTAATGGCCCTTTTACGTTGTAAACGTAACCTAGCGTAGTTATGTTAAGGTTCGTATTCACAAACCCACTTGTTCGTATACCTTAAACTTCTTTTTTTTTAAAAATAAAGAATACGAAGTGAATTTACTTTGTTACCTCGAGTTCCATATTGGTAAGATGCGCCTTAAAACCTCTTTGACGCGTAAAACGTTAAAGTGACGTACCCGGGTCCGTAGTCTTGGATCACTAATATATACTCCTTATGTATCGTGTATCACGTTTACAGCTGCAGGCAAATCCATTGGCGATAATTATGAAAACGGGGGTCGTTTGACCTATTATGACCGTTATAAATAGATTGGCAACTTATATTCCCCCGTTTCGGTAATCCTAAGGCCGTAATCCGAAGCTATATTACGCGCCCGCCGGGTTTATCGTAAATTTTAACCGAATCTCAAAAATGTCTTTTAACCAAAATACTACGTTTGAGGCGTTCCGAAAAACAATTGCGGTCGTAAATAACTCAAAGACGCTGATACTAACTAGTAATATGCGTTAACCGGCGGTTTAAAAAGTCGGCGGCCGCTGTTACCTCCTGGAAACGGGGCCTATATATTCACTACGTAAACGAATTTAATAACGTTATCATACGTCGCCGTAAAAAGAGTAATATTCCCCTTACACCTTTACCTAAAAGTATTCGTTGTAAGGCGTAAGGATATAACCTTGCTGGCGTTAATAACTTCGAAAGCGGTAATAACTATAGCACCAATATAAAAGGAGAAAATAACGGGAAAGATAATAGGAACGCGATATCGTTACCCTTTTTCTCTTTTAATAGTAATTAATTACCTTTACGGTCGAACCGGTGCGCCTGGTTATATTAATATTATTACTTTACTTAAATATTCGGGTTTAAACTATAACTTCAAATGTAAATATTGAAATACCAAAATCGGTGTGATATCATAAGGTAAAAAAAAAAGAGTAAATAGTAAAATATCTAATAAAGCTGAAGTGTATAACACAAAGTAAATTAATATTTCAAAAACAGTGTAAAGTAGTAAAACCAAATAAAAAAGGTAAATATTAAGATATTCAGCAGAGTCGATATTGGTGAATTAAAAAGTAATAAAATATTAGGAGCGGCGTAAAATGGTAAAAAAAAAAAAAATTACAAATCGTAAAAGGGTGTAGATGACGGAACTTCAGCGGCTTCAAACCTATTAAAAGTACTACGATAATCTAATGAGGTCGTAAAAAAATTTTAACCACATGAATAAATAATTTATTTATTAACATAAGTATTTTTAATACTTCTTTTAGGGTAGCTTTGGTTATTACGTTTATTAGGTTTAATTTGCCATCGATTTATCTTATTTCCTTGATTTCATGACGTTCTTACGATTCGCGTAAAGCTATAATATTCATTATCAACCACTTTTTATTTTAAATACCCAGCTTAACTAAATATTCGTAAAGAGAAAAGGAGTTAATATATATAATAAATAGGATACGGCGTAAATTAAGGTCAGAAATAATTATCCAAATCGTTATCTTTATATTGATACCCAGATATAAACCTTGAATTATACAGTGGATTTTTAAAATTAAACTCTTTTTATAACCCTTTTATACTGAATAAAGTTCTAATAAATAATATTTTTACAAACTGTAAAGTCGTTTCGCGCCAGTATTTTGTTGGCGAGAACGAAAATAAAGCTTATTTGCGAATTAAAGTCATGATCATTAGCTAAAAAGCCGTTAGTTGAAACAAATAGCTTTACAATACGTATATATAGCGATATGAATCACAAATAGCGATTTAAATTAAATATTTATTATAGGAAACGTTTGTTAAACGCTTTATATATATCGTCTGTCGAGGAGGTTTTATATTATGCGGCGATCGAAAGGTTCAATACCGCCTTTAATTATACTATAAAAGTAATTCAAGTATTACGTACGCGTTAGTATTTGTATTCATCGACCCGTTTTACGTTATTTAAAGCGACAAGGGTAACTTTGTCTAGCTTCCCTTTTGATATAATGCACAAAACGCTGTTACGAAACGTAATGGTAACGTTATTAAAATTAACTATATGGTCTTTCGTTAGATACGTCTTGAGTTTCTCTTTTAAGCCGACTTTCAAAAGTTTTCTATATTTAAACGCGAAAAAAGAGGCATTGCACAACGTTCAAATGTTGTCTGTCTATATACCTATTAATATCAAGACCTTTGAACGGGTTGCCGATACCAATAAATACGGTCCGAAGATAAAATAAATTATCTCAAGCCATTACTTATACTATTTTAATAGGTATTATGCCAGTAAACACCGGTTTTAATTAAGCCGTAAAGTAAAATTATAATATGTAAGATCGTCTTAATCGCATGTTGTTACTTAAAATCTTTTGGTATATCGGCGTAAATTCATCGTTTAAATCATTCCTTAGACTAGGTATATACCTGTATTATATTTCGAAGTTCGATATATAAGTTATATGATATATTAAAGGCGGTCGCAAGGATAAAAATAAATCGATAGCTAACTCGCTATAACGTAGACGATAATGTTATAATATACTTTTTATCTTTATCGTTATATTCTTTAATAACCAGGCGGATCTTTTCGTAATGTTTTCCGGTTTTATCCTTCATTTTGTAAGCGAGACGGGTTGTAAAAATCCTGTTAGTATCTTAAATAGTGAGGTCTAAACGTTCAAAACGAAATACGCCTTGGTAAATCAAAATTAAAATCCCTATTTAGGTAAATTATTGGAAAATGGTAGCTAAGGTGTTCATAATACCCTTGTAACAAATCCCTAGACTTAGTTTACGGTTTTCGTAAAGTTTTTAGGCCGTTTTTTACTTTTCAAACCGAGGGGGCGCCTTCAGAGACGAGGTGTTAATAGAGTTAGTATAAATAAGTCGTTTTTATTTAGCGGAAACGAGTCGAATACATAATGCAGAAATCAAATTATATTTAAAAGAGGTTTAGATTCGTCGTTCTAGGTGGTATTTCATTAGTAGTTTTATCCGTTTTATAATTTCGAACCGCTTCTTTCAATCTTTCTTTTGTATTATCCTATTATTATTCGATGACATAAATTTATATTATTCGGCAAATCAACGAGTATATTATAGCCTTTGAATTCATCAATTCTTTAGAGGCCAATTTATTCATTCTTAGTTTTTTAAACTAAGACTTTCAATTACAATAGTAGGTTGAAAACGCCGGTTTTACGTAAGCTATTCCTTATAACCAACATTCTGGCCACATTGTTTTAACCTGTAAGAAACGTAATACTATTATAACCTTTACTATATCATTCACCTTTTATATTATAGATAACAATAGTACGGAGTTTGTATGGATTTTTAGGTAGGTATTAAAAATAAGAAACGTAAAGATAAGCTTATTTTGGTTAAAAGTATTATTAACGACGCTAACAACTTTTTAAAGGATAGATTCCTTAAAACTAGTACATTTTAGTTTTTTCGATAATACCGTATACGCTTTTTGAGCGATACATAATATCGTATACATTTTCCAATGACTTCTATGGCTTTTACCTGAATTTATTTATATTTGTTACCGGTTATCCGAACTTTAATACGTTCCTCAGTAAAGTCGAAAATTGTATTAAAGTCGCATATAATTTCATTTAGGGCTTTAGGTAAATGTTAAACTAATAGTCAACTAAAATATCCTAATAGTTTATAACGAAAATACTTCGTATAAATTTAGCCGTCTAAAATAATGTTGTTACACCAACAACGTAAAAGACTGTTTGATTACTGAAATACATAATATTAATAATTACTTCATATTTAAAGTTTATATCATTATAAAGTTAGTAAATGTAATTAATATTTATAATAAATTATTTTGATATTTTTAAATACGTTCTTTTCTACATCCGTATAGCTTACGTTGTGGAATAAGAGTAAAGACGTTTTGTAACCGGGTATCCAAATCTTTGGTATAAAATCCGTCATTTCGGGTATATTGAGTAAATAGCCTTCATTTTAGGTATTTCCGAGGAAAATCATTAGTAGCTAAACTTAAGCTGAAATGGTACGGATACATTATCCAAAGCGCGAATAAGTGAATTAGTCGTATTCTAAGCCTTAATTCCGAACTTATTTATATGAGTTAATAAAATTAGGAAAGTTATTTTAAAATGTATTAAGTATAATTTAATAGATCCGAAACGCGCATTCATATCTTCCGTTCCAAGAGATGTCGTTTTACCTTTACCAAATAGGACCTTTCGATATTTTTCTATTCGATTCGGCTAAAACTTCGGGAACCTTGTTACAGACGTTTTAAATTGTTGTTTCCTAACCTTTAAGATTTTGGAATTCCGCTATCGGGTATAATACCTTGAGATCGATTGTTTTATATATTAGAAAACGTGAATTGCGACGTTGTACAGGCGTCGAATACTTTCTTCATTGAGTTTAAGCCTATAATATATATTAAAAATGCGTTTTATAAGCCGGTAAAAATGCGTTAAGCGGTTTAATATTTTTGAGCTAATGGAGAAGTATTATGATCATTAGGTTTTTTTTCTTAGGGTTTGTATTCGTATAGGTAAGCGTTCAATTTATTATTCGTAATTTTGTAATCGGTTATATATACTATAAAATTAGCTTTTATTCGGGTTTTGAAATAAAAATCGTTTTAAAATTATTGTTCAATCAGAGCTACCTTATAAAAGAAGTAATGAATAAACTAGTAACCGATTTTACCGTATATAATATATCGCTTTTGCAAATCCGCGGAGCTTTGTATGCCATTTCGTAAGTATTGTTATAGCTGCAGTACGTTTTGCCTATTTCCGAACGAACATATCCATTCCTTATTATTAGGTTTCCCTTCTTAAGACCTATAGTTTAGACGTTCGTTTGAGTTTAAATAAACTTTAAATATTCGATTCAAAACGTAATGAATAATTTTAGCAAGGTTTACTTTGGTAATTTAGCTTTCTCCCTTTATTTTATTAGTCATAAATATTAATTGAAAACTCGTTTATTGGTATATAAAGATTTTCAATAATGTTTTAGAACTCATATAGAATGTCTCCAGGTCTTTTTCTGGTTCGAAAAGTATAAAGTTCAAATCTGGGTTTCTACGATAAAATTTCATTATTATTTAGATAAACAGTTTTTCACCTTTGTATTTTGGTTTGAGAGGTGTCTAATTCATCCGAAACTTAGCCAATAGGGAGATTATGATTTCCTATAATTTTTCATCGGCACTTTCTTATTGGTTCTTCATGGATTTCTAAGTTATACCGGTTTTATCCCTATCGTAAAGTTTGTAATTAATTTTTATATCGAAGTAGGATTTCAGGTGAGTATTACACTTCGTAAATATATTTACTTATGTAAGGTAATATATATATCACTCTTGAATTTACCCGAATAGCATAACAGGTAAAATAATATAAAAATGAAACGGTTGGATATCCAGTCTCATATATATATTAAATATAACACGTATCTTATTGTCGAGTACATCGTATAGATCGCCGTTATAATTCTCATATCTTTCCCCAAGCCTAGCGAAATCAGTAAACTTTATAGGATCGCTCCTATCGGTAGGAAAGCGATACGGTGAAAGGTTACAGTAGGGGTCGTGGTTGACGGGTATTGGTCCGTAAGGCACGTATTGGCGTTTGGCGCCGCTCGTCAATTCTGGAGCAGGTTGTTCTCTGTGTTTCAGTTGCTTCCGCTATGGCTGAGTAGGCTGTTTTCAATATTTGGGGGGTGGTTTGGTATTTGGTTTTGTTCTACAATGTGTACTGGTATAAAAGTGTATTGTACTTGTGTAATGGATAAGGACTGTAGTTTTTTTTTTCCTCAGTGCCTCTATTCCTTACTTGAGGTATAGGTATAGGACTAGATTGTTTTACGCCTTATCCCCGTCTTTCCAATAACAGTCTCTTTTGCTCCGTAAAGTAATATACTTTTAAAAATTCCGTTAGGCACAAATCCTTATCCTTACAGTCTAATACGTCGATAAGTTAGGCTATTTCGAATATAGATTTCATAAAACGGCTATTCCTACCCCATGAGGCATTAATACTTCTGATTCGTAATTGAATACGTAAAGCTTTAGCAATAGTAGGATTCACTATTTGTCACATATCTAAAATCTAGCTCAAAAATATTTCATAGATATTATCCAATAAGTTAAGTCTTTGAGCTTTCTCCTCCTAATATTGGAATATAACGGTCAATATATATATGTTAATTATGTTAGGTTTTAATTTCTTTACTGGTATATCTATGGTATTATTCTAAAAGCCAAAATCAATTTCGTATATTATAGCCTTTCTAACTTCCATATATTCGACAAAAAGGTCGAAGTAAAAGTTGGTTTTCTTTAGTAACATTAGTCTTGGGTTTATAACTATAGGTGTTTTAATAAGGTTGGGTTTGGTAATTCTTAGGTGTACTTAGTATGTTAAAGCGGCGCCAATTGATAATTTCATGCCGTGTCTCAATTTAGGTATGTTCAGATTTCAAAGTTTCAAGTAATTCGGTAAACACAAAGTAAATAAGGTAATCAAAGCGCTTGAAATAGGGCTTACTAGAGTTTGCCAATACAAATAAGTTTCAAATGATACGCAAAGAAAACGTTACTACAAACTAATTAGACGTCTTAAATTAGTTTTTGGTAACGCTTGGTAACGTCATATTAGCCAAACAGTTATACAAACTCAAACTTCGCGAAAACTGAATTCAGAATACACAGGGAGAACATAGAAAGGCGAGCAGCGCAAAGGAAGTGTAAGGAAAATAGGGTAATAAAATTATAAAGCGAATAAGTCAAAAGAAGTGTGATTGTAGGGAAGTATGTTATGTGATCCGCTATTTGGTAATCGGTCCAGATTAGTGTATCGTAGCCGCTTTTGCTGAAGTTAACGGTTCGAATAATGCGTTTGTAACCCATTTTAAATTAAGCGAGCGGTTCGAATAGTGTATTAGTAATCGCTCTTACATTAAGCAAGCCGTGTAAATTATCGAAAATCGAATAGATCCTAACTAAGGGTTCCAAACTTAGTAGTTTTGGTTTACTTGACCTAGTACCTAATATGACGCTTTTCAAAAAAATGTCCGGGTACGTTAAAACGTCAAATAAGGGTAAAGAGTAGAGTAACGAGGCTTTTAATGAATGAAGCACCAAATAAGTGTTAATCATATTATATTGAAGTTGTCATTTTTAAAGTTAATTAATTTTCATAATCTTTGCACATATCAACGTGTAATTTTAGGAAAAACTAAATGTTTAAGTACATATAATTGGAACCGCTATAAAATTTCATTATAGGTATTTAATTTGCGTTTATCTTCTTTTCTCTAGGCTATTTATAGTCGACCAGATCGGCTACTAATTAATATCGGTAGGGTTTCAATACTTATTTACGTGAAAAGGCAAGTAGAAAAGTAACAGTTAAATTGGTATTGTAATAATGAAAAATTATTATTAACGAATTATTCCAAAGAGGGTAAGCCACGAATGGAAGGTTATATACCTCCTATTTGGGCAGTGTCTCTTTTTCCGTACGCTTTAGAATATCCATTCCAGACCGCTCCATGCATAATGCACTTTTTATCTCACAAGAGTGCAGCCTGCAGTATGACACGTCATAGTACACTCTATAGGTTTGCACCCTATGATATAGTGCACTGCCACTAGCCCTATGCATACTATCTATGAGGGTATATAGTAATATCCACAGAATCTAAAGAATCCCCACCATTCCGGTAATATAAGCTATTACTCTTTTCGTTATACGTTTCTATTACCCTCTTCACCCGGGTTCGTCTTCCCTTTAAACTCCTCCGTTACCCTTTACAGTTTCGCTTATTTACCCTAATAAAACTTTGTCGACTAATCAAACATTAATACGCAATATCTTTACGTTAATTTCTTGTAATAACCGTCGTATACCTTTTCGTAAATTGAGTCTAAATAATCAACATAATATAGCTTTATAATTTATATAGTTCATGATTAATATAAGTTACGGCTTATAAAGCGTAATAAACGACATCCAAAGCCTAACCGTACGAGTCTGGTTTTCACCCGTATTTCATTTACTGACCTTAGTTAAAAACGAATGAATCAAGCTGACTAAAAATAAGCGAAAAATAGTACTTAGGCCAACCTCATCATCTAAATACAAACTAATATATTATAATTCCTAATGACTCATTTAGAAGGTTGCATTCTCCGCCCCACTCCTCACTAACCGTTATTATTAGCCTCTCTTAACATCCGTCCCGCCTAATGTTACCCATTATTATTTGCGTCGCCCCGCACCCACCTCACCGTTCGCTAGCTCCCTTCGTCAACGCCAACTAATACCCGCCCCGCTCCACATCGCCAACCTTTACCGGCTTTTTCCAATATTCAAAGCCAGTCAAAATAAGATATTAAACGTTAATAAAGTTATTACTCGCAAAAACGAAATAAGGATAATAATGAAGAATAGATTAAATTCCAATAAGTCGTAATAGAAACCTCCGTATGATTAAATACTTATTCGAAAAATTCAAGTAATATATACCCAGCTTTACTTATCGTATTGCACTATAGTAATAATAAATTTCTCCTTTTATTATAAATATTATGTTATTTCGCAGTTAATAGCAATTTGGCCCACGTAGGTTACTTAATATACATACGACGTTGACGTTAAGATACCGGTCTATTATAAACCCGAACGTTCTTTTATTACGCGTTGAATTTATTTAAGGCTATAATATTTTATCAATTCTCTAACGATTTCTACTCCGGCTTATTATAACCCTTTTACTTAATTAATACAAAACGAATAACACTCCGCCCCATTTTTACCGCAAGAATTTTTTTCATCTTCAAATTCCTTATATATACCTTTTTTATATCGTTAATAATAAAAACTAGTTCCATACAAGTATCAGATGAAACCAACGAGAGGGGATTTAAAGCCGCCAGTTTGACCGAATACACGTAAAATATAAGGTATTTTTTTTAAAAAAAACAATATTAAATGGATTCGAAATATCGACGACTCAGTATTATTTATGAAGTTGATTAAACTCTTTTTTTCGGGCAATTAGTTTACATATTATCTAAATTCAAAAAAACCTAATCGTTTACTTTATACCATTTTATCGAACGTCACTGACGATTTACTACTATCTTTATTTATCATTAAACATATATTATCGTCAGCTAAACTAATTTCGAACGTTTATTTAAATATACTAAAAACTTAATAACTCGTCCTGCCAGATTGGTCGACGACTTTATATCCTTATTTACCTTAAGTATAAGGTATCTTTAATATTCATTTAACAAACTATGTACATTAAACCCGGTACCCGTCAACTTCCAGCTATTTTTTGTAAATTAATAAACGGGTAAATACAATATTTTAGTAGATTATGAAAAGGCAATGAATATTTATAAGCATTTTTTAACTTCTCGTTTTATACGTTTGACATCGTTATTTATTAATAAGTAATATACCATCGATAAAAGTCACTTGATCTTTATCAAAAAAATATAAATTCTATTAGAATAGTACTACGTGCAATTCAGTAGGTCAATTTAATTTACAGTTAAGTTGACTATACTGAATTCAAGATTTAGCGTATTATTTGTATAGATTTAATGCATTGGATATAAGTCGAATGCAGTATGCTGCACTTCACCCTAGAGCACGAGCCAAGCAATTAGTCATACAAATACAGTGCATACCGGCTAGCGGTTTTCCAAACTTAAAACGAAATATTCACTACTTGACCAATACAATACTACTGTTACTCCAACCACATTTCGAATAGACAACGTTATAAAAATCTAAGGCCTTACCAACACTAATCAGTGCTTATTAGATTAAACACAAATTAATCAAGAAGAAAAAAAAAACTACTTTCTGGTTACTCTCTACGACTACAATGGCGGCTAGAGTAGAGGAAAGATTCTTATGAAAGGCCTTTATTAGTACTAAGTTAGTCCATAACGGAAGAAAAACAGAAAAGACTTTTTAGATTGCATTAGTCCATAAAAGCAATTTGGAATTAGGCGATGATATCGCTATCGAAAACACCAAGAAATCTTCACGGATCCTTTTTGAAGTAATACATTAAGATTAACTATCAAAAATGTTAAAGTTTGGCAAGTTGACAAATGGCTAAGTTAGTACTACCATGGGTTCTACTATTATAAAAACAACGAAGTCCTACAGCTAAACAATAAACAACTATCGCTTTCTATTACTAATAACGACCTTCGACCTTACTGTCTACACCAAACCTTTACCCTTACTTCACTTTTTTCACTTTCCCCACGTTAATTCAACTGTCAAGTTTGCTACTTTAAGCGAAAACACTAAAAATCATCAAGTCGCATCGAGAAAGCTACGTCGCGCAACCTAATGCTAAGTTATCAAGTTCCCACATAAATTTACGCCAAAATACTAAGTCTCCCACCCTATACGACTACCAAATCCTACACGAGATAAAACCTCAAGATTCCTACCGCTAACGATCACTTTGAAGCCATTACCAACCCCGCAATGAAAGAGGCAGTTAGAGCCCTAAGAACTACCTTGATCAACTACTACAACGAAAACCTTTAGGCGCTAGATATCGATCAAAACTTAACGAAAAAACACCTTACCAACTTCATTAAATACTTTATCATTAAACACAATAACAGTTAAGATCTCAACCATTCTTTTAAAAAATATTTTAACTTCATTAATAATTAGACCATTGACATATTAAAAGCAATTCAAAAAGGGGTTAAGTCGAGGCTTAAGTCCTAATTATAGGAACAAGGGATTAACCTTTAAATACAAGGTGTTATGAGGCTAACACAAGTATTTTTTTAACCTAACCTAGCTTGAAAAAAGCCTTTAAAACCCACGATCTAAAGGAAAAGGTATTGAAAAACCTTAAAGCCCTTACAAGCGATCCAAAGAAACTCACCTTCACCTTTATTAAAATCAAACCTTTTCATGTGCTAGCGATAAGGAACCTGTTAACCTATTAAGCAACTCAGCACCCACACGTAATAGCATAGAGTACGCCCTCAGTGGTGATGGAGTATATAAAACAAAGGCCGTCAACACAGCTAAAAGTATTAACGTCGGTGCTTTACTCCAGTTAATTAAGCAAAATCGTTGAGTCTTCCAAAACCTTTAAGTATCTAAACCCCCCTCCCCCCCGCCACGGCAATTCAATCGATAAGCCTCTTAGAAACCTTCCTACAATAAGTTCACCTATACGTGAAAGCCTACCACAGGTCTTACCATAGAACTTTATGTAATGATCACACTAAATACCCAAGAGTATATAGAAGGTGTCAGAGGGTTTATGTTATCAAGAAGGTAGCAGAGGTGCTTATTGAACAATATCGCAACCGTGTAAGTAATGATCAAAAGCCGTGAGGCTATTCAGAATATACTGAGACTGAATACTTAAATTGACAACTGAAGAGCTATGAAGAAAATACTATCTATGTGGTGCTGACCATATCCTTATATCCTTAATTCTTCATACGCCTTCAGTGCTAGATCATGTTGAATCAAAACATGATCCCAATGATCCTTAGGGCGTAACCCTAACCCTAAGGTTGCTGACATAAGAGATATCCCCACCTGATGTGTTGGACATTATGTTCTTAGTGGCTTAGCCCTATACTGGCCTATGTTCTGACCCTCCGATGTTCTTGGATCATAACACTTTACCCCTTGGGATAGGCGACTGGAAATTACGCTTAAAAATGAGCCTCGAAAGCTTTAAGGCTTAAACTACGAGGAAATACCAATTAAAACTGTGATAACTATCGCGACCTGCTCCCAAAACCTATTAAGATAGTTAACATTAACTACAAACTTTTTAAAGACTGCGATAAGATCTGAAACGACATTAAAAAGTATAACAGAAAGCCCTATAACCTTTTCGCCACAAAAATAGTACCCTTTCTCAAAATTTGTAAGTAAAAGAAGGTTTCCTCTTTAGGTTTTTACTCACTATTTCCCGAAATCCTTATAAGGCACTTTAGGGAATATTACCTAATCTTCCCTTCCTGAGCAACCATGTTGCGCGAAATTTATAACGGCATGAAGGGCTACTTCCAATACGACGTCTATCTTACGCAATATCATACAAACTAGGCCACTACAATGTAAGAAACGATAATAGCCAATAAGAAAAAGGAGGAAACACCGATAAATCAACTAAATCAGATAATTAACAAGTTAATGCTATGCTAGAAAACAATAGGGAAAGCTGATTCTAGTGAAGCCATACTTTGTAAGTAGGTACAGGTATCAGTTATGAACGTTAGCGAATTTAAATACTCCCTACAACGCCCAAATACCACTTGCGAAAGCTTTTTTAATCAGTTACTTTCATCGCTTTCCACTAAAATAACGTGTATACAAAACTCTTATGGTATATATCCCTGAGCCAGCACCTTCCCTAACATAAATAAAAAAAAAAAACCTTACGGTAGTTAATTAAGTCGACCACAAATATAATTTCAGGCGCCTTTAATA
This sequence comes from Anisogramma anomala, assembly GCA_038502455.1. Lineage (NCBI taxonomy): Eukaryota > Fungi > Ascomycota > Sordariomycetes > Diaporthales > Gnomoniaceae > Anisogramma > Anisogramma anomala. Next base: position 3,773,637 of record JASMMZ010000009.1, read on the forward strand.
CCAAAGTTCTGGCCCACCGGCCACAAACTATAAATAATAGCCACGTTAACGTTAATAAAGCCAAAATTTAGGTGGGTCTGCTAATCGCAAGCATTATCGTCGTGATAATGGAAAGAGATATTAGATCAATAGCAAATCTGGCAACTAACTGACTCGGCTTCCCCCATCAAGCGAAATAACAAAAAGTTAATATACTACATCCAATACCCTACCACGTCTAAGCAGTACTATTTGAATCAAATAGAAAACTTTGAGAGCGACGAGCTAATTAACAGCAATAATACCCTCAAGTAAATCAAGTGGTATAAAGATACTACTCCTAGCGCAGCCTAGTAACTAACTGACCATGCCTTCCTATATTGTTTAGGTGGTAAAAACCCTTACCCTTTTCCCTAACCAAACCCATAACCACTTACTTACCTGTAACGTTCGTAATTTCTACGCGAATTATACGTTTCAAAGTATTATACCAAATACAGGGGCTATAAGGCACTAAACGAAAAGCTATTCGTAGTATATAATACTACCAAAGGAAAGTACTACAATCACCGAAATCAATCTTTACGATATTGATAAGGCTAAAGTTGACTTTAAACTAGGTAAATAACTATTATTAATGGGGTCAGCGGTAATTCAAACTGTTAACAGCAATTATGTCACATATCTTTAAGTCTCTTACATTTATCTTTTTCTATTTAGGGAATATGATAAACCTTAAAATTAACGTTGATGTTAATGCAGACGAACTGGTTAAAAACGGCTAAAGGTTTCCTCTCTCCTTCAAGTAGGGGAATTTATGATTTTATCTTTAAGATCCGTAAGAAGTGGTATTAAATCTAACGGAGACGGAAATATGTCAATTACACTGGCGCTTCAACTACCCAGCCATGAATAGGTTATATAAGGTCCTAAAATCTATAGGGACTAGAGATGTGAAATACTTTGCCTTAAAAGCCATTGAAAGACTGTTATTACTGCTAAATAAATGTCTAAGCCCCCCGAAAATCCAAGTTTACATTAAAAAACTATAAAGACTTTAACTACAAAATTTTTGTTAATATGTTTTACTTGGATAACAAGCCTATATTTTACGTGATTAATTACGCAACCTCTTTTTATAGGGCTAAATTCCAAATTATTTTTCGGTAGAGGATGAGTAGGAAACGCTAAGGATATTGTGGATTGACACGTACTTGGGTCCACCTAATATCGTCGTCCATAATACCGGTATCAACTTTACGACGGCGAAGTTTTAAGAAGATACCAAAATAATAGGTATTTTATACAAATAGATACCTGTGAAAACCCACTAAAGCATTTAAAAAGTTAAAAGGGCACACTTACTACTTAGCCGAACGTATAATATCCTTACGCTGGAAATTGAAAGTTTTACGAATCTAGAAATGCGCCTAGAAATAGCAGTAAAGAGAAATAATCATTACTCTTCAAATCAACGATTTCAGGTTTACCCGAAGTATAGGGAATACAATAGACCTCAACAAGGGTACAAATGGGATAAATATTATAAATGAATCCACAGAAACAGAAAGCAAAGTAATTATGAAGAGAAAAAAACCTTATATCAAATCGTGAAATTTATGACGTATATCATACCTAAGGAGAAGCATATAATTCTTTATAAATCTTTAAAATTATGTATTATAAATAATAAAGTCTTTTATTAATCGAATAATTATCCTGTATACGAATAGATTCAAGCTAAACAACAATTTTAAGTCGATTACCCACCAAAACACCAAACTAAAGATAATTTTGTAATATATACAACCGATAGCGAAAAGATAAACAAGGATTTCGAAATTTATCTTTACGAGTATACCGTTGGAAACAACGACTTAAAAAACATGATATATGTAATAATCTAAGATAAGGACACGGATTGACAAGTATTTATAGGCCTATAAAACCCCTTGTTTCTATATAAAGCAGGCTTAAATAGATGAATCGGCGTGCTAAACGCCTTTATAGTGTTACAATTTACACTTTTAAATAGGGACGGCAACCGGCTTCGGATTATATCCTAGATACTGGCGTAAAAAAAATATCGACCATCGAAAAGAAATAATTCAACGTTTTTATGAGGAAATATTCAAAACTTTAATTCGAATGAAGAGGAAAATACCGGAAAGTTTTATTTAGTAAACGCAAAACATCGTGACTCGGCATAGTCATTACAAATATAATATTAGACACGATGAAATTTTATATAATAGATGTTGAAATACAATTACTACTATGATGAGATAATATAATGAAGTTAGGAATGAAGATTTAAAATACAACTAACTTATTAGTTAGCATTTGAGATAATATATCTTTACCATTTCTTTTAAAATTTAAATACTTGTAGTGTTTCTTAGAAACACATACAATTGAATCAGTTTACCTAACATAACAGGAATTAAGGATTTTTAATCGACGATTTGAATAATCAGCTTCAAAGCGCCTTTTACGGCTATTCTATGTAATAGGATATATAAATATAGGAAAAAGAGCATTGAGGGTTACCAAAAATATTTTTACCACGCAGATGAATTATATTTATAAGCTTTATAGCGGTTGAAATCACGCTTTAAAAACAATATGAACTTTGATTACAAAGTTATTATAGATATAATATACTTTAAATGACAGCCTGTACTAAACACTGTTGACGTAATAATAACATTTTAAACCGCGAATTTTATGCGAAGCGCTATCACTAGGGATTGCTAAAATGCTTTGGTAAACTATTAGATGAACTTCTATTTAGGGCCTTCTGATTAGATTACCTAAGATACAGGCATGGCTTTCGACGTAAGTATATGGAAAACTAAAACTAGGATTGCTGGAAACAAATATGGTTGAATACTAGTAAAGACATTATAAGGTATCAGAAAATACAAACTGTATTACAGACCGTTTAAAGAAAGCTTATATTGTATTATCCAAAACTTTAAAAGATATCAGTATTGAAAAGTTGATCCTATAGGTAACGTTAAACGCTGTAAATAATACTTTTGACTTAAGTAACATAATTTAAATAATCTTTATCTTCGGTATTTACCTCAAAATACATATAAATTTGACTTTATTACTAATTACAGTATAAATGATGAATGTTTCTGACAAAGACCATAAAAGTATTAATTTTTTACGGGCTTAGACTAATGTTTCGAAAGCATTTGAAATAAGAAACGACACACGTAAAACTGGTATTTTCAACCTATTATTGCAATTTCAAGTCCTAGTTTGAAAAAAAAAAAGATGCGTAAATTATCCATTAAAGAATAATTGGGTTTCAAAGCCACAATATATTTGTCAAATTATTCGATGACACGAGTTCATTGATCTTAATAATAGTACGAAAGTATATAAAGGAAAAGGAAGATAATAACTTCCTAAAATAGTAATTCAAGCAGTAATATTAACCAAACTACTATAATGATAAAGACTCCAAATCGCTCTCTAAACCTATACACCCCCTATATTTACCATCAAAACCTCTGATAATTTATAAAACCGGTCAATTTACATAAAATAAACCAATATTTCATTGTTGAGGGCGTCTAATTAACTTAAAAAGAATGATTTGAAACCTTTGTCGCAAACTCCTTTATTATCTAAAAGGAAACAGAGAATCGTCAATTATTATAGACCCAACTATTATTTGAAAACGATCAATCTATAAGGAAATCTTAGCTCAAACGAATAGGGAGTTTTTCGCATTCAAAAGTTTAATTTAATAATTCATGACGTTTATAGAATCCTTCCTATCTATTTGGTTCATCATATAAAGGAAAAATTTAAACAACCTTATAAAAACGCCGCTTTATAGTCAAGGGGTACTATAAAGCTGGTGAAAATAATATTATAACCTAATTTTCTACTTTGTAATAAGTAACATATTGTTGGATTTAAATGTTTGCCACCTCTCTACGAACGTTTCACCACCTTCGTATTAAGCTTTGTAATATAATATATGCTTATAAACAATTAGAAAAGCAATGTAAACGATTTATTTACGCCTAAATACCTATGAAGTTCCGAAAATATTATTTACCTAGAACGATTTTACGTATTTTAAAACCATTTTACGGACTTGCTAAAGCTAGAGTATATTGGTATAATACCTACCCAAGGCATTATAAGAAGTGACTAGGAATAGCTAACTTGACCTTGGATCTATATCAATTGATTTTAATAATATGCTTTCAAAGATATACATTTATTGGAATATAAACGTACCATATACTTATATTGTATAATACGTCATGTGTTGTTATAAATGAGACGAAATTCAATGGAATCATTTAAAAAGCGAAACCTGAAATTTACCTAGCGAGTGATCGCCCAATAGATTTTAACGGTATGATAATCACGCGTTAATACGATGTTTTACACCTTATATTAAAGGGAGAATGAAATAAAGTTACCCTTGTAAACTTGTCCAATACAAAACGAATTGATAAATATGAGTATTAACGTATACATAGAGCTTAGATTATATTGGTAGTATAATCGGAGGCGATATTTAAACTTTTTTTCGCTATATAATACCAAAAAATCCTTTTGGATGGTGTATATAAAACGTTTTAAAAACTCCTTAAGTAATAAATAAGTAATCTAAAGCGTGGCTTACGTTTTATACTATTCGATATACGTACAGCAAAGCTTTTTATTTTTAGTAATGAATTTTTTCCGAATGGTACCAATTGTAACTTGCAAATGAAATTTTTGTTTATTCTTGGTATTGAGATATCTGCTCGAACCGAGTTTACGTTATATAATAACGTTATTTATTGAAGTTTAACCAAGTTAAAAAAAATTATTCAGAACGTTTTCGCCTCAGAAATTCATAGTATAGTTAAGGGATTCGACTTCGGTACTATTATAGTAATAATGATCAGGATAATTATTTTAAACTCTAGCCTAAAACCCTTATCTTTAGTGGTTTACACTGAGTTATTTTCCTTTTACGAATACCTTATCAAACTTGGTATTATAAACGAAAAACACTTTATAATCGATATTATAACTTTACGTGAGTTATATGAACGTCACAAAATTAAGGAACCAAGATGAATTAATGGAAAATCAAACTTAGCGGATACGATAATAAAGGGCATTACGAATAGGGTATTAAAGTCGTTTGCATTTATAAGTACTTATTTCGTTAAGGTTGCTGAAAAAGTTTTATGACTTTGCCATAATGAGGAATTTTACATATTATACTTTAAACTTCCCCTTTATATTATGTATTTCAATCGCTTTTAACTTTTTATTTCTTTTTGGATTTCCCATTCGGGTTTCCTTCACATACTATCACTTCTTACATCTACTATTATTAACGCTTTTAATATATTATTACTTTTTATTTTTACCACTTACGATTTTACTAGTTTTATTTTCACGTTGTACCTTCAATAGTCATCATTTACGTTCCGTGTTTTTTAAAGGTAATTTTATTACTATATTGTCAACTATATTATAGTATGACGAACTGGTAAAACGTAAAAATATGTAGTTAGTCTTTGCTAAATAAGAAGGGAGAGTAAGGGGTTACATCGTTATCTTCCTCGTTATTATCGTCCTCCTCGTCATCCTTGCCGCCACCGTTACTATTAACGCCACCACCACCACTGCCATCGATGCCGCCATCAGCGATGTCTCCAAGAAGAGAGCCACACGCATTAGGCTACATATCTTTAGGTAAAAGGCGTAAATGATTTTTACTCTTTTCGTAACGATGCGCGATGATATTATCAAACTCTCCTATATAATTTATACGCAGTTTCGCTTTCTTAGCTGTAATAGCGGTTGCCGTTTTCTTTATCTGTCAATCAAAGTTGACTATTAATTAATATCGACTTATCATAAGTATTATACAAGTGTTGATCTTTAGAAGCTATCCGAATAAAGTATTAAAATGGTACGTAATAAATAATCGCAGCTAAGATTGTAATTTGTAGAAATATACAATTTACTATAACAATAGCGCGTATTCAATTGGGCTTTGGTTTACGGCTTTAAGATTACCGAAACGAAAACGTTTATGTTACTAATCTGCTTGTAACGGTAATATTGGATGAAACGACCCCTGTTTAAATGATAATCGTTAATAAACTTTTTCGAAGCCGCGAACATAATATACGACATGTAAAAAGTATCTATTAACGGTTCGGAAACGCGAACTGAAGTATACTATGTCAACGCTTTACGCATTAAAAGGTCCTTGCGATGTATCCTTACGAGATGTAACTCGAGGCGACGAGTACGATCTGTTGAATTGACCTTGTCTATAAAAACATGAATATAATATAAATTAAAGGAGAAATGACTAATATAAACCGCGTTATAACTTAGCAATATTACCTTCAAGACGATGAGGGATCGCCGTAAGTAATAAAGTCTTTATCTGCAGTGAAAAGGTAAGGTTAATAACCTTAAGATCCCTTCGCTACTCTCCTTAGGAGATGGAGGAAGAAGTAAAGGGGAAAAGGGGGAAAGGAAAGGAGGGAATCATGACTTGATCGACGGCGGCGGCAGGAAAAGAAAGAAAAAGAGATGGAAGCGTGGTCAGCGACGACGGCGACAGAGGGGCCGAATATAAAGGCTATTATCGACGATATACTACTTGAAAATATAACGCTTATGGTAGTACTGGCGGCGGCGCGGCGGACGACGATAGCTACGACTTCTTCCTTTTTACGTTAATACATTAAAAGGTGCTTTACACCCCTATTTTTACGAGTAATTGATTTTAGGAGCGGTACAAAAATAGGATTTATTTAGTAAAACATATAGAAAAGCAATTCGAATAATTAACTAGGATAGTCGTTTAGGTATATATATGCCTATTAATTCATTAAGGATTTACTTTACAAATGAAGGAGCGTTGTTAAAAGAAAAAAAAAGTTCTACCTAGGTCAATAGCGATATATCTTTTTATACTAACCTCAAAACATAAAAAACCAATAGTTATACCTCTACACTTACATCCCTATTAAGACTAACAACTTTCATGACTAATACCGTTACTAATTACTTAAACTAATTATAGCCTATATTGCAACTACTATTATTATGAAAATTAGGTATTGAAACCTTTACAATTTGCATCGCATTACAACTACTACTGTTACTAGAACGACTAATTAGAACTTTTCAAATATGCACTGCACTATAACCACTATCTCTATTGAAACTACTAATTAAAACCTTCAACGGACCACATTACAAACAATGTTATTATTGAACGATTAATTGAAACTCGGATAAATTGAACTATTCCTATTGAAATAGGGATACGCACCATACCGAAAAAAAGCTTATCTGCGTAAATATTATTATGTATCGTTATAATTAGTAAGCAGCCACACTGCAAGTTATACTTTCACAAAGTTTACAGTAACGTGCTACGCTATAAGGTGTATTCTTACCAAGTATATGATAGCATGCCACTGCCTAGAATAGGTATTAGTAAAGTGTATGGTAAAATGTCACTACCCAAAAGAGAGATTAACAAAGTACATAGTAGAGTGCTATTACCCGAGTAAGAGCTTATAAGCTCTCATCTAAGGCGTGTATTCTTCGGATATCTCTTCAACATTCTAACATATCTATCTTCAATATACACTAGAACTCTTCTACTATTATCTTTGTACTAACGTACTGGATATAATGGATTTTACCAAAATTTACGCATTTTTACGCAGGGATGACGATATCCTTATCCTAGAAATTAATAGTTTTTCAAATTACGATACACTACTTTTAATGGAGGCAAAGAGCATTAATAATACTATTGGTCTTAACGGTATAATATTAACTTTGCTTGTATTTCACGCCTATTTATGTATAAAACCTAAGTCGTTACTATCATCAAATATATAAAAACATGTTACAGCGTATAAAAAAACCTAATAGGAATTGAAAAAGGAATCGAGACACTGTTAGGTTAATGATACTCTTAATACCACAAACGAATTATCGACTGTAGATCTATTATCCAATTTTGTAAAAGTGAAATATTTACGTAACCAAAAACAGTTAAATATTATAGATTTTATAAGATATTAGGAATTGTTAACTTCAACGTAGTAGTTAAAATCTTTGATAAATTTGTTACTTTTGGATTATATTAGTTAAATGTATTAAAAAACATTTAAGTTTAATAAAAGTCCCGATATTGATAACCCCTGAATCGAATGAATTAGTTAATATAATTGTTATGAGCTGATTATTCACAAACTAATACAACGTCTAGGATGTCAAAGCCTACCTAAAATGATATACACTAAAGAAGAGGATAGTAACGAAGATTACGAGCCTAAAAGAGTATATATAATAATATGAGTATTCTAAAAGGAAAAGTTTAACTAAAAGATTACCTTGAATTACATCGTAAAAGTATTATTAATATATAGGATAAACATTTCAAGAAAAATGACTAGGTAAAAATCAATATCTTTTTTATATAAAGAGTTATTTAACTCGTGTTGTTAATGTAGTTGAAAGATTGAAACATTACTATCTTATAAACGAAAATAATTTACGGGGTTAAAGGTAAAATTATAAACCGGCTACACAAAAAATGACGATTCATTATTTAAGAATATAGTAACAAAGGCAAAAACTAAATCCTTACTTAATTATCTATAACTCAGAAAATTAGTTACCTATTAATCGTCATAATTATTGCAAATTGAACTATTGACATAAACTATGAGTTTATACTGTATAATTGAAATATAACGAAAACGAATATGTAATCTACCACTGATATTTAGAAAAGTATACTATCAAAATTACCGAAAGAATTAAGGGGTATGTTTTCAACCCGTACGGTAATACGTTATATCAAATATTTATTAAAATGTACCGAAATAGGTTTTTATTAGTTTTAAACGCATTTAACGTACATTAAAAATAGGCTTAATATAATGACTTTAACATTTAACACGTGCTTGCTAATTATATCAGGCAAAAACTTCGGCAATATAAATGAACAAATTAACGATACTCTTTTTTACCCAAAAATACTGGGTATGTGACGGCGAAACAATGTACTATTGGAAAAATCAGGCTTTTAAAAGTGAAAATTGAGTGAAACATTGGTTAAATATATGTAATTTAACTTTAACGAATCGTTGATTCGTATTTATGATCCTAAGGTTAAAAATGGTAATCACCAGCATAACGATTTTTGATAAGACTAATAAGTCAAGATTATAACAATATTGAAAATAAAGAGACCATACAGTTAATATTGTTACAATATGCCAATTGTAAGCATCCTACGACCTATCTATTATAATACAATCATATGATCCAGAAAATAAGGATTTTAACAGTTTAAACAAAAATATTTAATAGTAATTGGATAATTTAGAAAAAAGAATTAATATATTTTCGATAGATTGAACGGTGGAAAAAATTATTAACTTCACAAATATGTCCTTTACTAATATCACTGAATTTATATTACCAATCGGGTTCCTTATAATACTCGTCAATGTGGAAAGGTTTAAAAGTAGTTTATAATTACTGGAAACCTCGTATATTGGATATCTGTGGATATTATCATATATCTCTATAGTTAGTAAGCATTAACGCTGCACAAGTATATTTTTGTAGAGTGCATGGTAACGTACCACTCTGCTAGGTGCCTTCTTTCAGAGTACATGATAGCGTGCCGCTACTTAGAAGTAGCGTTTGCAAAGTATATGATAATATGCTACTGCCTGGAATTGGCATTTGCACAGTGTATAATAACATGCCTCTGCCTGGAATTAACATCTATAAAGTGCACGGTAAAGTTCTACTGCCTGGGTAAAAGGTTATAACCTCTCACTTATAACGTGTACTTTTTAGATACGTCTTCGTCTATCTTATCTTAATACTATGATACCAATCTTTGGATTATTCTTCTGTGACGTTAACGTATTAGAGACCTTACCGATACTAATTGGTTACCAACTAAATTAACTATAAACAACCTAGGAAAAAAGAGATAAACCTAAGTTGAATACCTATAGTGGGATGTTATAACGGTTTTAATTATTTATATTTTAATATTATAACTCATGAAAACCAAATGGAAGTGTAAAATTAGATGGGAGCGCCTTCAAAACCTGAACTATAACATAAATATAAAATCCAGAGTAATTTTGAAAATAATAAATTAAATACGATACTATCAACTAATTGGTACCCTGTCCATTAAAAGCCCTGTGACATTATCCGTCAACTTTTTTTTAACGTTCTAAACTTACCTGAACACTTTTTGGAAAGCATCTTATAACGTAATATCAAGCTACGCAAGCTAAAACCACTAAGTTTCTAATCCCCTCGTTAGGGACTATCCAATTTAAACGCAATATCTAAACCGATTATATACTCTAGAAGCGGCTCATACGTAACATCTACACCGCTTATGAAACTTAAAAGCGTTTAAGATATGATACTTAAACCGCTTGCAAATAACAAAAGAGGTTACAACACAATATCTGATCCGCCTACCAAACGCTAACCAAGCTTTAAACATCGCCCCAAATTATACACATACCTTTCTCAGTTTTCTATTGCCCTATTCGCCTTCCATTACTCACTTTACACAAATAATTTGAATTCATTCATCACGATAATTAACTTTGCTGGTCGCTTGACTAATGTTACATTGACAAAGCGTTCAAAAACTAATTTAAAACGCTTAAATAAGTTGTAATTACGTTTTATTTATACCTCATTTAGATTTTACGTATATTGGCAAGCGTTAGACTCTTTGGTTAATCGTTTTTCTACATCTTGTTTTGTTTTACATTTATATATTTATACGCTTTTAATCTTTAATCATTTAGATCAAACCGTGTTAAATACTATATCCTGAACAAACGTATCCAAATCACATCCACTATGCAAAATCAACGTTTGCACCGCTCTAGTATCCAAAGTATACGTATAAGCCGAACTACAACCCGATTTGATACAATATACACTCTTATAACTATAACTCTACCAGTAATAAACCTGGAAAAAGCTAACGACTATATAAACTATTTATTTACTAAAATTTCTTTTCGCAAGAAAATTTTCAAGTATTTGGATCTCAATTTATAAGATAATAAAATCCAAATATTAGTAAAGAATTTGAACCCTTTTACATCAAATACATGCGTTATTCATTTGATTTTCAACTATTATAATGGAGATATTAAAGGAAGCGACTTATTTAACGATTTTAGAGAAGAATTCAAAAATAGGAAACTGGACACATAGCGTAAAATCGATAATACAATCTCTAGGATACTACGAAAACAATTAAGACATGAAGGTATTAATACGACCGGTAACAATAATAACTGTATTATAATAGCCTTATTTATAAAGGTTCGACCTAATGAAATACTAGAGTAAACCGATGATGAGGTAATGAAATTAAAGTTTATAAATGGACACTAGTTCAAAAAGCGCCAGAATCGCCTTTTGAAAAGAAAAAGATAGAAAACGAAAGTAGACTTTATAAATATAAAAAATAAAACGCTTAACAAAACTAAAAAATATGCGGTAAATTAAAAACAAAGTTGAGGCAATTAACTGAAAAGAAAGAAAAGCCATCGAGATCATCTACTACGCGAGTTAAATAGGAAAGTTTACCAAAACATACTTTGAAATAAAAAAAAAAGTGAAACCAAACCTCGAATACTGTTGATAACCAGGTCGACCGTGATAAAAGCGGCTCGAAAAAAAAGAACGACTAGCCCAAAAACAATATAAAAGGTGTAAAAAGCTTATACATACCTTACAGACTTATACCCATCAATTACAACCCTTTCCGTAACCTCTTACCGCAACTCTTTCTAACTAATAGGAACGGTTCAATAAAACTTACTAATTTCGTCAGATTATGAGATAAAGACGAAAACTATAACATCAAACTATACAATGTATTCAATATATTTAAGAAAAAACTAGATATTGAATCATTAAAATTCCATGTTATCTCATCCGAAATATTATCCCAGTAAGCTAAAAAAAAAAAAAAAAAACTGGTATATATACAACTTACGCAGGTAAATACATTGACGAAGTACTACAATCGCCTAAAATCATATTTCGATACAGAAATCAACAACAAACTTTGCAATAACAACTAAACTGATATTACTTAGAAATCTGTATGAAATTGGCGTAAAAACAGTAATAAAAACCTACAAAAAGCGTTTACTGCTTTATTACCAAAGTGAAGGAAGTAACAAACGACCTTGGAACCTAAATATAAAAGTGACAGACTATTTATTTAAATTGTAACAAAAATGTGCGGTGAAAACCCAAACCTTGACCTTATACTATTTAAACCGGAAAAAGACTTAAAAAGTTTTGTATAAGCTTTGAAAAATCACTTGAAACCTTTATACGCCGATAAACTAGCTTTTGATTAGCATTTGTAGCCGAAAAGAACAAAAGTAAAGGTAGGATTACTAAAACAGACCTCGTCAAAATTATCTATTACGTTTTAAACCGAAGGTTTAAACGATACCAAAAACAAAACAAGCGCCCCAAATATAGCTATTAAAAACATTAGAGAGGGAGCCCCAGAATACGAGGGTAAAACAACTATTATCGAAGGTAAAGTTATAGTTAAGGGCGAAACTTACTACGCCTATAATAATACTCGCGGAAAAGTATAGGAAGTTTTACAGGTTTTTCAAAACTTTATATTATATATGGTAAAATCGGCTATTAGTTGACTAACCACCTAATATACGAATAAATTCGGACCAAACGTTAGTTTTAGGCTCATTACCCACCTAAAAGCTAGACGGAAGCTAATTTCATAACATATACAACCGAATATGAAGGTATAGAAAATAAACTTAACACCTATCCCTACGAATACACCTCCGGAAACGGAAAATTCAAAATTGATAATATTTACTTAATAACTTAGGATAAAGAAGCCGCCTAAAATTTTTTTATAAGCCTATAAAATACCTTTTTCCTGTATAGTAAAGGCTTAGATTATAAAAACAACGTATTAAAAGCTCACATAGTATCGCAATTTATACTTTTAAATAGATACGAAAAACAATTTTAGGGTATGATACCTAATACAAGCGTAACTGAAATCATAAATGTTAAAAAACGATGATTACGACGCGTTTACGGCGAAATTTCCGAAATTCTGGCTCGACTGAATGGGGAAATATCGAAAAGTCCTATTCGGTAAAGGTAAAACTTTGTCACTTAATACGGTTGTTATAAATACGACATTCGAACTAGTTAAGATTTAGGTAATTTATTTGAAAACTCTATTCCTGTTATTGTTTACTAATATCAATGCGCTTAAATTCGAGGTCCGAAATACAACTAATTAACTTATCCTCGTTTTGGATAGCGTATTTATATCGCTCCAACTTAAGTTTCGATACCTATAATTTGTCACTGAAATACTTATTATTAAAACCGTTTACCTAACATAACCAAAATTAAGAATATTATACCGCCGATTCGAATAACCAGCTAATGAACGCTTTTTACGGTTATTTCACACTATAGGTAATATAAATATAGGAAAAAAAGCGTAAAAAACTATCGAAAAGTTCTGTTACAAATATTATTTATATTCGTAGGATTTACAACGATTAAAAATCCGCTCTTAAAACAATATAGATTTGAATTACTAGGTGATCTTGGATATAATATACCTTTACGGTCGGGCAATAAACGCGCTCTCAACATGATGATATTATTCCAGGCCGCGAAATTTATACGAAACGTTTTTATTATGGACTTCTGGAACGCTTTAATAAATTGCTAGTCCAACGATTACTTATGAGCTCCTGATTTGATGACCCATAACGTAAGAATAACTTTCAACTCGATTAAATAATATATTAAGGTTAGAATCACCGGTTATAAATGTCAATAGATACTGATAAAAGTACCATAGGGTATTAGAAAGCATAAACAATATTATAAACCGTTAAAAACGTATATAGTATCATTTAAAAACCTCAAGAGTATTAGCTTTAAGGAATTCATTTCATAAATATCAGTTAATGCTGTATATAATAAATTTAACCCAAGTAGGCTTATTTTAATACTTCTTGTTTTCGGTATTTACCTTAAAGTTCATATAGATTTAACACTATCGCCAGTCACAATACAAAATGCAAATGCTATCGCAAAAGTTATAGCGGTATTAAGTTCCCCACGGGCTAGAAATGACGTTTCCAAAGCACTAACTATAAAAATCAGCCCGCGTAAAACTGGAATTTTAAAATTACTATTATAGTCCAAGGTTCTAATTTGAACAAAACTAAAAAAGAATAAAATGGTCCTTGAAAATGAACAGGTTTAAAAGTCACGATATACTTGTAAACTTACCAAATGCTATAAATTAATTTCGTTAAATTATACTACCTGAATAGAAAACAAAAAAAGTAAAAAAAAAAAAACCGTAATTTCATTTATAATACTAATGAAGTTACTCCTAATATAACAAATCCAAGCCGTTTCCGTATCTCATACACCTTCCAAATATGACGTTCAAACCATTTCTACCACATGAAACTGGCTCGCTTACATAAACAAAATCAGTTCTACGCCGTCGAGGTATCTATATGACTTTAAAAATGAAAAATGTTTTAACGGCTTTATTACGAACTCCTTTATTACGTAAAAGGAAACGGCGGACCGTAAATTAAATTTAAACTTCGTTAAAAAGGTATTAATACCACTTTAGGTACTTTGTTCAAATAGTTTACCTAAGTGAAAATGATTGCTTTCATCGAATAAGATGTCTTTCGCTTTAAAAGATTCAAATTAATAATCCATAAAACCTACAGAATCTTTTCCATACACTTAGTTTACGAAGCAAAAGATAAGGCCGATAAACCTTTAAAAAAAACAGTCTGATTATTAAATGATACGATAACACCGATCAACGGGATATTATAACCTAATCGCCAACTTTATAAATGGTAAGTCATTATTTAACGTTCGACGCCTTCCTACGTACACCTTACGATTTTTATATCAAGCTTTTTAATATTATATAAACTTATAAACAATCCTAAAAGCGGTTTAAACACTGTATTTACGTTTATATATCTATAGAGATCTGAGATAACCACTTACCAAAAACGATTTTACGTATTATAAAACCGGTTTACAAACTCATTAAAGTTGGTATATATTGGTATAAAATCTATTAAAGGAACTATAAAGAACGGCTCAAAATAGCTAATTCGACTTTCGATCCATATTTGATAGTTTTAATAATACATTTTAGAGGCTTTATATTAACCTGTATACAAACAGATAACATCTTAACGTTATGTAACAAGTCGTTTTATGTATATGAAGTGAAAAAATATTTCAAAGCCGGTTTAAAAGTAAAACCTTAAACGTACTTAACGGAAAACCAGATAATCTATTTTAATGAAGCGATAACTACTCTCTGAAATAACGTTTTAGACCCTACGTGAAAAGAATAATTATATAAAGTTACTTTTATTGCCTGTGATAACGCAAAACAGGCCGACGAATACAAATATTAACGCGTACGTAACACTTAACTTATATTAATTCTACAATAGAAAATGGAAATTAACCTTTCGGTCGCTGCACAATGTCAAACCTACTTTTCAAACAATATATATAAACCGTTGAACAAACTCCCTACGTAGCAAATACATAGTTTAAAACTCTATTTACAATTTATACCATTCTATATACGTATTATAAAACTTTTTTCTTTTACTAACGGTTCTTTTACCAATAATACCGACTACAACTCGTAAATAAGATTATTTTTTATTTTTGATAACGACATACTGGCTTGGAACGGATTTACACATTATAAAAATATTATTTATTCAATCTCAAATAAGTATAAACGGGTAACACAAAGAGTTTTGGCCTTGAATATTTATAATATAGTTAAAGACTTCTATTCAAATATCACCATAATGACAACGGTCAGAATGATTATTTTAAACCTCAATTCAAAGCCCTTCCCTCTTATCGTTTACACTATAATATTTTCGCTTGAAGAAATCCTGATTAAACTTAGTATTACGAACGAAAAACAACTTATAATCTACATTATAACCTTAAGCAAATTGTATAAATGCCGCGAAAATAAAAATAAAAGAGATTGATAGGAAGTAATATCTCATAAATAAAATAATCAAAGATACCCAAAACAGGGTATAAAAGTCGTTCGTATTATTAAACAATTTCTTCGTTAATATTACTAAAAAGATTCTACCACCCTATCCGGATTAACACTTTTTACAACTAATATTTATTATTTCCCTTTTCTTTCATACGTTCATATAGCTTTTTATTTATTACTGCGGTCTCAATTCGCCATTTATACAGCTTTTATAAAACTTTACTTTATTTATATTTACCATTTACATCGCTTTTACAAGTTTTTCTTTATTGAAATCTGCTTTTTACGTCGCTTCTAATATATTGTGACATTTCGTTTCTTGTCTTTCGACGTTACTGGGATTTTTTTTTAATCTTTACGTTTTATATTTACTACTGCTATTACGATTTTTCCCCCAAAGAATAGTAATTGTATTACTGTTCAGCGTAATATATTATAGATGGGCATGCTAGCCTAGCAAAATTAAGAAGTTATTTATTGTTAAAAGCAAAGGGAAAGGATAACGTTGCGTCTCCACTATCCTCTTTTTCACCACCCTCTCCTTCTATACTAACGCTACCATTATTACCGTTATTGACACCTTTATCAATACTACTAAAGGGGTGGCTCCGCGCCTTAGGCTGTATAGCCTTAGGCAAAGGTGCGAAGGGTTCTTTACTCTTCTTATGACGACGGGAAATAATGTTTTCGAACTCGTCTACGTAATATATACATAGGCTCCGCTTTTAGGTGGTAAAAGCGACTACCAACTATTTAATCTGCCAGTTAATGCTTATTAATAGTTAATATTGGTTTATTTTAATTATTTACGAAAGTAGTCGTTTTTAGGAGCGCTTTAAACGATTTATTTGTGAAGTAAAGGAATTGGGTTCGTGGTTGAAATTATGAATTTAAAGTAAACCTACTATAAAACTGGTGGACGCATAATACGGCCTCGGCTTATGACCCTAAAACCTCTAAAATAAAGACGTATCTATTTCTGATCCATTTATAACAGTAATAACGAACCAACTGACCTCCGCTTAAATAGTAATTATTAATGAACTCATAAGTGGCTATAAATGTAATACATAGCACATAAAGTGTTTTTGTTAATGGACCGAGGCTATGTATCTAAGTATATCGTTCTAACGCTTTACGCATTAAAAAGGCTTCGCAACGTACCCTGACAATACTTAACTTGAGGAGGCCAAAAACGTTCGCTTTAATCACTACATTTATAAGAATATTAATACAACAAAATATACAACAGGAATTAACGATACGAATCGCATTGTAACTTAGCTAGGTTACGCTAACAATAAGGATAATAAGATTTTTACTCGTGGAGAAAGGGTAAATTTTATAACCTTAAAAGTCTCTCGCTCCTTTCCTTAAGGGTTAGGAAAAAGGGAGGAGAAAAAGAAAATAGGAAAAGGGATAACAGCTTCGGCAGTGGCGGCAGAAAAGGCGAAACAAAAGGCCAGGATAAAAAACGTACTGTCTGAGAAGATAAGGCTAGGGGTGGTGATAGTGGTGGCGGCGGCGGTAACCTGTTAGCGTTTACTTTTATGCGTCAAATAGTGTTTTAAAAACCTGTTTTTACGCGATATTTATTTGCGAGCAAACTGAGTTTATAGATATTAGTTGAATAAGCTACCTAGCGAAGCGGTTTAAACTGGTTAATTAAAATAATAGGTTAAGCGTGTATATACTAATCAACTAATTAGGATTTACGTTAGCTATCGCTACGTGTCGTTAAAAAGAGAAAGAGAAAATTTACCTAAACCAACAACAATATATTTTTATACTAATCCTAAAACACATAACACCATAATTACCTCCACGCAATTACAATTTTTCAATACTTACGTAACTATACCCTTGTATGGAATAATAATAAACTCTATTAACAACTATATTGCCACCGATTATCTAAACTAACTAAGCTCATATTATAATCACTATCGCGGTTAAAAACTTTTAATTCACACCTTTATAAATCTATACTGTAACTACTATTATTACTAAACTACGAATGCGGATTATGTGATAAATTGCACTATTATTACTAAATAATGAATAAAGGCTGTAACAAGGGGGGGAAAATATTGCTTATGTGAATACTACCATATATCCTTATATTTAGTAAGTGGCTATGTTGTAAAAGTGCACCTTTGTAGAGTGTATGATTATATGCTACTCTGCAAGGTGCATTTCTACAAAGTGTATGATAACGTGCCACTGCCTAAAAGTAGCATTTGCAAAGTGTATAATAGCATGCTACTGCCTGGAACTGGCATCTGCAAAGTGCATAATAGCATGCCACTACCTGGATAATAGGTTATAACCTCTCACTTGTGGCGTGCACTCTTTGGATGCCTCTTCCTCTGACATCTTATCTTACTACTACAATACCAATCTTTTGATTACTCTTCTGTTACGTTAAAGTATTAAAGATCTTACCGACAATATCCGTTAAGTATAAGTGTATAATACGTAACGTACTGGTATTGGAGGTATACGGTATAATATCAAAATTTAATATTGGTATGGTAACTAACGTTATGTTAAAGATTATTATTTAATAAGGAAAATTACCTCTGATACCTGAAATAACATATATAGACTTTTGAAACCTTTATGAGTACCTGTCAAAGTTGGGTATAACCAATAAAAAACGTTTAATAATAGACGTAATAGCTTTAAAAGAGGCATACGAAGCTCAGGAAATTGACAAGTTTCGGTAAATTAAGGATAAAGATTACTCCGCTGACGTTATAACTAAAGCTACATTCAATAACGCTTTAAAACGGTTTGTGGATAGCAATACATTATCCATGCGAATCAAGGGCTACGTGGATCGCTCGGCACGTAACGTGGAGAAACAGGGATGCCCTGGCAAACTTAAAGATTGTCAGAGTAATAGTGGCGATGGCAACGATGGCGGTGGTAATAGGTGAAATTACTGGTAAAAGGCACATAAGTGGTGGAATACGTAATGCGTACAGGTTTGTAACAAAAGACCTGTGTACGGGAATTAAGGAACAGAAGGTTCGGAGATGTGTAATAAAGGGCCGTAATGAATGTTAATTTCAGTGTAAATTGATTGAAATTAACAGGGGTTTGGCTTGTGGATTGAAGAGGGATGTTAAAGGTTACCATCAATTGGTTGCCCACCACGCTGGCGTGCAGGCACAAAACAAAAACCCGCCAGTATTAAAATAACAGTCAAATGCAGTACAGTTAAGTCAACTTTACTTACAGTTAGTTGATTGTACTGATTACAAATTGACTGCAGTTTGTGGGATTGATTGTAAGTGCAATGTAGTAGGTGCCCACTTTAAAGTAGGGCATAAGCCAAAGCATTTGGCAATACAAATTAGCGTATGAACCGGCTAGCGGTCTGCCGAACTTAAAACTTACCACGTAGTAACCAATTTCAATACAGCACCAGTTACTTTGATCACAGTGATTCGAATCGACTCCATTGCAACGATAAAGGCCTACTAACAATATTATACCCCGCGCGGCTTTAGAATTTCCCGCCACGTAAAAGAAAAACTTTAGGGATATTTTGGATGAAAAAATCAATAGTTAATTGTATCGGTGAAAATATTCCAATATCGCATGAAATATTTGTTAAAAACGACGTATTTCATTTGTTAATATATGTGATAGCAAGTGATCAAATGCGCAATTATGGAAATATTAACACAAATATTCTTTACAAAGTCGTTGCGTACCATTCTTGGTGGATAATCTTACTACTGCTATTCAAATCGTATTTGTCATGATTTACAGGCTCATAGTTGGACTACAAGAATATAAACTTGGACGATTAGGTTTATTCATGGGGGGCGGTGTATCATGGGAATGCGAAGTTGAAAAAAAGCGGTGTACTCGAGATACCAACGGCGAATCCAATGCGCGGCGAGTCTATACTCGACGTTCGCTGACGGGTTTGCTTGCGCCGTATAGACTAGTTTACCCAGCGCATATGCTAGAATTGCAGGACGGCTTTCGGGCTCGTCTGCACGTAGCGGAAACCACCCCCTTTCTACCTTTGCTTTTGACCTGTCTGGGTTCCCTTCACACGTGTGTTGACAATGTCCGCTGTTCAGACCACGCCCAAGTGCCGTTCGGATTCCTCGTTACCCATGGTGTTTGTTGATCGGCGACGGCATCTGTACCAGGCAGGTTCTTGGTGGTGGGGGGGCATTCGCCAGTCCGGAACGCCACAAGCAGCAGACAGGAAGCAGGCTGACGGATTGTTAGCGATTCGACGTGCCGAATGGAGGTCCCATCGGGTCGTCGGTCTGCCAGGACACCCCAAAGGGTGAAGAGCGCCCCCGGCGTCTACCCAGTCTCGGGCCCCTTTTCCACGTCCCTTCCCTCCACACCAGCACCACCCGCAGCAGCCTCCTCCCCGTCCATCCTCGCATCTTCTGGCCGCGTGTGGTTCTCTCCCAGCACCTGCTGCCCCCCGGACAGCGTCGCGGCAGCCCGCCGTCGCTGCCTCTCCGTCTTGCCCTCCAGCCTCGCGTGCTTCTTGTCAAGCTTGGCCTGTTCGTCGCGCAACGCCCTGATCACCGCGCTCCGGGCACGGATGCGGTCGCCGTACTTGTAGAACGCAAACGGGATCGGGACCAGCGCGACCTCCAGCAAGCCCAGCAGCGTGCCGGCCCACCGCGGGCCCAGCGCCGCGAACATGCCCGGCCCGAGCAGCGGCAGCAGGCCGCCGAAGAGCGAGCGCATGACGGCGTTGCCGGCCAGCGCCGACGCGGCGTAGAAGCCGTACGCGCCCGCGAGGTAGTTGGTGCCGTAGATGAAGCACAGCGTGTTGCCCATGCCGAAGGGCACGCCGCACGCGATGGGCACCGCGTACGGGATGCGCGCCGGCAGCGCCGTCCACGCGAAGCCCAGCTGGCCGAGCGGCGTCAGCACCGCGCCGAGCGTCATGACCAGCGCCGCCGCCTCGGGCGGCACGCGGCCCGTCGCCGGGTCCGCCGCGTGCCTGTTGATCAGCCGCCGCCAGACCGGCTCCAGCACGAGCACCAGCAGCGTGCCGGCGCCGATGCCGATGAACGAGAGGCCGGTCTCGCCCGGGGACCAGCCGCGCATGTCGGAGAAGATGATGGGGTAGGCTATGAAGCACTTTGTGTGTGGGTGGGTGTGTGTGTGTGTGTGGCGCTGGTCAGTGTGTGCTCTGCCACACGGCGCTCAGGTGTGCCGATGGGGAAAAGGGGGGGGACTGACGAGATACAGGATCCCGTAGGTGACCGAGATCCAGACGTTGAAGAACCACAGGATCGGCTCGGTGAAGCTCAGCACGAACGGCCGCCCCAGGCTGATCCGCAGCAACTGGGCCATCGACCGACCGGCACTGTCGTACTTGCACCAGTACCGCTCATCGTTCTCTTCCTTCCGGAGCCTTGCTGCCTTCTGCTTCAGCAAGACAGGGATGTAGGTTTCCTTGACGGTCCACATCAACAGGTTCGAGACGGCCATGAGGATCATGGCCAGCCACATGTCCCACCTCCAGCCGAGATACTGGTACACAAAGCCGCCGATGAGAGGCCCGGTCACGGGGCCGTTCAGCGGCGCAATGCTCCACAGACTCATGTACTTGGCCCGGTCGTCCTCGGTCGAGATGTCCGCCACCGTGCCGGCCGAGTTGCAGACCATGACGGCGCCGAACAGCGCGCCAAAGAAGCGCGCGACAATGATCTCGGTCAGCGACGTGGCCAGCGCGCATGGCAGGACCAGCAGCATCGAGATCGCCAGACAGACCAGGTACACGGGCCGGCGGCCGAACAGCTCGCTCATGGGCGCCACCACCAGGCTGCCGGTCGCCAGCCCCAGCAGGTACGTCGTCACGCCCAGCGTGGTCACGACCTTGTCGCCGCGCGGGCCAAAGGCCTCCAGCAGCCCCGGCATCGCCGCCGTGTACGACGTCGAGTAGAGCACGACCACCCACGTGTTGAAGCTGACGACCGCGACCACCCACAGGCGGCACCGCTGCGGCCAGTCGCGCGGGTTGAGCGCGTCCGCCGGCGCGTCGAACGCGACCTCGTACTCGGGCGGGCACGGGCGCGTGCTGGGCGGCACGGTGGCCGCGGCGCTGGTGCGGGCTCGGGGGGTAGGGAAGCTCGTGCTCCGGCCGCCGGCGGCGCCAGCGCCGGAGTCGGCGATGCCAGCCAGGGCGAGCTCGAGGGGCTCCCGAGATTCGAGGGGCTCCTTCTCGGGGGAGGTCTTGGAGCGCATGTGGCAGCCGCTGGTGCGGATCTTGGTGGGCGCCCGGTCGAGCGGGGGCTTCTCCTCATCCTCGCTGAGGGAGGCGTCGTCCGTGTTTTCATCCTGTTCGTGACCACTCTCAGGCTCATGACGGGGCCTGGGGCGTGTTGCTGGCGGGGGCTGGGTCCGGGGCTTGGCATACGAGGGCTTCTCGGAGCCATAGTCGACGTTATCTGCCATGGCGGTGTCTTTTCATGTGATTTTCTTGCGTTCGTGGGTACGACGGTGGCTTGATGGACGAGATAAATATTGGGAGGCACGAGAAATCATGGGCTGGAGGCCAGGCAACAGAGATACGCGAGGGGATCCGAGCCGAGTCAAGAACTTTGATCCACAAATTAACTCGGCAAGCGAACAGTCGGTCGGCAAGCGAATTGTTGCGTAAATCGTGTCATGGTCATGGTCATGGTCATGGTCCTCTTGCAGCAGCACCTTCGACGGGGACGTTGCGAACGCGGCTTGGCCGAGATACGTCGACAGGTGACGATACGCTGACACCACCTGCGCAGTCGTTCCTTACTTCCTCTTCCTTTGGTGCACAGGACCATGCTGCTCCGTCACAGACAGTGGGCAGTGGAGGACGGTACAACAACGATGGCATGATAGCTTCACCACGGACACCTGGCACTTTCGAATCACCGAGAGGGAGCAATGCTTCCAAGCCATTCTTCTCACAAACCACTGATGGAACCAAGTTGTTAACAATGTATCTTTTTAGTTGTAGTGTCTACTTGAGCTTAAGAGAACGGCCATCCGCACAGCTAAAAATGGCTTTCGCACAGCTACGTTGGCTTTGGTACATTTGAGCACTTTGCCAGGTCATGTTTCCGAGCTCACATGCCACCCACCACCGCACAGCACGCTTTTCTTTTGGCGCCAATTTTGCACCTTTCCATGGGTCCTTCACCCATTTGAATGAGGCCTGGATCTTGGGGCCTGCCTTTTATCTTGAGGCCTGCATCCTGGGGCTATGTGAATGGATGAACGCGTAAAAAGGTTGCCGTGGAGGACAGAAGCAAGGGAATATGGCTTGCCAAAGTACCCAAATGTACCCAATCCAACGTAGCTGTGCAGAAGCCATTTTTAGCTCTGCTGATAGCTGTTCACTTCCGTTATTAATGCTGACATCGGTAAATAAAGGCACCCATGCCACGTATTCTTAGCATATACATACATGCCAAGTATATTTTCGCAGCCCAAATTAATTTTACATAAACGTGCATCCTGCCATGCAGTGTTGACCTCCGGTACGTGGTGGTGGACCTAACGGCATTAGCCGTAAGACTTAAATTACAACGGGAAATCCCGTTTGATTCTGTATTTCCCCTTTGCAGCCCTGTTGAATAGATGCATAAAGACGGGGCTATGACCTACGTGGTAATGTACCTAAGTAGTAGATATCACCAATAAAGCACAAGAAATAGAAATACGTATTGGGTTTCTAACCTTTCCCCGTATATTGCATTTTTTGGTTCTTTCGGTGTTTTTCTGCATCAAATTATTTCCCATTCTACGGGTGAATTCTCTATTTGTTGGTAGGCCTTTCTCGTTGCAACGTAGTCGATTCGAATCGTGGTTGAAGTAACTGGTGAATTGCATGGAAGGTGGTGTGGTTACTTCTAAGTTTGGCAGACTGCTAGCCGCCTTGCATACTAATCTGTATGGGTAACTGCTTGACCCGTACCCTAACTTAAATTAGGCACTCCCTCCACTTCACTTGTAGTTAAGACACTCAACTTACAGTTAGTACAATTCACTGAGCTGTACTTCAATTATCTGCTGTTCCGACATTAGCGACTTTGTATTTCGTACGTGCGGGTTAGTGTAGCCGATTACCAATGGAAAGTAATCATTAAACTCCCTCCCATCCCTGTCGGCACTACCCCGGCTAATTCCAGCCTGTTTCGTACCCAAATTACACTTCAATTACAATTCTCTACACTATAGTTCCAGATATTAACTTCCTATATTTCTACATACAAGTTTTACGTCATAGACTTATATGCTACCAATTTTATACCTTTCGCTAGTAAGTTTACATACGTGTTTCGTACTTACTACACTAATAATTTTTCGAAACATCATGGCAATTTTTAATTCCTTTCTTTTACTATCACCAAGCATTGCCTTCTATAAAGTGTAACACTTGCTACTACAAACCAATCCTATCGATACCGGTGGAAGGGATTATAACCCGAGCCCTCCTGAGACCTATACAGGTTCTAGAGCCTCTAAGCTATCCTTCCAAGCAAGACCTTAGGGTGCTCTATAGTTTAGAAACCCGTAGGTGTGTGAACTGTAGCCTCAATCGGGCCGAAACACGTGGCTTAGTTAGTCTCCGCCCGGCGTCTACTTTCGCTAGGAATACAACTGTGTGGACCCTTAAAAGAAGAACCCCGCAAAGTAAATATGTAGAAAGACAGCTTATACAAAAGGGTGAAAGTGAAATGTGTTGCGGTTACGTATGCCGTTAGACCTTATGAAGTAATGTTTTTTTGGGTTTTTTTTTGTTTTTTTTCTAACTATCGCCGGGCAGTGCCGTCTATAAAGTTCAATACTAGCTGTTACGAAATAACCCTATAGATACCGGCGGGAACGATCGTAACCCGGGTCTGCTGTGGGCTATAAAAGGCCCCCGGGGTTCCGTGCTATCCCTCCAATCAATACTTTAGGGTACCCCACAGTTTTAAGACCCGTAGGCGTGTAAACTATAGCCTTAGTCGGGCTGTAAAACGCAGTCTTTTAAGTTCCCGCCCGGTGCCTGTATACGCTGGAAATGCGACTGTGTGGATCCTAAATAAAAGGGCCCTGTAAAGTATAAGTATAGAAAAGCAGCCTATAGGAGGGCGGTTATGAAACGCGTAAAAGAAAAGTGGTGCGTGTGCGTCGAAAGGTGTTATATGATTGTTATTGGACGACACTTATACGCGCAGTAGCTCGCGCGTCGCGGCCCTAAAACTAATAAAAAGGATCCCTTGTTAATACGATCCTTAACTTTAAGCTTGCCCTTATATATTAATAAATTATTACCTGGTTTAGAAAATGTTTTCATATATCTTCATATATCTTTATATAATTAAAGTTTTTAGTTGATGAAAATAGTGGTATTTTTATAGAAAGAACCGGTTTTGTGTGTTAAGAATTATTTCGTTCGAATGCAGATAAGGAAGCCTTTTATTTCCAAGATTGTTAAGCGTGTTTTAGCTGACTCCCCTCCCTTTTTTCCTACGTTTTCTTTTCTTCCGCCCTGGTTTATACAGCCTTCGTTATCTCTGTTTTGCCTAATGGGGTATAACTTTATAATAGTTATGTACGGTTTTTTTTGTAAGAGCTAACAACAGGCTTAGCGTTGATGGGAGGGGAACGGACGTTAAATACGCCTGTTGCGTTTATATGTATCCCAATGTATTTTCGACCTTATGTGAAGGGATCTATTGCTGATAAGAAGTAGCAACTGAACGTAAAGGTGGGTGTATATTTGTTGACGTCAACGTCACTAGGCTTTTCGTTACCTATCGTGTTGTCGTTATTGTGGAGGCGCTCTTTAGACACCTCATCGCTTTTCGGCGACTTTTTCGCGCCGTTATTAAGGTGGCTGAGAGTGGTGTAGCCTAGGTTACGGTTGCGATAGTATTAGCGCGATGGGGTTTTACTACTAGCGGGGTCGGAGTTAGTAGTAGCGACGAGGATGATAGTAATGTTAAGGATATATATTTAATCGTACATTAGCTCGTTTCCACTACTTTCGTTGCGGGCTCCGCTACATCTCTTACCTTTAGGTCCATTATTGTTTTTAGTTTTTTTTTGCTGGGCTTTCTTACCTTTTGATGGTAAAGCTGGCTTCATTAGGCAGTAGCTGTAAAGGCCTTGGTGGCAGCCGAAGGGAAGATGATGGAGAAGTAGAATTTTTGGTCGGTTATTATTATTATAGCTGTATTTATTAGGGCCGACGGATGTAAAACGTAAGTGACGCCGGCGGGTATTAAATGTTATTATTATCGAGAGGGCGAAAACATAGGTTTTTTAGGGTTACAATTTTTTTTCCGGAAAAGCAGTCCATAATACTGATTAAGGTCCGGAAATTCCCAGAGTTTAAGAGAATGCTCAATATATAGGTTTCGCGTACCCGTTCATTTAAGGGCTTTTTAGGGGGTTGTGGTTAAAGTCTCAAACCCATAATGAAGCTAGATAATGTATTAAGTAAGCGGCATTGTATTTCCTACTGTTTTGAAAGTAACGTTTGTCTGTAGTAAGGATTTTAAAACGTTGATAATATAAAGTAAAATTGTTATAATGATATTTTATCGTTCAAACCGATATAATAATGGCTGAGATAATAATGGCGAAGGTGGATAAGGGTTTATATGCCGGAACTTATCAAATTTCGGTTCAAATAACTTTTCATTCATAGTAGCTTCCCAATTTTGCTTCTTCGATTTTGTTAATTGTTTCTGGGGTTGTTGCTTTCACTTTTTATCGTAAGAAAAACTGCGTATTAAAGTCATTTTTAATACTATAATGCGGAGTAACGATCCGTTAAAATCCAGGTATATATTTTTAACCAACGTATCAATCGATCAAAACTCACAAAACCCTAAATTCTTAATGATATAGTTTTTCGCTTCTATTAACCTAGTAATCACAAATCAAGGTATATATTTAATTAATATACTCATTATTCTGAAATCTTTTTCTTAAGTAATAAATAAATACTGGTTCAATATTCATATTTTTATACACAAGCTATCTGTAAAATGTATTCAATACGTGAAAAAGAATAGATAGCTGTGTTTACTAGTTGGAAAAAAATCATACATTACATTACTATTTTAATAGAAGACTTGTTCCTTAATTTTTTTAGTAACTTTAACAGTATCATTCATTTCAAATTCATAGCGAGCTTTGTATACGTTTTTGCAATATCACGGCGATTAATGGTAAACTCACTGTATATTACAATAGTTAAACTAGAAATAATTAAAATTCTAAACCACTAGCTAATCTTTGACATTATAAACAATCAATTCAGGATTCAGCCCTGAACTTTATGACCGTATCTTGAAACAATTAGCTTTCATTTTTTTATAACCAATACGTAATTATACTCTGAGCCTTGTAACCTATTTTTCATTCCACGATCGTCATGTATTTCCCTCTAAACTATGCTAATGACTCAAGTGAAGCTACGCCGCAAATAAGGAATACATTGATCTTAACTCAGTTTCGTTCTTTAAAAGGCTTTCTGGACTTATTAATAATAATTTGTATATGTACTTGAATGATTCTTTCACTATGATACATCTTATTTAACAATACTTAAGATATAATATATGTTATCACAGGTTTGTAATTCTTATTTCCATCCTCTAAAAATATATCATTTTTTGGGTGGTTTTAGACGACTTCGTTATTTTATAAGCTTATCAACAATCTACTTGAAAATGGTATATTAGCTAATTAAATCTACCTAAAGATATTGATTAGACTTGATGTTTTTTTTACAATTCATCTTGTATTATATGAAAAGTAACAATATCATTAATAACTTGAACCATCAGATTTGAGTTTATAATTCTTAGAAGCTTATGAGATCAATTTTATCTACTTGATACTCTTCACGTAAACACCTGACTTTAGAAACATAAAAATAATATGTCCAATATCAACGGGTTATTCATTTTATTAAAGGTGTTATTGGTCTAAAGCCGTACGAATTTCTTTCTTAGTTCCTTCAATGTTTTGCTACATACTAGAACTATATCTGAAGTATTTAGTAATGGTGGTGATTAAGTGGTCCTATGTAAGTGCACTTCAAATACCAGGAAAATTAACCTCAAATCGTTGGAATCAATAGTATCATAAAGGCTTTTCACTTCAATTGACAATTTTGTTTTCGAACTTGCAAAATTGTCAATATCTAATATAAGGATATTGTAAGATTTACGCAAAAACGCATGAGAATTCTCAACATCATAAATACTTTGATAGATTTTAATAGAAACCTGTTTATATTAAATATTCATCGACTTAGCATCAACTGGTAACTTTAAAACGACAAAGATAGTATTAATATAGTAAACTGATACGTTTAAAGATACTAATTATGAATTAAGTTGCAATGTATATAATGTCTTCTCTTATTCTTTCGATGTAGCAATCTTAAGAAACTTGGCGCTATAAAACGATGTTACGAAGTTGATAAAGTAAGTTACATGTTTGACTTCCAAGTAAAACACGTTAATGAAAAATTTAAAGATAAAGGTTTAATTTTCCTGTAACTAAAACTTCCATTTAAGAAAAGTTGTAAAATACGTTTGGAGATAATAAAAAAACTATGAAACACCCTTAAATATAGATCAATATACATCCATTTAACCAGTTGTCTTAATGACTTTTTGAAGCTTATTTGTCACAGAGTGATTAAATTCTCGGTGTGATTAACGAAGTTCCAAATGTATTAAATTTAGAAGTTTTCTTTTGCTTATTGATAGGTTTGAATACCATATATTTTTTGAACTAAAAACCATTGACTCTTCAAGAGTTTAATAGTCGAAACAAGTATAAAATCGTTTTTATAAATAAAAAGAAAGTGAATGGATTTCGGAAAGGTTTAATATATAAATTATATATGGAATCTAAGCGTCAAAAAACTTTTACAGATTCTTTTAATAAAGGTTCGTTAACTCTGTGATCATCGTTTAATGTTTTATTTGTATCGATTTTTGGATTGAAAAACTTTTATTTTAACTAATAGCTTTTGGTGAAACTTTCAAAGCCGTATTTTATGTATTGAGGGTTTGTAAAGGAGGGCATTAAAAATCTTTTTCATATTTATAATGAAAATTGATGCGACTTCACCCTTTGTTTAAACGAACCTTATATTATGAGCGAGTGATTTCATGAGATTTGTTATATATCATTTCATTCTTTTGCTCCCGTGTTGATTATTAATTAGGCTGCTAAAAATTAGCGTTTATAATATAATACGGGTTACAATACTATCTGGTCTATTAAAGTAGACCGGAATTCAAACGCGATGATTTCATGAACGGGAGTTGAATAGATCACTATCATTAAACATTGAAATTATTGATATATTCTATTATCCTTCCATTTGGAAAAATAATTTTAAATATAAGCATATATTATAAGAAATGCCTAGAGGTTTGGCGATGGAATCATAATACGCGTTAAATAAACGGACTATTATATCTTTAAGTTCAGCCGACGTATTTACCATGCTTATAATATCAATTCGATTTGTTGTTTGTGGAGATATTAACGTTGTATGAAATGATATATTGCATCCCGTATTATTCGTTTAAAATATCTTTAACAATATTATTATTCGCGGAATATACATCAAAGATACCTTTTCAAAAAATCTCTATTGAATCAAAAGTGTCGACAATTAAATGCCCATTAACTTCGAATACATAAGGGAGTATAGGGGAGTGAAACGTATACCAATTTAATATCCCGAAAATTTTTGCAAATTCAATGACCTACTCAATTTTCTTTTTTATAATTCAACACGGTCTCGTTAAATTTTTGTAAGAAGTGTTTTAGGTTTAACAAATCCAATGGTATAAGGACAAGCTACATTATCATTTTTCATGTAACAGAGATATCCAACAAATTTCAATATTTACTATGTGATAAACTTTAAGTAGGTTATTGCAGGGTTTCTAACCGCGTGTAAAGCATTTGCGTAAAGATAGGCAAAAATGCCCAATAACACGTATACGTAAGCTGTATCCGTAATTTTAATCGTGGGTAACAAAAAGCGTACCCTAATAACAACTACATCACTAAACCTTGATGTGTTGGTTTTTGATACTCAAATGCGAGTAAACGTGCACTTATAATCCACACAAATTACAAAAGTAATTAATAAGAAATTATAATCCGAGTTGTTAATAAGTTAAGCCATATAATCGTTGCGGCCACAGCAATATTCGTATAAGTAAATTCGAAAAATATTTCAAACGGTACGTAAATCGTATTAGTTTTCTGTTAAAATTTATGCCGGTTACAAGAATTTCATAATTAAAAATATGTTCTCTTTATACTTCATTTCAAGTTGGTTTCGCCCGATTATTTGAGAAGTTAAATATTTCGTGAATAATATTTTAGACTTTTGATTACTAGCTACAAACCTCAATTAATACTTTGTTTTTAAACTCATTCCAATATAGGTTTCAAATATCGATTTCGTTAACAAAAAAAATACAAAATGATTAAAGACTAGCCGAGTAAATATAGCGGTTGAAAGAGCTTTTTTTCATAAATAACATAGTTGTTGAAGTTACTACTCAAGAAGATATTGAGTAGGCTTTTAGATTTAAGTATTCAACAATAAACATAGAGGAATTGATATATAATCAAGCGTATCCTCACAGAGATCAAGATCATCAAAATCGAGGCTCTATACTAATCAATACTAGTTCTTCCATACTAGTGAATACTAGCTCAGGTAGCATCTCTGTGCTAATCCTCTATACTAGCCAGTACTAGTACTTGAACTAGTAAATACTAGTTCCCCTTGAAGATATTTTCATTTCCTGTAAATTCTTTATACTTGTTATTTAGACGCGTTAAGTACTTGAGGTTGTACCAAGTATTAACTAGCTCTGTTGTTGAGTGAGGTAAGGAATTATAACTATTATATTTTCAACCCACTCCTTTTAAAAGTACTGTCTATTAAGGGAAAAAAATAGAAGAATTAGAAATAAAAATAAAATAAGGAGTCGATTGCAAAGTGTAAGTGGCGTAGTATAAAAAAAAATTGAAAGATATAAAAAACAAGAAAACCTGTGAAACTTAATTTAAATAGAAAACCTTCACAGTATTTTATCAATACCCCAAAATTTGTAGAAAAACCACTCCACCATTCTATACTCTAAATATCGCAAATTTTATAACCCAAACACGTTGGCGGGTTAGGAAGTAAGCTAGCGGTCAGTTGCGCCATCGAAAACCTGACATCCAACACTTTAGACGAAACATCTCTTAAGTCATTTACGGACTAAGTAATCCCTACGGGTTAGGGTCGACCCTGGACCACAAGTGCTTACTAAGCCTTAGTAAGCACCGATAAGCACCGATGAGCATCAATAAGTATTAATGAGCTAAAATGAGCTAGAACTTAAAGCGTATAAAGACATGGATATATAAGGATATAATTATTACCAGTTAGATAGAATTTCTTTTATAGTTTTTTAGTCGTTGATCTAAGTATTTAGTCTACCCTAAATAGCTAAATAGCGATCAATTACCACTGGTAAAGAACGGAGTCGATATTATTTACTTCATACTATTATTACCCTTTTGATAATATGTACCCTTCAATACTTTTTATTTACTGATGGGTATTTAGTATAATTATTGAATTTTCACGAATTTTATTTAGGATGAATATACGTATTGAATCATTTAAGAAATATAAATATATAATAGCTCTTTAAACCTCTAACCTTTTTAACTTTAATACCAATGGGTTTATTGAAACCCAAATGATTAAGTAAATCATTTAACTTTAGTAATTGATTATAATCCTTAATAACTTTTAGCAGATAAAAACCTATAAGATAAAAATTCATATTGCTTTCAATGGAACCAAAAGAACCCCTTGAGGATCCCTTACGTAATATTGTGTTTACTTCTTACATTACTATTATCACTTTACCAACGATGTTGATAAAGTAGTATTTCTTTAGATATTGTTCTAGAGAGATACCTTACCTGGTAAGAAATTTTATTACGGGATCTTTTGGAAAATAAGTAGGGAAACTGGGAGGGAAGAACGACGAAGCTTGTTAAAAAATAATAAAAATTCGAAAAAGCACTAAAAGATGCCTTCCAAAATCCAAAAGAAGATAAAACCGCGAAACAACAACGTATGTAACAAAAGAAGATTAGGTTAACCTTGAAATACGCCGCTAAGTTTCGATAAATCTTAGCTTACCTAAAATAGGAGGACAGTCCCCTTATATCACACTTTTAAAAAAGATTAAAGAAAGACGTTAAAGACGAATTTGCTAAGTAGGACAGACCCAACAACTTCGCGAAATAAATTTCGATGACAGTTTATATCGAAAACCACTTGCTTAAATGTAAGTAGAAACGCGGAAAATGAAACCTCGTAACAAATACTTGGAAGGCTCGTTACCAAGCAAATATACAAAAAAAATTAAAAAATCACAGCGACGAACTTACCATTAAAATACCATTATAAGGAAATAAACTCACCTATACCCCATGAAAATCGACGTTTTCCAACGCAAAATACCTTTTTAATGAACGAAAAGAAGTGTTATAATTGTAGAGAAAAAGGATACTTTACCCGAAAATATTGATAACCCAAACGAAAATAAACACCTGTCCAAAAAGAATGACGATGATTTAATATAACGAATGAAATTTCCTTTACAAACGATACCAAATTTCAATTAAAAATAGATCCACGTAAGAAAAACGCGATACCGGCACCAAAACTTTAACAAATAGAAGTGACGATGATATTATAAAACTATTAGTTAAACGAATCATTCCTGATGCATCTAAAGGGTAAAATAGCGTGTATTTACTAACCAAGCCTTTATGTGGAATATTCAATTTACCCTAACAATAAAACAAGTACGATTTGGATAATAAACCATTTTCGAAACAAGAGACGAACTTTATTAAAAACCACGAATCCTTTGATTAAATTTTTGATTTCAACAGAAATTAAGTATTACACATTTCCGAAAAAAAGGTTTAAGATAGTTTCCTAAAAAACCTGGAGACATACGATAATTAGCTATAAAAACGTGAATTACCATATGATACAACGATAAACAAAATAATTTGAACTACTCTAATATTAGTGAAAACTGCATTAACAACTAAATATTGAAAAAAAAACCGCCAATTTATAAATATAATAACAATTTTTCGGAAAATATATAAATACGACTAAATAAAATTGATTTTATTAATCGATTACCCCTAATACAAAAATAGAGAAAGTATACGTAACCTACTTGTGAAATCCATCAGTTAAACAACAATCAAAATAAATACTGACGACAAGACTTGAGACTTACAATAATACTAACCGCGAGGACATAAGAATATCAAAGATTAAAACCTTCGGAAAAAGGTATGGATCGCTTGTAACGAGAAGACAAACAATTTCAAACATATCCCTATATATAATGAATTAAAACGACTATACCTATAATACACTCAAAGTATAGATCGGTAAAAAACGTTACAACGTACTAATAAATAATGGCGTATAAGTATAGATTTTTCCATATATCCCTATAGTTAGCAAGCGGCTATGATGCAAAGTGCATCTTTGTAGAGTGTAAAGTAACGTACCAATCTTCAAGATGCATTCCTGCAAAGTACATAATATCGTGTCAATGCTTAGAAGTAGCATCTGCAAAGTGTATAATAGCGTGCTACTGCCTAAAAGTGATATCTGAAAAGTGTATGGTAAATTGCCACTACTAAAAAGAAATATTAGCAGAATATATACTAAAGTATCATTACTTAGATAAAAGGTTATAACCTCTTACTTGTGGCGTACAATCTCCAAATACCTCTTTTTCCGTTTATAACTTATTTTTACTATTATAATACGAATATGTTTAATTAATCTTTTATTACGTTAACGTATAAAGACCTAACTGATACTAATTAGTAGTCAACTTAATTGACTACAAATAGCCTGAAAAAGAAGAAATAAACCTAAGTTAAATACCTTTAGTAAGATTCTATAAAGATCCCAACTGTTTGTACTTTAATACTATAACTTGAAAAAATTAGAGGAATGTGGAATTATGCGAAAGCTTCTTTAAAACTCAAAATGTGGCAAAATTATAGGATTCTAAGTATTTTTTTTAAAAAAAAACCTAGTACGATATTATTGAACTAATTAGTACGGTATTAATTAAAAGCCAAATTACGTAACCGATAGCTCGCTGTAATGCTTTAAATGTACCCGGGTACTTTTTGAAAAGCGTTGTATTATGTAATAGGCCATATAATCCAAAACCATTCAATTTTGAAACTTTTAGTTAAGACTTACTTAATCTAAATATAATATCCAAACCGCTTACTACTTTGAAAGTGACGAAAACGTAACACCCATACCGCTTATGAGACATAAAAAAGACTAAAACGTAGTATCCAAACCGTTATTAAATAACAAAAACGGTTATAACACGAAATTCGATCCGCCTACCAAACGCGTGTCAAATCTTATTCAAACACTTATTTTTCACATCCCTATTTTACCCTGTTCGCCTTCATCTATTCGCCTCCTTTTATCTGCCCAAAATACACCATAAATTCAAGTTTATTACTTACGAGGTTTAAGTTTACTAACAGCTTAATTTATGTAACTTTTGTGAAATTTAAAAGAAATGATTCAAAACGATGAACTAGCTTTTAATTACATTTTATTCATACATTATTTGTATTTTCATTGTACTGGTAAACGTTCAATACCTTGCTTTAACCGTTTCGTTATACCTCATTTTCTCTTTATTTAAGTATTTATACAACTTGATTTTAATCGTTTGGATTAACCCGCTTTAAACTCAGTATTTTGAACGTACCCAAATCTCATCTATTACGTAAAACCAATATTTACACCGCTTAATCATTTCCGGTACTCGTATAGACTAACCTCTTAACTACTTGAATATATCCTGAACTTTTACAACTATAGCTTTATTAATAATAAACCTAAAAAAAAGCTAACAACTATATAGACCATTTGTTTACGAGTACGTCGTGTCGCAATAATATTTTGAACTATTTAAACCCTAATTTATGGGATGATAAAATTGAAATATTGGTGGAAAATTGGCATCTTTTCACAGTAAATACATACGTTATTGACATGATTTTCAACTATTATAGCAAAGATATTAGAGTACGCGACTAATTCGACAATTTTAGGAAGGACTTTGTGAACTGGACGCCAGATATATAACGTGTGGTCGAAAGTATAATACTTAAGATATTACAAAAACAACTACTGGGCAGATATATTAATACAACCGGTGGTAATAATAGCCGCATTATAAAAGCCCTGTGAATAACAACCTGACTAATCTAAATAGTGAAGTAAACTAACGATAAATTGATAAAGATAAAGTTTATGGAAAGACACTGGCTAAAAAAACGCTAGAATCACTTTTTTCAAGTAACCAATATGTAACGAAAAAAAAAAAACTCCGCAAATACAGAGAATAAGGCGTTTAACAAGGCTAAACATATACCACGAAGTGGAAACGGAGTTATAGGAATTAACGGAGGAAGAGGAAAGGCCACAAAGATTATTTACTATGCGGGTTGAATACGAACCCTTTTTAAAATACACTTTTAAATAAAAATGAAGATAAAAACATACTATAGATACCGTGGATAAACAGTTTGGCCGTAATAAAAACGGCACAGATAAACCAAACGGCTCGTCCGAAGATAATATAAGCGGCGCAAAATGCCAATACGTACCTTATGGACTAATACTCGCTAACCACAACCCTTATCGTAATTTGCCACCGTACCGCTTCCCAATTAATAAAAGCGATCCGATAAAACTCATCAACTTAGTTGAATTATAGGACAAAAATAACAACTATAACGGCGAACAATATGACGTATTTGACAATAAGATACAAGTCATATCAAATACGTGTAAAAACCTCAATATTAAGCAGTTACAATTTTATATTATTTTGTTAGGCACATTATTTGGGTAAGATCAAAAGTGGTATACATACTATTTCACCTGTATAAACAAATTTGAGTGTATTAGAACTTCCTGAAATCGCACTTTAATATAGAAATTGACCACGATGTTTACGATAGAGACTGGAATAACATTATCTGAGAATCCGTAAAAAGTTAGTATAAAATGCTACTTAAAGCCTACAAAAAGTGTTCATTACCTTATAAACGAAGTTTCGGAAGACTTAAGCGGCTTTTAGAGAAGAATACAAGGGTAATAAACTGTTTATCTAAATAGTAACAATAGTATATCACGAAAACCCAGACTTCGACCTTATACTATTTAAATCAGAAAATGATTTAAAGGCTTTTTATACAAGATTCAAAATATAGTTTAAAACCTTCTTACTCCGATAAAAGAGCTTTTAATTAGCATTCGTAACCGATAAAACTAAAGAAGAGGTTTGGATCATTAAAAAAAAACCTGGTCAAAACCAGTTATCTCGTTTTGAAACCAAAGGTTCAAAGTATACCTAAGGTAAAAAAAAACGTCTCAAATACGATTACCAAAAAGAAAAACATTAGAGAGGAAGCCCCGAAAACCGAAGGTAAAATAACTATTATCGAGGACGAATTTATAATTGAGGCCGAAACTTACTACGCTTATAATAATACTCGCGAAAATATATACGAAGCTTTACAGGTTTCCAGAAAAGTTATATTATATGCGGTAAAATCGGCTATTAATTTTATAAGTACCTAATATACGAGAAAATTCAAATGAAACGCTAGTTTCAAGCCGATTACCCACCTAAGAACTACACGAAAGCTAATTTTGCAATATACGAAGCCGAATAGGAAGGTGTAAAGTATAAGCTTAATATCTTATTATTCGAATACACCCCTGGAGAGGAAAACTTTGAAGGTAGTAATACTTACCTAATAGCGTATAATAATTAAGGCGTCTAAAAATTTTTGATAGGCTTATATAATACCTCTTTTCTATATAATTTAACTTTGGATTGCGAAAAAAAACGTGTTAAACACCTATATAATATCATAGTTTATACTTTCAAACAGGTATGGAAACCGATTTTAGGTCATGATACCTAATACCGGTATAACCGAAATCTTAATCGCCGGAGAACGACAATTCGACGCATTTTCAGCAAAATTACCTAAATTTTCATGACCGAATGTGAAAGTATCGGAAAGTTTTATTCGGCAAAGGTAAAACATCGTTATTTAGAACCGTCGTAATAAATACGCGATTTGGACCGGTTAAGTTTTTCGCAATGGATTTTAAAACCACATTCCTGTTATTATTAGCTAATATAAATAAACTCGGAATCGAAGTCTGAAATACGACTAACTAACTTATTCGTGTTTCGAATGATGTATCTGTACCGCTCCGATTGAAGTTTAAAAACTTGTGGTTTTTTTTTTTTTGAAGCATATATAATTAAATTCGTTTACTTAATAGAACTAGAACTACGAATTTTACACCGTCGATTCGAATGCCTAATCTTAAAACACCTTTTACAGCTGTTCAACGTCGCAACCTATATAGATATAGGAAAAGAAGCGTTTCAAGTTATCGAAAAGTTTTACCATAAGTGCTAACTATACTTTTAAGCCTTCTAGCGGTTAAAATTCTGCCTTTAAAACGTGGTGTACTTTAATTACGAGATAGTTGTAAATATAATATACCTTAACTACCAGTTGATACTATACGCCATGCAGGTATTAATATTATTCCAAGAAACGAAATTTACGCGAAGCGTCTCTATTATAGACTATTGGAATGTTTTAGTAAATTACTAGTAAAACATTTATTTAAGACCTCCGGAGTAGATTAATGACAATATATGTGCGACCTTCAGCTCGATATAATAGCGTATCAAGTCCAGAATCGCCGGTAGTAGGTACAAATAGATACTAGTAAAAGTATTATAAAGTATTGAAAAGTGTAAGCGGTACTATAAACCGTTTAAGAAATCGTATAAAGTATTATTTCAGGAACTAAAGGGTATCAGGTCTAAAGAATCAGTGCTATAAATAACGGTTAGCATTATTAATAACGATTTTTACCCGTATATACTTATTTTAACCATTTTTTTTTAGTACTTACCTCAAAGTACATAAAAATTCAACACCATCATAAGCCAAAATATGAAGGAAAAATACTATTGAAAAATCTATAACAGCATTAAGTTCCCTACGGGACAGAAATAATGTCTCGAAAATATTAGGTACAAGGAACGGCTC
The DNA here is from genome assembly GCA_038502455.1 of Anisogramma anomala. Taxonomy (NCBI): domain Eukaryota; kingdom Fungi; phylum Ascomycota; class Sordariomycetes; order Diaporthales; family Gnomoniaceae; genus Anisogramma; species Anisogramma anomala. The sequence continues at coordinate 3,812,101 of JASMMZ010000009.1, forward strand.
GCGTAAAACTGGCGTTTTAGACCTCCTACTAGAGTTTAAAGTCCTAGTTTAAAAAACGAAAAACTAATGAATTAGACTATGAAGGATTGACGAATTCAAAAGGAACAATGTATCTGTAAATTTACTAAACAGTATAAGTTCATTTCGTTGAGTAATAGTACAAAAGGAAAAAAGTGAAAATATAGAGAAAAGTGATCCGAAACTTTAATCCAACTAGTGACACCAACGAAGCTAATTTTAGGATAAAAAATCCAAGCCGCCCTCGAATCCCATACACTTCTTGTATACCACATCTAAACTTTTACTACCAAATGAAACCGGCCCATCTATACTAATAATACTAGCGCCTCGACGCCGAGAACGCCTATTTGACTATAAGAACAAAAGACGTTTTAATACATTCATCAAAAACTCCTTTATTACGTAAAAGGAAATGGAGGATAGTAAATTAAGTTTAAAACTTCACCAAAAAGGTATTATTACCACCTTAAGTGTATTGTCTAAGCAGTTTACGTAGACGGAAATCACTGTTTTAATTTAATAAGGCGTTTTTCGCTTGAATAGGTTTAAATTAACGATCTATAAGGCTTACAAACTTTTTCCCCACACGCTCGGTCCATGAAGTGAAACAAAAGGCTGGCAAGCCTTATTGAAAAAAGCCGCCTTATTGTTAAAGGATACGACAACGCCAGTAACAAATATATTGAACCCCAATTTCCTGCTTTGTAAAAGGTAAACTATCTCTTGATTTTCGCGTTTTACGCCTTCTTACGCACGTTTTACGGCCTTTATATTGAGCTTCGTAATATTATATAGGCTTATATATAGTCGGAAACGCAGTTTTAAACGCCATATTTATGCCTATATTCTTACGGAGTTTCGGAAACACTACCTATTCTAAACGATTTTACGTATTATAAAACCGCTTTATGGATTCTTTAAAATTAGTGTATACCGATATAACACTTACTAAAGGCATTATAAGGAACGGCTTGAAATAGCTAACTCGATCTTCGACTCGTGTTTACTAGTTTTAACAGTATGTTTTGAAGGATTTGTACTTACGAGTATGTAAAATAATGAAATTCTAAGGTTGTATAAAGCGTAGTTTTCCGTATTTAAAGAGAGGAAGCTTTTGGATACCGGCCTGAAATAAAAACCTAAAACGTACCTCACGGAGGACCAGATAATCAACTTTAACGGCGCGACGATCACTTTTTGGAACGGAGTTTTGAACCTTGTACAAGAGGGATAATTGAATAAAGTTACCATTATTACCTTTTATAGCGTAAAACGAGTCGACGACTATAAATGTCAGCGTATACGTGGCGTTTAAGTTGTATTAGTTATATGACTAGAAACGGTATTTTACCTTTTGGTCGTCGCGTAATGTTAAACCAACCATTTAGACGATACATATAAAGTGTTTAATAAACGCCTTACGTGGAAAATATATAATTTAAAACGCAGTTTAAGATTTTTTTTCGTTAATATACGTATTGTACAGCCTTTTATTTTTATTAACGGTTACTTAGCTGATAATACTGACTACAACTTATAAATAAGATTCGTTTTCGATTTCGATAACGAAATACCGATATGTAACGAATTTACGTTTGATAAAAATATTATTTATCAAAGTTCGATGAATGTAAGCGGGTTATACGCAGTGTTTTAACCTAGAAGATTTACGGTATATTTAGAGGCTTCGATTCAGGAATCACTATAACGATAATTATCCGAATAATCGTTTTAAACCTTAGTTTAAAACTCTTCCTTTTCGTAGTTTGTACTAACTCTTTTTTTTTTTACGAATACCTATTGGAATTGGGTACCATAAATGAAAACCGCCTTGTAGTTTATATTATGTTTTTGCGCAAATTGTATAAGCGCTGAGAAATTGAGAAAATAAGATAAATCGACGGGAAATTGAACCCTACAAATATAATAACTAAGGGTGCCCCGAACAGAGAGTTAAAGGCGCTCGTATTAACAAGAACTTTTTTCGTTAATATTACCAGAAAGGGTTTACGACCATATTTAGATTAAACATTCCGCGCTTTATATTCTTTTCTTTTTTTACACAATTGTGCTCATTTTGAAATTTTATCGCTTTTTGGATCCGGTATTCATACCAATTTCACAGAATTTTCTCTGTTTGTATTTAAAATTTACACTGATTTTACAGAATTAATCTTTATTTGAATTTACCATTTCAACCGATTTTATAGAATTTTCTCTATTTAGATTTATTATTCTCACCGCTTTTGATATTTATTACTTGCTATTTTACGATTTGCGACTTTTCCAAATGCATTTTTACTGCTTATTTGTTATTTACGAAAAGTTTTTTTCGTGAAAAATAATTACATTACTGTGTAACAAACTGTATTACAGCCGGGTATTCCGGCCCAGTAAAAATGAGCAGCTTTTCGCTGTTGAAAGGAGAGGGAGAGGGCAGCATCACGTCCCTATTATCCCCCTCTTTACTGCCCTAGTCCTTAGTATTAGATCTACCGCCATTACCGTTATCGATGCCGCTATCGGTTTTACCGAGGGGGTGGCTCCGCGCCTTAGGCCATATAACCTTATGTAGAGGCTCATGGGGGTCTTTACCCTCCTTACGGTGACGCGCGATAACGTCGTCGAACTCGCCTGCGTAATATATGCATAAGCTCCGCTTTCAGGTGAAGATAACAGTTGTCGTCTCCTTAGTCCGCCAGTTAACGCCTATTAGTAATTAATATAGGTTTATTTTGGTTATTTGTAAAAGTAATTTCTTTCAATAACGTCTCAAGTAATTTATTTATACTAGTGAAGGATTTGTGTTCGCGGTTAGAACTATAAGTTTGGAGTAAATTTACTATAAAAACAGAGGGCGCGTAATACTGCCTCGGCTTATAGCCTTAGGACTACCGGAACAGGGGCGTATTCATTACCAATATGATCTTAATGGTAGTAATAAACCAACAGATCCCTGTTCTAATAGTAATGGCTAATAAATTTACCTGCGGCTACGAACGCGATATACGGTATATATGGAGTATTTATTAGTAGCTCGGGGTTAGATACTCGAGTACGCCGTTTCAATGCCTTACGCATTAAAGAGATCTTGTAACGTACCTTGGCGATACGTAGTTCGAGGCGGCGAAAGAGGTCGGCCTCGATAACCTCGTCTATGTAGACGTTAATATAACGAAATATACGAGGGAAATTAAAGATATGAATCGAATTATAGCTTTGCTAGGCTACTCTTACGGCAGGGGGGGGGGACGTCCCACGGATAAAGGGGTTTTTACTCATAGGGAAAGGATAAAGTTTATAACTTTAAAAGCCTTTCGCTCTACCCTCTAGGGGTTAGGAGAAAGGGGGGAGGGGGAGAAGAGAAGAAAGGGGGTAGCGGCTTTAGTGACGACGGCGGCGGAAAACGAGGCGAATATAAAGGAAGGGATTAATAATATCATGTTAAAGGACGCAGGGCTGGGGAACGGCAGTGGCGGGATTAGTGGTACAGTGGATTACGGTAACAGCCGCTTTTTTACATTTGGGTTTACGTATCAAATGGCGCCTAAGGCACCTGTTTTTACACGGCATTTATTTACGGACGAAGTTGATATATGATAATTAGTTAAGTAACCTATTTATCAAAGCGGTTCAAAATGGATAGTTGGAATTGTAAATCAAGTTTACATATGTTATTAAACTAGTTAGGACTTACGTTAGCTATAGGTATGGGCTGTTAAAGGGGAAAGAAAAAGAGGTTTTACTTAAACCGATAGCGATTTTTCCTATATTGACTCTAAAACAAGTGATACCGTAATTGCACTTATGTAATTACACCTTTATAGCACCTACGTAATTATACATTTATAAGGACTTATAACAAACGCTATAGATAATTATAACGCTACTGATTATCTAACAAACAAGGACTTTACTATAATTATTACCGTAGCTAAAAATTGCTAATTCAAACCTCTATAATCTATATCGTAAATACTATTATTACTAAACTACTAATACGAATTACGTTATAAATTATACTATCATTATTCAACTACGAATATGGATTGAGTTACAAATTACATTATTATTACTAAATAACGAATACGAGTCGCAATATAAAAAGAAAAGATTGCCTGTATAGATATTACCATATATCCTTATAGTTAGTAAGTGGCCACGTTGTAAAGTATACCTTTGTAAGTTTATGATAGCATACTACTTTATAAGGTGTATTCCAACAAAGTGTATAATAGCGTGCCAATACATAGAAGTAGCATTTGAAAAGCGTATAGTAGCGTGTCACTGCCTAAAAGTAGCATCTGCAAAGTATACAGTGAAGTGCCACTGCCCAGAAGGGAGATTAGCAAAGTGCATGGTAGAGTGCTACTGTCTGAGTGAGATGTTATAACCTCTTACCTGTGACATGCAATCTCCGAATACCTCTTCTTTCTTCTATAACTTAGCTTTACTACTACAATACCAATCTTTCAAATTACTCTTCTATTACGTTAACATATAAAGACCTTACTTGTAATAAGAAAATTATACCGCGCCCTAAACTATTAATAAAGACAAAATCATTTGGCGACTAAGGGAATAACCCTATGAACATAATATTGAAAAAAAACAAAAGAGTTCTTACGAAAATGAAATTATCGACAAAGAAATTAATGATTTTAATATTATAAAACATGAAAAAAAAACTCGATATATCTATGAATATCACAAATATAACATATTATAAATTAATTTTAAAAATTCTTTAGCTAAAAACTATAAATCTTTGAATCGATTTGAGTACTGGTGAGATATTTCAGGAAAATCGGATTACCTGGAAAAGAATTATAATTAACAGCGTAAATCCGAGTTAAGTTTTTAATGATAGCCGAATATAGTAAATTAAGTGTTTTGATAAACTTGAATATACCTTTACAAAAGGACTTAACAAGGTTGGCAGATAAATTGAAAAGTGTTTGATTGTTCTACAAATGTTTGAAAGAGACGAAAACAAATCTAAGTTATAAATGGATAGTACTCCATATAAAGACGAGAATTTATATAGGTATACCTTTATAAAAAGACGTAATTGGATAAACAAACGGATAGAAAACAATTTAATAATTTAGTAAACCCCTCGATAATAAGTAGGAAACAAATCAAAATACAATACGAAAAAACAGTAGTTACCAATGCATTTGATAAATAACGTGGAGTAAAAAACAACTAATAAATTTAAAAATATTGAAAAGGAATATCACCACTTCATATATGTATTTTGAAAAGAATTAATTACGGCTTAACCCAAATATACGAAATACGATTATAAAATACCCCAATAAAAAGTAACGATATGAAAATTTCACAAAATTCACGAAATTAATAAAGGATAACTGAAGGCACGTCGAGAATACCTCAAAACAAATCGAAAAGATGGATAAATAAAACCCTATAAATCATTAACAGGATATCCAGTTATCTTTGTATTAAAACAAACTGTAGATATTATTATATATCACTATAGATAGTATATTTAGGTGGCAGTACATCACGCTGCAAGATGCACTCCTGTAGCGTGCATGATAAACGTGACACGCTGCAGATTGCACTTTCAAAGTGCATCATGCATGGAGCGGTCTAGAAGGGGCGTTCCAGAGTGGTATGCTCTGGGTGAGGGCTTATAAGCCCTTACCTGTGGCGTGTACCTCTGGATGCTTCTTATTGTAACACTCATCATCTTTTATTTTAATGTACCTTCCTTCTTCTACTATTGCCTTTACGGGTACGTATTATATTCTTTTCTAAACTAATTAGTAGCCGACAATGTCGACTACAGATAGCCAAGGAAAGAAGAGACAGACACAAGTTGAATACCTATAGCGGGATGCTGTAGCGGTCCCGACTGCCTGTTCTTTAATACTACGACTTATAAGAACTATACGGGAGTGTAGAATTACGCTGGAGCACCGAGAAACCCGAAGCGTTACAAGACTATAAGATCCGGAGTGAATTTAAGAAGAACAGCCCCGTTCCGTCAACCGTCAACTTGCATTAGTGCTCTGAACGAGAAACCCGGGCCCTTTTTGAAGAGCGTCCTATCACGCACCAGGCTATGCAAGCCAAAACCACCAAGTTTCGGAACCTTCTATTAGGACCTATCAGAAAAGAAGTCACCTTTCTTTTAATAGTGTAAACAACTGAAAGAAAACATCAACAGAGCCCCGAGAACAACATCCGGAACGCCTCCATAATCACTCTTGCATTTATGGCTCCTACAAAAATAAAGCACGCCGGAAAGCGTATTGGAAACGCTCCAACCCACGCCAAGCACTTTGGATTACGTATTCGAAGCGAAGGCTACCACCACCGCTTTATTTAACAACGCCAATGGGGAGGTCATATGACCTAAGTCGCTATAACTTTTAACTTGCGAAAAAAAGAAAGAATTTTTTCCTAGACCGATATTATACACTACTATCATTACTGAATTACGGAACCGATGTTATACACCACTGTTATTACTGGATTACGGGACAAATGTTATATACTACTATCATTACTGGATTACGAATACGGGCTGCATAAAGAAAGAAAAAAAGATTGCCTATATGGATATTATTATATATCACTATAGATAGTGTATTTAGGCGGCAGTGCATCACGCTGCAAGGTGCAATCCTATAGCGTGCACAATAAACATGACACGCTGCAGATTGCACTTTCAAAATGCATTATGTATAAAGCAGTTTAGAAGGGGCGTTCCAGAGTGGTACGCTCTGGGTGAGGGCTTATAAGCCCTTACCTGTGGCGTGCACCTCTGGATGCTTCTTCTTGTAATACAAGAATCTTCAATTATACTTCAATACCAATCATTCTGATTACTCTTCAAAGATCTTATGTTCACGTGAACCTTATAGGCTTGAAACCTTACCGACACAAACAGTAAACTTCGACTTTACATAAATTACAAATAGCTTTACGATATTACAATTCAAACAAGTATCCGTCACATTGAATTGAAAAATCATAAGACATATTTTAACGAGCAATATAATTTACAGAGTTAGATTTTCAAAACATATATAATCTAATCGGTATAAACTAGGGAAAGTAGTAAAAAACAGTGTTTCAGATACTTCACGGACACTACAAATACTTAGTAAGGACTTTTAAACTTATTGATACACCCGCTTCCATTCAGGAGATATTTAACTAGTTTTCTTACGAAAAGAAGGACATTTTCGTTATCGCCTACCTCGACGATATATTAATATACTCCCAGGATGTTAACACAAACCCATAGAACGGTAATGAAATATTACAAGAGCTATAAAGTAATAAACTTTGAATCCAATCGAAAAAAGCTTTCTTTACGTACAACAAGTCGATTACCTCAGATATACCATCATACCAGAAAATATGAAAATATAGAAAACCAAAGTAAAAACACTAATTAAATAGCTAAAGTTCAATGACGATGAAGACTTTAGGGTATTTATCGGATATATGGACTTTTACAAGTAATATATGCGGGATTTTGGAGGATTTGGTATCCTAATTACGGAATTTACAAAAGAATACAACATATTTAAATAGAACTTTAATGTAGGGGAAACCTTCGACACGCTTAAAAAGTACTTTGCAAAGAAACCAATCCTATGAGACGCAAACCTAACGAAGCCTTTTGAAATGGAAATGAATACCTCGGACTTCGCTCTCGGCGGTCAATTAGGATAAAAAGACAGTAAATTTTTTTTTAAACTTATTGAAAACTTCTTACAAAATCTCCAAGCACCAGAACTAAATTAATATATTAATAATAATGAACTTATCACTATTATTAAGGCACACAAAAATTAAAAAGATTACTTCATCAACTTAAAGAATCCGATTATGGTATATACGGATTAAAAATTGAGTATAATTTACGATAACTGATACTTTTAATCGTCGACAAAATTAATAATCCGAATTTCTTTCATAATTCAACCTTCAAATTATTTACCGTAAAGGAACGAAAAACGGCAAATTCGATACCATTAACCGACAATCGGACTACGAAAAACAGAAAAAATCTCAAGAACAAATAATTTTTACTATCGATGCTTAAAGGAATTTTCATTATGAAAATAGAAAACTAAATGTAACTCTAACAATTATACCAAAAGTCGGGGACCCCAGTAATATACCAATCCAGAAACAAGATAACTTTATTGATAAAATCCATAATGCACCGGCATATGAACACTAAGGAACTATAGCGACATTCTATCGAATGAAATAGATATGAAATCTCCAGAACCTTAAACGACGTATGAAACCGATACTTAGAAATTGCAACAACTAAAAAAGAAAAAGAATAAAAAATAAAAAATATATAAACCTTGAAACTTACTTTCAGTACCTAACTCCGTATAATTATCTATTAACCTAATATTTATTATTGAGCTATTAATTTTATAAAAACACATATATAAATCAATATTCGATAGTATTTGGGTAGTAGTTCACAAATCGACCAAATATACATACTTTAATTTGTTTACAGACTCGTAATATGAAAAGGTTAACGTACATCTTTCTTAAGGAAATTCTCAATAATTACGCAACATTAGAAAAAATGATTAGCAATGAAAACAAACTCTTCACTTCAAATTTCTGGAAATCACTTATAACGTAACACGGATCAAAAAAGAAAATAAACCTAATATACCATCCTCAAACAGACGGATAAAAAAAATGAATTGACCAAATTATAGAACAATACCTATGGTTTTACCTTAACTATAAGCAAAATGACTAATTTAATGTTTTATCAATGACGTAATTCATATATAATAACGTAAGTATATTTACGACTAAACAATATCGTTTTTGCTAAAATTACATAAAAGAGCTATAAGCCTATTACGATAAGATTATCGGACTCAAAGTTCCTAAAACGACGCAGAAAATCAACAAGAATTCAAGGAAAGCTAAGATGAAATTTAATAATTATTTAACTTCATTGAAAGGAATAGTCAATACGCAAATCGTAATAAAATTAAGAAACCAATCTACAAAAAGGGAAATAAATTGTATCTTTTTTCGACGTAACATTGAAACCAAACAACCTAATAATAGATTCGATTATAAAAAAATCGGACCATTCCAAATTTTACGAAAACCTTTAAACGTCAGTTACGAATTTTTATTAACTTGAACTATAAGGATGAATCTTTTTTTATATTACACTTTTCGAACTAACAGTAGTAAATATCTGATAAAACCAAAACACTATACTCGAAAATTCCGAATCAAAATATGAAGTGAAACGTATATTCAATCGTGGAAATGATCACCCGCAATATTTTATCAAATAAAAATGATAATATTGGAGTAAAAATATATTAAAACCAAACCAAACACGTAGTATACGTTAAGTGGAAAATCTAAAAATACCACAAAAGAACCTTATATTAAAAATAGCTGAAAACCCTGCTGAGATTGAAATTTAACACCTCCACGAAATAACGGAATCTTTCACTTACTAAAATAAAGAGCCGAAATATTCCTAATATCAAAGCCTCGAAAAATAAACATCGAACACCTTAATAAACCATTAAAAACTTTTCGAACTACCAATAGGCGTTAGAACAATATTACCAAACGTCTTATCATCCAGAAACCCAAACCAGTTAGCCACGGTATTTTTTTACAACAAGAAAATTCCAATCGAGTACTTTAAAGTTCAAATTTACAACTTCGGCAAACTTTTCAGTTACTAGTTCGTAAACCGTCTCAATAGTCTAACTAAACTCCTCTTTAGCAAAACCTTTATGTACTAGATTTAAACCCTTTTTTAAAAAAAAGCGTTTTTACTTTTTCAAAAGAAATTACCGAAATAAAAACTCATTTAGATGAAGTTATATTTCTATTAAACGTCTTTCCTTTTCAAGTTCGCGAACTATTTAAATGCGAAAGCTTATCCATAATTCGTGATACTAGAAAGAGTTGGAAAAAGAGTCGAAATTCAAAATACAAATAACTTATAAAAAATAACCGGTAGATGAAAACCATTACAAAAAAAACTGCGTATGTTATATTACGTGTAACTCTTTATACTTTTACCATTTAACAATTAATACTTTCCTTAAAATAAGGAGAATACGGTAAAACTTTGTTACCGTATAGCTTGATAAAAGATTTTTTTTAAATAAATAAGATGTTGGAATGGTAGTAATTTAAGTGCAGGCAGTCAACTTTAATTACAGTAAAGTTGACTATACTAAACTGCAAATTAAGTGAATTGTTTTGTTTGAGCCTACAGTATTGTTTCAAAAGAAGTTACAGTATGCAGCTACTTTACACTAGGGCACTGGTCAATAAATTGACCATACAAATTACTGTGTAGACCAGCTAGCGGTCTGCCAAACCTAAAACATTACGTCTACCACTTGACCACGCAATACTAATGTCACTTAGACTAATCTAATCGACAACGTTGTAAAGTCTAAAGCTATACCAACGTTAATCAGTACTTATAAGATTAGGAACAAATAAGCTAAATAAATAAATAAATAAAAATTCTGGTTACGCTTTACGTTAAGAACGGCGGCTAAGTAAAAGAAAGATCTTTGCGAAAAGACCTTTACTAGTATTACGCTAGACTATAACGACAGGAAAATAGAGAAGACTTTAGGTTATGCTAGTCCATAACAGAAATTTAAAAGTAAGCGAGGGTATCGTTACTTGAAAACATGAAGAAATCTTTACGAACCTTTTTTAAAGACGTTAAAATTAACTGTCAAAAATCTCAAAGTTGGGCAAGTTAGAAAACGGCTAATTTAGTACTACTACAAGTGCTATTACTATAAAAACGACCAAATTCTACGGCCAAAAAAATAAACAACTTTCCATCTTTACCTATAACAAACGACCTCTGACTTTATCTTTGATACCAAGTTTTCCCTTTAATTTACTCTTTTTACTTCCCCTATGACAATTTAATCGTCAGAATCGATGTTTGAATCGAAAACACCAAGTCGCGCCGAAAAAGTCACGTCGCGCAACCTAACGCCAAGTCGCTAAGTTTCTACACGACTTTATACCAAAACATCAAGTCTTACGTCCCACGACAGCAAAAACGTCAAAATGGCTATCTCCAACGCCTATTTTAAGGCTATTATAGACCCCACCAAGGAAAAAGTAATCGAAGCCTTTGGACTCTTTTTCACCAACCATTACGATAAAGAACTCCAGGGGTTTTATATCAACAAAACCTTATGGAAAGACATCTGGTTAACTTTGTTAGCTATTACATTGTCGACCAAAATAACGGCGAAAAGTTTGACCGTGATAATCGTATTTTCCGAAATTTTAGTTACATCTTCAATGATTAAGCTATTAACATGTAGAAAAGGGTTTAAAAGAGTATCGAGTAAAAGCTAAAGGCAGAATTAAAGCCATAAAGAATTTACGTGCCAAAAAAAAAAGCTTCATCAAGTTGACAAAACTCCTTTTTATATTAACTCAGTTTGAATAATTTCCTTAAGTCCTACGACCCAAAGGAAAAGGTTCTTGAAAACCTTAATGCCCTTATAAGCGATTTAAGAGATCTCTCCTTTACCTCTAGCTAAGTTAAACCTTTTCGTGTGCTAGCTATAAGTAACTTGTTAACCTACTCGGAAATTTAGCCCCTTTATGTAGTAACGTGAAGTACGCCCTTAGTAGCGAAAGGGCGCGTAAAACAATGGCCGCCAATACTGCCAAAGTAATTGAAGTCGGCGTTTTAAACCAGTTAATTAAGCAAGATCATAATTTCCCTTAAAACTTTTAAGCCCTTATTCTCTCCTAGTCCTTTAATCGTTTTATTCCTTCAAAGCATTTATAAAGATGATTTGCCTACATACGTGAACCCACCATAGGTCTTACCATAAGACTTTATCCCTCGGGTTGAGAGTTTGACAATTACTCTTAACATATTATTTCGAAGGTTTTAAAGATTAAAATGTAAAGAAATACTTTGAATAAAAACTAAAATAACTATTGCGACCTGCCCCTAAAATATATCAAGATTGTTAAAATTAATTACAAGCTTTTTATGGACTTCTCCAAAGTATGAAACGATATAGAAAAGTATAACGGAAAGCCTCATAACCTCCTCTACACAAAGATAATACCCTTTTTGAATATCTGCAAGTAAATAGAGGTTTCTCCTTCAGGTTTTCACTCACTATTTCCCGAAATCTTCATAGGGTACGCCAAAGACTACTATCTAACCTTCCTAAACCGAATAACCACATTTCGCGAAGTTTACGATGGTATAAAAAGTTACTTCGAATACGTCGTCTACCTTACCAAATACTATACATATTAGGCTACGACGAGTTGAATTACGATAATAGCGAAAAATAAGGGAAGGAAACACAAATGAATGTGTTAAATAGAATATTGAATAAGCTAATATTATGTAAGTAAGTAATAGTGAAAGCCTACATTAGCGAAACCACACTTCGCGATCAGGTACAGGTAGTAATTACTTGCGTTAGCGAATTCGAATACACCTTATAACGCCTGGATACCACTTACGAAAGCTTTTTTAGCCAGTTACGCCCTTCGCTTGTAACTATGATGGCGCCCATACTAAACTCATTTGGTATATACCCCTAAACATAAAACTTCCTTAACATGGATAAAGAAGATCTTACGGTAGTTAATTACATCGACCGTAAATACGGGCGCCCTTAACGCATAAAGTTTAACCTATCGACCTTAGAAGGAAGTTAATACCTACATCAATATGAATAAGGTTAAGATTCTAACGAACCTATTAACCGCAAAAACTACTGTCGTAATAATGGTAAGAGATGTCAAATTTATAGCAAGTTTGGCTATTAGTTAATTTCTTTCCCCCTCCCTCCGTCGTATCAAGAGAAATACCAAAAAGGTAAAAGATAAAATTTAGTTCCCTATTACTTTTCAATGAGACTATTGCAATTGAATCGAAAATTTTAAAGGCAAGGAGCCAATAAACAAAAATAATCGCCTTAGGTAAATTAAGTAGTATAAAGAAATTATTCCTAACGCGGCTTAGTAACTAGTCGAATATGTCTTCGTATACTGTTTGCGCGGTAAAAACCCTTACCTTTGCCCTAATCAAGCTCTTAACCCTTTATATACCTTAAAGCTCCACGATCATCATGCGAATTATACGATTGAAGGTATAATACTAGACACAGGTGCAATAAAATACTGAATAGGAGGCTATTCACAATATGTGACACTGTGGAGGAAAAGAATTACGGTTACTAAAATTAATTGTACCGATACTGGCAAGGTTAAAGATAGCTTCAAATTAGGCGAGTAACTATCGTTATCAGGGATAACAGTAGTTTAAACTATTATTAGGTCAATTACATTTCATATTTTCAAATTCCTTACCCTTTTCCTTTTTCATTTAGAAGATTTAAAGACCATTGGCATTAATGTTATCGTTAACATCAACGAGCTAATTAGAAACCGTTAGAGATTTCCCCTTACATTTAAACAGGGGTACCTATAATTCATTTTTAAGGCCTAAAGACAGTGGTATTAAACCTAACGGGGTTAGAATTACGCCAACTACACCAGTGATTCAATTACCTAACCATTAATAGGCTATACAAAGTCTTAGAATCCGTAAGGTATAAAGATGTGGAATACTTTACCATAAAACCCATTAAAATGTTTTGTCATCACTATTAAACATATATCTAAGCATCATCAAAATTTAATTTTATACTAAAAGACGATAAGAAATTTGAATATAAGGGTTTTATCGATGTGTTTTACTTGGATAAAAAGCCTATCCTTTACGATTTTAACTTTGTAACCTTTTTTACGGAGCCAAGTTTTTAAAGTTTCTTTTAGCAAAGAATACTTGGAAAACGCTAAGGATATTATGGATTAATACGTACCTAAGCCCACCTGATGTCGTTGTTCACGATACCAGCACCAACTTTACGGCGGCGAAATTCCAGGAACATATTAGGATAATAGATATCGAGTGCAAACAAGTGTTTATAAAGACCTACTGAAGTATTGTAAAAGTTAAGAGTGCACAAATCCTATTTCGCCGAACGTATAACACTCTTACTCTGAAAATTAAAAGCTTTACGAATTTGCTGGCATGTTTTTAGATAAAGATAAAGGGCCTAAAGAATACTATAGGCCCTAACGGTCTAGCGTTAACGTTATTAGTGTTCAAAACGTACCTATGCCTAACGAATGAATCCCCGCCATTGGCAAATACCTAAAAACGAGCGGCGGCCTACGGCAAAGTACTAAAAGAAATACGAAAGGAATTGGAACGCCGCCGAATTAACGATACCCTTAATACTAAAAACGGCCCCACAACAATTCGAGTGCTTGTGCTGCCGTTTTGAAATAAAGTTATTGTGTAATAGAAGCCGGGTAAATGAAAAGATATATATAAAACCGTAAGTATCGCTAACTTTAAAGTAATTATTAAAATTGATAACGGTCCTATAACTTTTCCTACCATTTAAGTTGAGCCGCATGTTAGGGCTATGAATGATAAAAACCCATAAGTTAAGCAATCGAATGAATAAAAACCTTTTCCACCCGTTATCAATAAGCTGATGAAACGCCGCTGACGCGAAAAACTCCCGAAAAAGAGAAACTTTGAAGAGGAGGAATACATACCGGGTCAAATTTACAATACTACTTGAGTAAAATGGGAAAGAAAAGAATAACGAAGACTTAGAATGAAATTTCCGAGCATAAAGTATTATCAAAACCTTTGGTAAACCTTTTAGAAAAAGCGACAAGATTAAGATTAATAATTTACTAATTAGTGTGGTTATATAATTCGTATCAAAGACCGATTTAAACCTTTGAAACCTAAATAGAAAATTTTTTAGGTCGAGTATTATTTATGAGATTAAAGTTAAAACTATGTGACAGGTATGTCAAAATAACGCTTAATCGCTTCAAGATATGGTAATAAAAGTAAAAACAGGATTTTTATACAATCAACAACAATTCAAAAGATCAGCCAACGCTTAATAGTTATTTTGGCAGAAACTTTATCAGCTAAAACTAAAGGAAAGTTTATATTTAACAGCCAAAACATAACTTAAGACTATACGTAATTAGCAATAGATTTACAACGAATTGTACTATTGGAATTTCTATAGGAACTACGGCCTATCTATCCTTTAAAATCGGTAATGTTATATATTAAGCCATTATATGGATCAACTACATTAGGAGTTTACTGGTTTTAAACCTATTAATCGTACTTCGAATCACAGCTAGGTATAAAGTCTTCAATCTATAATCTGTATTTACTGGTAACGAAAAAGAAGAACTTCGGCCTAGTAGGTATGTAAATTAACTATACTCTTTTAATTTAAATGACTAGCATCATAGTATCGGAATAATAAGAGATTAAAGACTTTACGCTTTGAGATTGTAAGCCGGTTGCGATGTTGATGAAAAGTAGTCAAATTAACTTTAATGAATTATTAATTCTTATGCTTGGTATTAATACCTGTTTTAGCTTTCTATAAATGGGTCAAGAGACTAATTTGGTCATAATCAATAGGACTAACATAGCTAAGGCTTAATGGTACCTCAAACAACGTACTCATTGAAAGCTATATTACTATACTATACTAATCAAAGGCTTTATACAACAAATTTACCGAGGTATAAGTATAAGACCCGATAAGTGAAGACTTTGACCGGCTAAATAGGAGTTTCTTATAGCAAATGAGAAACCTTGACTGAGGCATTAAAAGAGTTTTAATCGACTTGTCGAGGTTTAAGTTAATGATTTTTACGAATAGGTTTTTTACAAACAATACTGACCTATCCTTACGGATTAGCTTTTTAATAACCCTCGTTAATAAGGAGAGGTGGAAAGACCAGTTTAGCGGTATAGGCAGACTAATTCACTAGACCATTGTTAAATATAAGAGGATTACACAAAGTATGCTAGCTTTAAAGGTTTACGGTATAATAACAGGCTTTGATGTACGCATAGTATTATGGAAAACCCTGAACGTTATCACCAGGCAACTGGAAATTCTTCCTATCCCGGTGGTGAATTATACCGAATCAAAAAGCATGTTCGAATATCTTCTGAAGCTCGAAACCACCAGTAAAAAACGCCTTATAATCGATGTAATAGCACTCTGCGAAGTCTACAAAGGGAAGGAGATTAAGAAGTTCCAGTAAATGAACAGAAAAAACAATCCCGCTAATTCTATAACGAAAACATCGCCAAATAAGGCCCTTAAAAAGTTAATAAATAGAAATAGGAAAATTATACATATCGAGAACTACGTTCATAAGTTACCTGGAAAGCCTAAATTACGTGATGGCGGACAAAGATGTGTTAACAAATTAGAAAACTACCAAGGAATTATTAATGACAACTTATTTGAATAACACGGCTAAAGTAAAATCTAGCCTAGGTCCATGGCGAAAAAAACGTTCTATAGAAGTCGATAAAGTCGTAATTTGAAGCCACAGGGTAATTGATAGAAATTAGAGTCAATTTAAGTGTAAATGAGTACAATTCTTTGTAAAGATCAATTGAAATTAACACGGATTTGATTAGTTGACGAGGTCGCAGTTTAGCGCCTACCAGGAAAGATTGTTTAACTACATCAATGTATGTATACAAACTAAAAAGCCACCAATGTTGGAATGGTAGTAATTACAGTGGCAACTGTAAAAATTTCAGTGCAGTAAGTCAACTTTACATACAGTAAAGTTAACTATATTGAATTACAAGTTAATTTTTTTATGGGTCTATTATATCATTTACAAAGTAAATATAGTATACGCCTAGTTGACACTAGGGAACAAGCCAAGAAATGAGCCATACAATTTACTATGAAAACCAGCTAGCGGTCTTCCAAACCTTAAACAATATATACACCACTTAACCACACAATACCACTATTACTTCAACCAATCGAATCGACAACGTTGCAATGTTTAAAGCCCTACCCATACAAGACGTTTTTAGAATAACTAGGAGAAAACGTTAAAGAATTCTATAAACGAAAATCTTTAACTTAACGGGACATTCCGAATTAAGAAGGTATAGTTTAGCGGAATAAATGAGGAATTATTGCTCAAGAGATAAGAAAAAAAACTTACCAGAATTTTTCGGGACGAAAGACTTAAAAAAAGATAATGTTATAGCCTGAAAATATTGGTGGGTAACAAAATAAACCAGCGGACAGTTACAATATCGAAAACCTGACTTCCAATACATCAGGCGAAACATTTCTTAAGTTATCCACGGATTAAATAATCCCTAAGGGTCAATATCGACTCTGAACTACCAGTACTTACCAAACCTTAGTAAATACCGATTAACACCGATAAAAACCAATAAGTATTAATGGACTAAAATGAGCTAGAACCAAAGGCGTATAAAGACACGGATATATAAGGATACAGTTATTACCAGTTACATAGCATTTTCTTTATAGCTCTTCAGCTGTAAATCTAAGTATTCAGTCTACCCTAAATAGACTAACAGCTATTGATTATCACTGGCACAAACCGGAGTCGATATTGTTCACTCAGCATCCCTGATACCTTCTTGATAACATAAACCCTATGCCACTTTCTATGTATTTCCGGGTATTAAGTGTGACAATTACAATAAGGTAAACTAAAGCACGAAGGTTTATAAACCATATTACTAATATAAACTTAGGTTTACCAAACCAAGTCGTTATATTATTACCTCGTATTTGACCATCTGTAATGCCTTTGTTAACCTATCGTCTAGTTGTTTATTCGTAGAAACCCATTTGATTTGTATTGTATCACGTTCCATTTTGTCCCTTGAAAATTATTTTCAAGGGGAATACATTAAGTACATTGATAATATTTAAGGCTTCTAGTCAACATATTAGCTCCTTGTTTATTATAGTATATTTTAATGATAATAAAATACGTAACTATATAAATTTGTTTTGTATCCAGACATTGTTCCAAGTAACCCTTATTATTGACGCTCTTTAAGTATCCATGGAAGAGAAACATAATCTAGATTTTCATTTGGATACCAATTGACCGTGCTATTAACAATCTAAACTATGTATCCATTGGTAAACTTTTTAATTTCCTTATCCCCTCTTTGGTCGGAATCATACCAGCCGTTAATTTGAAGATTTTTATATTGATAATAATATATGCTAAAGTATATGGCGTTTCAATAGGGATATAATGATACCTTTTTACCACTTATTTGTAGCCTATAGTTTTTGTATTATCTAAAGAATTTTAAAGCGTAATTTATAAATGTAATGTTTTTATGCAAAACATTATTGCAAAGCATGAGAGTACTGATATGAGGAAAGCAATATCCGGCCTAATCTGAAATATTATATAGCCAAAATCCCTAACATTCGACTCATACTTTGTATTATATAATATATCAGTCTAATCTCTATATAGCATGGTATGATTGAGTGATTTAGTAGCGATACTGGTGTAGGCCAGACGTCTGCTTAATTCATTTACTATGGAGTCTAATAACCTTTGGATATACGTATTTTATGCTAAAATAATCATGTTTATACCCGTATTCCTAAAAAGAAGTACCCCTAGGAAGTACTCTGACTTTTTCAGGTCCTTATAATTGAAGTAATACCCGATATCTATATTCAAAGTCATGACAGTTTTTCGGTTAACGTATATAATGAAGAAGAAGTTAACGTAAAGATGAATGATAAGTGAGTAGTGATAATCAATATATACTGTATTGTTAAAGTTTAACCTTTTAAACTTGAGGGCATCGAATATTTCCCTTAACTGTTTTTATTATTATTTTGAACATTGTCAATTACGTATAAATAGGCGAGTAGCTTGAAGATTTGATTAATTGTAAAATCAAAACGAATATTATTTTCCTTTCAATGTTCTAAAAAAAGTGTTTAATGGTATTTTGAATCTCAATTAACACCAGATTTTCCAGTTGACTATTTAAAATGGCAGAATCAATGTCAATTTAGTCGATTTCCTTGCCATAGCAAGTAGCTAAGATAACAAGGATTTTTCAAATGCAGAACTTTGTTATAGCGGTAAAGGTTTTAGTATAGTTAACATCATAATTTACTGAAACCTTCATATAACGATAATGATTTTGTACCCTTGATCTAACTTTTGAAATTAGTTTTAACTTTAGTAACCTCTCTTACGGTAAGGGCATAATAGATAATATCCCTGTTAACGGCCTTAAGAACCTTGAGGGATAGAAAACTCTGTATTTCACTATAGAGGTCTTTTTCCAGTATTCAGTTTCTGGGCTCTCTAAGGATTTCTTCATAATCAATTATTTCCCTTACTTACTAACTAAAAATATTAACCAAACCAAGTTATCGCTAAAAATAATATCTACTAACAAATTTTCCAACAGGCTATTTGCTATTTTCATTGCTATTTAGCATATAATTCTTTTTAACTTAGAGTTTAGAGCTGCCGTGGCAGTACTATAAGGAATATCAAACTCGATAGTATTTTTATCCCATACCATAAATTTACGGCGTCTCGTAATAATCCTTTCAAAAAGCATCGGGCTTAAAGTGTTAACGATCTTCCTAGTCGAGTTCCTTGGCCAGTCTGACAAGTAGATATTAAATATATATTGAAATTTCATGATTTCAGAAAACTGCTTCAAAAAAATCCCCTTTCTACTTTTCAATCAGACTTTCAACACTTTACTCGTCTTATTAAGTATATATGAACGATAACGGTAAAGCCTGGAATAAAAACAAACTCAATATTAGGTCTGTAATTCTCATGTTCTTTTACTTTATCCTCATGAACCTTATAAGGCATGGTATACTTGATTCTACTCCTGTTATTAACTATTAAGTTTTTCATACCAACATTTATTTGGAATAGGTAAGGCTACAAGTAGTATAGCACTTTTCCTGCAACGGTTAATGTCCGCATATTTTTCAAAATATCCTTATAAAAGAGTTTAAAAATCACATTTTCTTTAGTGGTATAATGTTAAAAAAAGCTTAAGGGTAAATACCTAATTAATAAATATCTTCCTAATTAAAGAGTTAACAAGTTCGTTACCTTCGTCGATGATCAAAAGGTTTATAATAAACCTAAAATGTTCTATAATCTTGTTTAGCATACAATGAACGGCTTTTAGTTCTTTATCAAGTGATATAATAGTTATATTACAACCTCTAAAGCTATACTGAACCTCAATTGTCATCAAGCTATGGTTTTCGCCTCTTAAACCAACATGTATTTCCGAGAAGCTGTTAAAGGTCCAAATGAACCCTCCTCTTTCTAGAATTCCGTATTGAAATCTTGGTCGCTATCGAATACTCTTGAAAAACTAACAAGAAAACACAAATAATTTCGAAACATTTCTCTTCCCAATCCTTCTTAAAGCTATCCAACAACTAAAGTAATTCTTTACTTAACTTGAGGCTAATATAACCAATACTAATAGGCTGAGGGGAAATATCAAAAGATTTTATGAGAACTGTAACGATATAGTTGAAAAAGAACTATTATCTAATTTTAATTATGGTATAGTAGCTAATCATAGTAGCGACTGTTTCCTCTATTTGTAAATTAAACAAAAAGTTTCTAACCCTAATAGCTAATTAATAAAGCTTTAATAGGCTAATCAGCTTTATAATACACTTAAAGCATTGAAAACAGTTTCGAAGGGTTAGAGTACTATAACTATAAAATTTATCAAATTGAACTAATATTTATACTGTCCATTATTCTACAAGTTAAACCACCCCGCCATTTATTTGTAATCTAGCGTAGTTTTCGACTGAAATTTCTTCATAAAAAAACATGAATAATTTTTTTTCGTCGTTGATAACATTGAATAATAAAACTGAATCAACTTTTCAAAAATTTCGAAACTAAAGTTTATCAATTGTGAAATAATGTAATAGTGTTAAAAAAGGAGGAAAATTAATAAGATTCAACGTTAAGTTTTCATGGTTTACCATTGAAAGTGGGGTTTATACGGCGGTACTATCCACTTTTGGCACGGTTTTCAATTGGTTGTTTCGGTGGACTAAAGTGAAAATTGAGGCCTTTAACGTAAAAAGTAGAGACTTTAACGTTAAAAGTGAAAAATTGAACATTGAAAGTATATAACTTGAAGCGAAAACCCCCGTGAAAAATATAGCTTTTAATTGGCCAAAATTCTCCAGTACAGCGTTTTTTATAAAGTATTATAGAGTAAACTGGTGAAATTGAATATTTCAATTAAGTGGAAGCAATATAGAATTATAGTGTTGTAAATGGCGGGATTTACTTTACCGTTAACAAATACAATAACGACTGTTTTTTCTTCCTTTGAACTGATCAATTCACTAGATTAGAAAAGCAGTACGTTTTAGTAAAATATCTAATAATTCTGTATTGAGTAATTGTTGTGAAAGACGGCAAGGAAAATTTTCATAAACTGACTGATACGTTGGTTACAGTCAATAGGCTTATTCTTTGGTTTTTTCTGAAAGATTGGATTTGTAGTTTCTTTTCATTCTTGCAAACGGTTGTCGTTTTGAAAGTTCGACTATAGTTTACGTAATGTTAAGGTAACGGCTTTTCTTAATTCTCCTCGCTTACATACCGTCTAGATTGGAAACTCGAACTCAATACAGGTCAAAAACTGAAGGGAATACTTGGTATTTTTAACATAACGACTATGATATATCTGACTACTTCTAGTATTATCAAACTCTGTCATAAAGGAAGCAGAGATAGAGTATTGTAAGGGGCGTAGGAAATGAAGTTTCTTAAAATGTTCTTAATATTTCATCTGTTTAATACTTTGGTATATACCAATTAACTTTAAAAAAGCCTTATACGGTTCTTAAATACTAACGATAACGGCTGAAAGATCTAAAGTGATGGAAAAAGTAATTATTCGGTAGGTCCTAATCCGGGTACGTAGAAATTTGAAAGTCTTGACAAGATTGTGGTTGACAGGTAGAGAATATAAATTTATTTTGTTTCCGTAAAGACTACATTCATTTTAATGTTAAAGATACCATTCAATATATCAAAACAATGATCGATGACAACATATATTTTGATTATTTTTAACCATATATTTATATTTGTAAAAGTCATATTTTCAATGTCTTTTAATAATGTTAAATTAGGTCCTCCTTACTTCCTCATTTCCTTAACCTCAAAATGAGGTTTTTAATATTTCTTTAATACTTCTTTATCAGTGTAGTATCTATGGATTTAAATAGTTCTGATTTCATTCTTTGACGTCTTTTAATTCGTTCCTCAAAATGAATTAACAGTTCATTATATTATTGTATAACTAACTTTAGTTTTTACTAGTCCGGGTAATCTAAAGTATTAACTGCTCTGGCTCTAGCTTCTGCCTCTTCATCAATCAGATTGATAGTATTAAGGGCTTAAAGTTCTTGCTAGGCTCTGACTCTACGAGAATTACGAGCTACCTTTTGCCCTTTTCTCAATAAAGACTCAATGTCAAAAACCTATAAAGTAATGAGAGTAGCATTAAAGTATAGGAACCAAAGGGATGAGGATTCAGCCGGAGGAGCAAAAGAACCTATAGATCTAAAGGGACCTAAAGGGTCGAATGTATTAACAGTCCTCTATAAAGAAGAGCCATCATCACTGGTACTACCGTAAAACAGTCCTGGTGGTGGAAACAAATAACGTGATGCTAGGGATGCTAAAGGGCTATCCTTAAAAGTATTGAAAGATCCGGAATAAATAAACATTTTCGATCTATTCTTATGTGAAAAGTATTGGATTGAATTCTCTGAAAACAGTAAGATATAATCGTGAGAATAATTTGTTAATGTTACTAATGAAAAAGATGATACATAGGCTTATAGATTAAAGTATTCTAGAATATACATGGAGGACTTGATATATAATCAAGTGTATCTTCACAAAGACCTAGATAATCGAAGTCGAGGCTCTATACTAATCAATACTAATTTATACTAGTAAATACCAATTATTCCATACTAGTAAATAATAGCCTAGAAAGCATCTCCGTACGAATACTCCGTCATAGTCAGTACTAGTACTTGCACTAGTAAGTACTAGTCACCCTTAAAAATATCCTCATCTCCAGTGAATTCCTCATTCTTGGTATTGAGACGTATAAAGTACTTGAAGTTGTACCAAGTATTGAATGACCCTGTTATTGAGTGTGATAAATAACTGTACCTATTGTATTTTCAATAATATGACTTGGGGTGCTATTGCTAATACCAAATGATATCAAGTATTTCAAGTTAGAGAGTTTCCACCCTAATTTTAAATAAAGTAAAAAAAGTCGTAACTCGAATGTCGTTATGAGAATCCTTATCCATTGTTTTCCCGTATTAAAGTTTCTGTACTTTAAAAATGTGGACATTGTTTGCGGCGTAACCTATAAATAGAACCTGTTATATCGAGGTTCTTTTACCTACTTCCATTTA
The DNA here is from genome assembly GCA_038502455.1 of Anisogramma anomala. Taxonomy (NCBI): domain Eukaryota; kingdom Fungi; phylum Ascomycota; class Sordariomycetes; order Diaporthales; family Gnomoniaceae; genus Anisogramma; species Anisogramma anomala. The sequence continues at coordinate 3,835,590 of JASMMZ010000009.1, forward strand.
TACGATTATAAGTTTCGTATTCATTTTCAGCGTTTGAGAGCGTCAAGTCGTTTCATTTTTTATTCAGGTGAATTTACTCAATATTTATAAATGTTGGTAATAGCTGAGACCGAATAAGTCAAAAGTTTTCAATTCGATAAATCGCTTTAGTCAAAACAATTTACTAGAGCCAGTCAGTCGACTGAAGCATTGGGTAGGGAGGGAAAATCGGATGTAACTGTAAACGTTTTTAACATTGAGATAATTCCGGTAGATAAAACCTTGGTCGAAACAGCGGTTATGTTTTAAAGCCCTATTATCTAGGTTTAAAAGGCTTTAGAACTTTCTTTTGTAATTTTTGAAGTTTTTTAACCCAATTTATAAGTTTCAGTAACCGCGATAACTTTATTTGATACTTTATGTTGAACTGGGCGACCTATTATATAAACGTTATCCTTTAACGTCAGAGCCATTTTCGTGTTTGATTTTTCATTATTGAAGCCCTTTACAGGGGATATAGAGTCTCTAATATCGGCATATAAGCTAATAAGTTACTTAAAATTCAATTAATATATAATCGGTATCCTAGATATATTAGTTACGTTTATCATCGTAACCGGTCTTAATGAAGGTGTAAAACTCGAAGTGGAGGTAAACGTTTATATAATTATAGAAGCGGAGGATATTGTGGCGCAGGTAGGGATAACAGGTTGTTTTGCTTCTCTAGTGGTAAAATATCGATGAATATTAGTATAAAAGGGCTCAGTTTTCCAGCTTTTTTTAGTTTGGTGGGCGTTTATCATATAATAAACGGCCGTAAATGATTTCGTAGTTAAAACCTTGGTTGTGACTTTTATATTATAACGGTTTTTATGGATTATTGGTATTTCTTTCATTGGCGATTGAAAAACCAAATACATTATTCTTCCTCCAGTTTCAATACCTTGAGGTAATTAACGTAAACTAAAGTGAAATATTGATCTTAATTAAAGTATTCAACCACCAATTTACGCGGTTTTAGGACGTAATCCCTTTTCAGAACCGTACAATGAGGTGTAGAACCAAATAAACATATTGTCAGTTTATAGATTATACAAGGTAGTTTCCGTCGTAGAATTGGAACCTATACTGTTTATTTATCAGCTTTCAATCCCTCATATGATCCTCTTTTGGAAAAACAATTAAATTACACGGGGGACCCCTTCTAATATGTAAGTTTATTAGGATGGTGCCATATAATAGAAATACCATTCGAAAGGTAGAGAAACTTTGGTATTATTTTAGTAAAAAGAAATTTGCTTCTAATAATAACATCTTTATAACGGATAAAAACCCTCGTAATTTTTTTTACCTGATTTAATAACCATTCAGTTTATTTTTATACGTTTCACTAAGGTATAACGAAGTGTATAATTTTTTATGTTGTGTTTAGGGCCCTTCAGAACCCCAACGAAAACCTATCAATTCCTCTTTTTTCGTAGCCTTTTAATAGGTGTTTCTTTTTTTGGATATGGTGGTATTTCGAGTGGTTTATGGTAACGTTTTGCGGCTCCAGAATAGGGCGCCGAGCGGTTTTCGGGGTTTTGATAACCGGAGTTTTATTTCGATTAATTATGGTAGTTTGAATAACGTTCTGTATTGTCGAATGAAAGGGAACCGATATTATTAAAAAGATTAACGCGGCAGGAAAGGCCGTTATATCAACAGGAGATATTTTTTCTGATTTAATTTTACCTGGAAGTGCCTACTATATGGCTAGTATAGTTTGACCCTCACTAATATTAAGTTACATATGCTGGCGGAAAGGCTCGCAACCTAACGTCCAGCTTACACAACTACCACCCTATTTAGTCCCCCATTTCTAGGTTATGCCCTTTAACCTGTTGAACAGATCACTCTATTCCTTATATCATAAGTATATAAACTGAAAAACGTATTCTCCACACCTATGGCCAATTTCTGAACCTTATGCTATATGCACGATTAACTTCTGGCCGCAGAGGTCTTATATCAACCATAAACGTCCCCGCTTTATAAAAAAAAGCTTTCCCTCTAAACAATGTGGATCTTATTCGTAAAGATTTTATTAATGCGGTTGCAAAGAACGAGAGCTCCTACTGCTATGTGTATTAAATACTAGTTTTTAACTTTATACCTATAATATATGCAAAACAGCTTTTGCCCATAGAATAAATTGTTGAACAAAACCTTTGACGGATAGCAGGACCTTAAGTTTACTTTCCAATCAAGGCCCAAAAGTACTTTACAGTTTAGAGACCCGTGAGACCGTAAAAACTGTAGCTTTAGCCAAGTCGTATTATGCGGCTGTCACAGTTCCTGCTCGACACCTACTCGTATCGAGCATCTGAAAGCCTTAAGAACCCTGGTCGAAAGCTCATAGCAAGTAGCTCTTTTGCAAACTACCTATTTGCTACATGCCACAAACTCAAGGAGTGTAAAAAAACGGTGAAATAGGGTATACCACTAAGCGGGTAGTATACCGTAAAGAGTATCTGTAGATAGCAAACGAAAGGTATCCCAAGTAAAGTCGAAGGCCCCGTTAAGCAGGCGGGGCGCCGGTGTAGGTAGTAAGGACTTAGAAATGAAAAAAAAAAAAAAAAACCAATAAAATAATAATAAAATAGATAAATAGAATCAGCCATCAAGTGCGAGCGCTAATAATAAAGGTCTCCAAGACCTTAAAACGCAAAAGGAATTCAATTTACATTGTGGTGCAAGTTCAGATATGAAGGGCTACGCTAGCATAAGTAACGAGGGACGGAATCGTTGGTTGTGAGAGCTGTTCTCTGGATGCACCGCTACGAGGGTAGTGCGCCGGGCCGACGATGATCTCCATGGCTAAAAAGGGGTCTCCGGAAAAGATTCAAGTAGTGATAAAGCCGATTAATGATGTTGTGGTGAAATAGGATGCATGTGTAGTAATGATGTTAAGAGCGGCTAACCCTGTTTTTTTCTCCCGGAAGTAGGCACTGTTAGTGTTTACAGTGTAGGCCCCCTACCTTCCTTAACAAAGTGGTCCGTGTACTTATACCAAGAAAGTTGATTTGAGGTTGAAGATAAATAGAAAACATTAGCGTATTATCGCTCACTTATATCATAAAGGGAAAATGTATAGTCTCACAGGCTAATGTATTATATTTCGAAGAAAACCCCTTAAGAGGATTACTTGAATAGTAAAGTTTAGTAAAGAAGGCGAAAACCGTTGAATAATATCGCAGTTAAGGGCTGAGACCCTTTTTTATGATGATTTCCGTCGCATAAGTTGGGATACGTATAGTAAAAACACATTACTCAATATAATTAGGCTCCTCCAATCAGGTTATAAAGGCGTTAATTGCTTGTTTGTAAGCCTGGTATACGAATTAGCGTATTTTAAAGTTGTTTTGATAAAACTTTATCGTTGCAACATCGTCGATTCAAATCGTGGTCGAAGTAACCGGTGTATTTCATTGAAGGTGGAGGATGTATTGTTCTAGGTTTACCAGACCACTAGATGGTCTGCAAACTAATTTGTATGGCCAATTGCTTGGCCTGAACCCTAGTGTGAATTGGGCACTCCACAATCAACTGACTTGCAGTCAATATAGTCAACTTACATTGAATGCAGTTGACTTGGCTGTACTCCAATAGACCTGCTAAAAATAGCAGTTAATATTATTCCAACACTGACGGCTTTTTGTTTTGTGTGCGCACGCCAGTAGGGTCTATCAATTGTATCTGGTTGCTGTCGAATTGCCACCTCATCAACTAGCCAGACCCCTACCAATTCTACCAAAATTGGCCCTAATTACCTCCCTTCACCTCACAGCTCCGAGTTTTGACTTCGTTAACTCCCGTACACAAGTCTTTTACCACAGGCTTGTGCAAACCTTTAAGTCCACCACATCAGTCAATCAAGTCGCCGGCTTCAATTCCAACTCCCTGGTAATCCTCCAGTTTGCCAGGGTACCCCTATATTTCTTCTTGTCTGTCTTCACGTAATTTGGCTTTGTTTGGTGGCCTCTCAACGTAGCTACCGATACGTATGGTCAGCTGATTGCTGTCCACAAACTTCTTAAGGGCTTTGTTTGTTGTCGATTTAGATATAGCATTAGCTGTATTGTTTCTGCCATCAATCCATCTGAATTTCTTCATCTTTCTGTTCTTGTAAGCTTCATCGAATGCTATTAGATCGATTATCCAACATTTTTCGCTAGGAGTTTCGAGTTTTGAAAAGAAATCGAATATGATTCTTAAACTAGTTTAAATTACCACTGGGATAGTAGGAATCTTTAATTGAATGGAAACGATATTAGGTGGTTTTCAAATTATTATGCCTACGTTGAAGCTAAGTATTATACCATAAACCTTGGAAGCTAGTTTATTCGGAGTAATTCTCTTATGTTTAATAGAAACCCAACAGATTGGGCTTCCGATAATTCTAAACTAACCTTTTTACAACTTGTGTTTATTGACGATCGTAATGAAGAATCCGATATATGACGATAAAGTAATGTTATTTGAAAAAAAGCCGTCTGTAAAATTATTAATCTAGCCTTCAACAAGTTTATTAGAATTATATTAATACCCCAGTCCAAATTTCTTATTTGCTAATCTAATCTCTGATTTTCCTTGTCAAAGTCTTTATCCGTTAGGTTTTACGTTTATACTGCAATTGAAGATTGTAGAAATCCTTCGATTGGTATAAAGTAACGATGTAGCAGTCACGAGCGTGTTACTTTAGATACCTTTAAACCTTAGATACGGCAATGTTATTTATTGCGGCGAAGTTAACGCCTTAACTCTTTTAATGAAAATCAAGGTAAATATCATTATCGTTAACACTATATATAAGATTTCATAATCCGGTAAAGTTTAAATGATTACCTTTTACCAGAGTCGCGACCAGCTTGTAACTCCAAAATCCTAAATCCTGAGTGTCTTGTTATTATGAAATTATAAAACTAGTGGTTTCGAAGTAAAACGTATTGTCAGTCTATATACCTTTCAAGCTTAAATTTCCATCTTATATAATCAATAAACACTAAACGTAAGTTAAATATTTCATATATAACCTTAACTTAAAGTAAATTAGTAAGTTAGAAACCAGTGGATTCTTGCTTTGACCAATCTGGATAATGAGTCAATACATCGTATAACTGTCCCTAAAGTGTATTTATTACGAGACCTTTACGGTAATTCCAATAAAACGATCTTTTACAAATTAATTTCTAACTGCACATGCGCTTGAGTAATATTACCGCTATGAAGTCTAGACTTCCCATTAAATATAGATATTGAACTTACTGTTAAAACGAAAACCAAGCGTTAGTTAATCTTCTAAATCGTTAGATATTACATAAGAATCCAGGTTTTATCTGTATTACTATATCCCTAAGCGATTTAACGTAACTTTTCATACGATTGCTCTATAGGTTTTCCTTTAACCACATGTATAATCCTCAACTTAAATATTGTAATATGTAGGTTTTGAAGGTTGAGTTTGTGTTGAGATATAAACTATATGACTCTTCAAATAATGATTCCATCAATTTGAACCTTATTTTTTTTTTTAAAAAAAAACCTAATAAAGGTTTTAATAATTCCCTATATACAGAGCTTAGCAATTAAATCTTAATTATACTTTTCTTTTCTATTAATCTAATTAATATTATAAATCCGGCTCAATGTATATTCTTTATCCTTAACATCCATTCTCCTTAGTAGTTTGTCAGATTGTTGAAGTTCTATTAACTCATCGATTATAAAAGGACTAAGATTGTATCAGTTGATTCGCTTAGCTTATAAATCTTGATTATTATGATTATCGTTCATCACTTTGATATAGGGTTTAATTTGAGTTTTGTAAAACGTTGCAGGACCGTTAATAGTTTTAATAGTTTCTTTAAGGATGATAATATTCAATATTTTGAATGGGCTATTCCATTTACATGGCTCCTGTTACACGAAAACTTTACTTTACAATGTTAAAAAAAGCACGTGAATTTTTTATGCCTGTTTTTGGTGTTAAGAGTATTATGGACTTGACGTTATTCCGATTCATTTCGTAATTTCTTTAAGATTTTTGTTGTACTATTGGGGGGGGGGGGGGAGTACTTTTCATTAGCACACTTATCTCGTTCCTTCTCATAAAACTGTCGACTCATGAGTGCGTCTTCTCTACTTATGAATCATCCTTCTCATGAGTACTAATTTTTATGATACTAAAGTAGATTCTTACCTTTAGCTTAGTATTTACCTTAAAATATAGACTTGAATACCATAATACGTTACACATATAGATAGTACAATAAATGGTAGTTGTAAACTAAGATTTAGAATGGAACTAAACCGATTATAATTGTTGTAAAGTAATTAAGTTAATTTACTAACGCGGAGCTGTAACTATATAGCCTTTACATTAAAATACCAACTCTTTACCTTTTTTCCCTTTACTTTTAAACTTTTAACCCTTTTCCTTTATCTTTAATACTAATATCACCCCACATTGTAAGCTTTTACTTTATGAGCCTCTAGTATTAAAAGATAATTAATCGAAAGTTACAAGCGCTGGGTATTACACTAAATAAGCCTCAAACCCCTTGCTGCACGCGTTAGTAAACTCGTATAAATAAATTCCAAAAAAGGCTTACACCTGCCACGCTAAAGCCGTCAACTATTACTTTCCGTTTACTTTTACTAAAAACGCTATTAAAAGCTTCAATTTTACCTATACGAATAACTTTACCTATATTATCTTCTCTTACGGCCTTACGTTTTTATATCCCTTTGAAACATTTCTTACCTGCTCCAATTCACCACTCGATCACCTCTATCGCGAGCTTTACACCTCCCGTAACTATAGAAGAAAAAAAGCATCCTTAACAGATAGCTTAGCCGTTGGTAACGTGAATTCTGCGCAACTCGTGATAAGCTTACGCTGTAATTTTGAGTAACTCGATGTTATTAAACGTATAAAGTATAACGCCGTTATACGATGTCTCAACAGTTTGGTTTTTAAGAGTTGCCATTCTCGTGACCGCGAACCTTTTCATTGCTATTATCTCCAAGCTTTACTAATTTCTATAGCCTTATCAAATATTTAGAATGGTATTCGCTATCACCTTCGTTATAAAGGAAAGAAATGCGAGTACTCGCCTTTTTGTAAACGTTCCCGCTATAAGCCTTTTTACCATTTCTGCGAGCCCTTTCGCGACCGGCGCAAATATAAGTCCTTTTGTCGCCATTATTCACGTAAATAGAGCGAGTATAAGCTCTCTCGACGCCGTCATTCCCGTTCTCGTTTTCGAACCCGCTGTTCTAGTTTTTGAAGCCATCGCGAGCCTTTTCGAACTTCAAATAAAATAGTTACCTAATATTCGACTAGCGGAATTCGCCATTTAAAATGTAAAGATATTGAGGTATTTAAACCTAAGTATTTTAATAATGAGGATATGGATATTATGATAGTGGATAAAGATATGATTTTTACCGATATGTAAAGATTTTAATAATGTTTAGATACCTTTATAAATACTGATTAGATATAAGAAAGTTAAATCGTAAAATACTTCGTTACTTGACTATAGGTATTTATAATATATGAGTAAAATAACGAAGTCGCTTTTTAAAAGTATCGTCAAATATCCTATTGTAACCTTATATATATTATAGATATTTTCGTCAACCGTTTTACTATAAACCCTAAACGAGTTTCTATAAAGTTTAGAGAGGTTAAATTCTCGTTACACAACTAGTTAGATAAAAATTATAGCTTATATAAATATATTGAAATAAAAATACGTTATGTAAAAGCTATGTATATATTAAACCGTTATAATAACGATTGGTATGACGTAATGATCGTCATTTGGTTCGTATTAAACCTGGGTATTCAATGGTACCTATCTTCTCTATATCGTAAACAAATTAGAAAGGGGTATTTAGCTAAGGTTAAAGACTTAGAAACTGTATTGATAATTATAGTAATAAGGCGATATCCTAATTACCGGCCTTTCTTAAAAAATACTTACGAAAGGTATAATTTCGGGATTTCTCGTAAAAATAAGTATTAACCTCGTAAAAATAAGTACTAGTTTTGCATGACCGAAAGTAATATTAAAAGGTACAAAAAAGTCTTTTATAAGACTATAATCGCAAGCGTCATAAGTATCTCCCTCGATAGTATGTCGACTAACACTGTAGTCGGGATGAATGCGAGCGAAAACGTGGTTTTAATGAGAAAAAACGCGATAAAAACCGTCCTCACAATTACCGCAATCGAAATCGCGATCGTAAGTATAAAGTAAACAATATGAAGTTTAAGGAAAACGAAGTTAACTATTCGGATTACGATTATTTTGGTTGCCTTTAAACATCCTTATACATAAGATAGTATCACTTCAATAATAAGGTGGACTATGTGATAAACCCCAATATTATGCCTCTTAGTCGCCCTATATATATGTTCTGTAACGAAAATTGTAACTTGTGTAATGCCTTGTTTAAGTATTGGAAAGCTTGTGTACGGAAAAGAGAACTTTATCTTTAAAAATATAAAAAGACGTATACGATAGTTAGACTGTATGTGACTAATAAATTAAGTTGACATCGTAAATAACACTGAGAATTTCGACATTATTTCACCCAAGTTTGTTTACGAGGAAATAATACTCGCTGTAGATAGCTATCATTACTTACAAATTATTCTACGAGCTAACCATATAGGTAAACATTACACGTTTTACGTCGATATAGGCATTGGTGAAAACTTCATATTTAAATTTTAGTTACATATCAATTTTCCTAATTATATTATGATAAACGTGCCTATAACCTAATTTATAACAATGAGCAAAGTACTGGTTTTTTTATCTGCGTTAACATTAAAACGCGTTAGACTTTTTATACTCTTAAATATAAATTTAACAATACTCGTATATAGTTGTAAAAAATAGCTAAAGCTTTACTTATCAATCGCCTTGATATAAGTTCTTTGTTAATAAATTACTGGATAGAGTCTCGCAGTAAAATTGGTTTGATATCTAAGAATATAATCTGTTTTAAAAATAGCTACTGCGAGATTTTTTTTTCAATACGTAGGGTATCCATGTACCCTATTATTCGTAAAGTTACTTTTAACCTTAAGGTCTTTATTTAACCTGGATAAAAGATACATATTGATATTAAGTACGTCGCTCCCCCTAAAGTGTTATAACTCAAGGACCAACTGCAGGTCATGGAATAGGCCAGCGGTCCGCTGCGCTATCAGAAGCCTGATATCCAAGACATCAAGCCAGAGATCTCTCTTATGTAAGCACCCAGGGTTAGGGTTTGGACCGACAGAACCGCTCGCGGTCCAGTCGACAACATTGGATCGAAGGAAGCGACATCAACTTCAGCAGTCCAGTACTGAAGACGGATATATAAGGACACGGTCATCACCACACAGATAGTATTTCCTTCATAGCTCTTCAGTTGTCAATCTAAGTATTCAGTCTACACACCTGAATAGCCTAACGGCTAGTGATCATTCTTCAGCACGAACAAACATCTTCTTGATATTACACCCTTGTTACCTCTGCTACTTTACTGCTAACATAAACCCCCTAACACCTTCTATTTACTCACGGGTATTTAGTGTGATCATTACATGAAGGTAAATCCTTTATATTTACAGTTGAATATCTACATATTTTTAATTCTTCAATAAATACGATTACCCTTAGCATGGTGTAATTTCATAATCCCATCGTTAAGGGCGTATACCTGGCGAAACATATGCGTTTATAAATAATTACGGGGTCCGAAAATAAAGCCTATTTTTTAAGAAAACTGGACGGGAATTATATAATTCTTAATAAAGGCTACTAATGTTGATAAAGTATCTTTTATAGTTGAACAACCTACCGAAATAGGTACTACCAATTATTTAGTTTCTTTTAGTTTTACTAAAGCGTTAAACTAATTTAATACTATTTCAGCAATTAATGTTCAATTTAAGTTGGATTTTCCAACTCTTCGCGTTACTATTACTCCCACAAGTACGCGTTTTTTGACAAAGGCGCTTGTTGAGCCTTAGTTATACACCCCTTTCCTGGACGTAGTAATGTACCTGATTTAAGAATCTAGGGTCCCTAAAAAGCGAGTTTTATTAAGCCTCTTGATAAGCCAGGTTACCGAAATACCTCGTTCGGCATAAAACCACCTAAAAATGTGCCTATACTGAAAACCATACAAAACGCCAATATTAATATAACTAACTCAGCTTAATTTATTTAATTGTATCGAAGTTATGAAGGATACCCTATCTTTGAAAAGAATATCAGTGTAATTAAAGTACCTATACATTAAATAATAAAGGTTTCATTTATGAACAGTTAATAATATGCCAAGTTAAATCGTAATCTTTATTATATATTCAAACGAAATAAACATCTCCTTGATGAAGGGTTCGATACCTTATGAAAGCAAAACCGCATAGAATTGTCTAATAATATAATGTTATTTGTATAGCCGACGATTATAGAATATAAAACGATTTAAAATATAAATAAAAGTCGAGAGATTATAAATTTACGATTAGGTAATAAAACAGGTTATTTTAGGTACCTATCCATTATAATCGTAAAGGGATATTATTAAGTTAATTCGCGATCAAAATAAAGTATTATTATAAACCCTACTAAAATCTTTTTTCAAGTTTTGGTACACCCAAATTACCGCGATTGATGACTTTTTCTCAGCCACCTTGGACTCGAACTGAGTAAAGTTGCTCTTATGGGCTTTGGCAATTTATCATCTTACGCCCAACGTTTTATAAACCGAATATATTTAAAGGTATCATTTAATATTTTTACTTATAAAAGTATCTCTTTGTCGCCGGATAAATATTATATTGGATTTCAATTGGTAAAACCTTATGGATTTTCAGTAGAATCATTAGCCTTTTAACAATAAAAAAGAAAGCTTAAGGTTTTCGGAATCTTTCCTTTCCTTGTAACTTAAGGGTATTCCATATATAACTGAAAGCAACAGGATTTTTACGACCAATAATACCCTCCTACGTTAAATTATTAGGCTGTTGGTAGGACTTAGACGTTGCAACGTTGTCGATTCGATTGGTCGAAGTAACAGTAGTATTGCAGTAGTCAGATGGTAGATGTATTGTTCTAGGTTTTCTAGACTGCTAGCCGGTCTGCAATTTAATTTGTATAGCTAATTGCTTAACTTGTGCCCTAGAGTGAAGTGCAGCGTACTGCACTCAACTTATACCCAATGCGGTAAGTACGCACAAAGCAATACACTCAACTTGCAGTACAGTTAACTTTACTTACAGTAAAGTTGACCTATTGCACTGCATGTAATACTATTATAACACTAGCGGCCGTTTAATTTATACGTGTATACCAGTGTGGCTAACCAATTTTTTTTCGGTTACCATTGAATTACTTCCACGTTAATTGACTAGACCCCTGTCAATTCCAATTGACTTCCATACTGCATTGCACTCAATTGCATGTAAATTGACCTCATTTCTCTGTTGCCCCTTAGGTCCAAGTTTATCAATTCCCATAAAAAGTTCTTTCGCCACAGCTTTTCGCAAATTTCAACTGTACCACTTAAACAGTATAGTTTTTCGCAAATGTCAACTATGCCACTCAAATAGATCATTATTAATCCCCTGGAAGTCTTCCAATTTGCCAAAGTATCTCTATCCGCCGTCACGTGGTTTTCCGGGTTGCCTATCTATGTAGTCCTCGATACATATAGTTAGTCTATTACTGTCTGCAAACCTTTCCAGGGATTTATTTGACGATACTTTTGTCATAACGTTAGTAGAGATGTCCTTGCCATCGATTTATCGGAACTCCTCGATCTTTTTTCCTTCATAGGCTTTACGAAGTTTTATTACGTCGATTATCAGGCGTTTTTACTGGTAATTTCGAGTTTTAAAAGGTATTCGAAAAGGCTTTTTAAGTTGGTACAAATTACCACCAGTATAAGAGGAACCCGTAGTTACCTATTAATGTGGTTTAAGGTCTTTTATAATGTTATACCGATGTTAAAGCCCGTTATTATACCGTAAACTTTCGATGTTAATACGCTTTATATAATCCTTTTATACTTAATAGAAAACTAATAGATTGAATTAACAATAATATCAAATTATTTTTTTCGTTCATCTTCGTTAACAAAGGTCATTAAAAAGCCGATTAATAGAGAAAAATCGGATTTATTTGTAAAGAAACTATCTGTAAAAATCATCAACTTAGCCTTTAAAAGATTGAATAACACCATATTAATTTCGCTGTTTAGGTTTCGTATTTATTACTACGACCTTTCATTTAGTCGATTGAATTCTTCATTCGTTAGTATTTATACTTATACTGTAATAAAAACATCGTAAAAGGCTTGCGTTTAATATAAAGTAATAATATAACAAACACATATATGTTATTTTAAATACCGTTAAACGTTAACCTTATAAGGTTTGTCGATTATAATAAAAATTAAGCTTTAATCTTTTTAACGAAAGTTTAAGCCGGTATTCATACCTAGTATACGGATCAACGATTATTAAAGTTAAGTTGGTTATTTTCCATTAATGTCGTTACCGGTTTGTAATTTTAGAACTTAAAGTCCCTGATCGCTTGCTATTTTAGTATTATAAAGCTTGTCGTTTTGACGAAAAGTGAATAGTTAATTTACATACCTATTATATCAAAGTCTTCTTTTACTTTACCAATAATTACTGATCGTATATTAATGAATTTATTGTTAAATACCATTTGAAGTGAGATTAGTAGGTTAGGAATTAGTCAATATCTGTTATAACTAATTTATATAGTCGTTTAACATACCGTATTACCGTTTTTAAAAGGTAGACGGTATGAAACTCTTATGTCAGTTTTAATACTATAATTCTTTATAGGTCTATTACTAACCATACATAAATTTACATAATATTATGGTTATTAAGTGTAAATTTTACTTTAGTTTTAATTGGTAAATTTATCATTGATTTAATTATTAAATGTTCGTTTTTTTTTAAAAAAGTTATCAACGATTACGTAAGGATTTCATCCTTACTTTTATCGTTGTATTTTTAAGCGATTAGTGGTGATTTTTTTGTATAGCCACCTCGTAATTTTACCTTTAACCTCGTAAATAATCCTCGATTTAAAAATCGTGATATTCGAATCTTAAAAGTTAAAGTTAGTTTTCGGTATAAATTATATAACTCCTCGAATTAGGAAGCTATCAATCTCGACATTTTCGCTTTCTTTAAAGGGTTTACCAAAAGTTTTAATAATCTTCTATACCTTAAGCTTTATTACTAATTCTTTGTTATCCTTTTCTTTCTTATTTACTCAAATCATATTATAAGTAAGATTAGGTATATATTTCTCCTTTTTAACGTTATTCTTTTCCCTCAAGGTTACCCGTGCTGGCGGCGTTTTATCGGCTTATTAATAATAGATAGTGGAGGTTTGTATTTGCTCGACTACTTTACTTAAAGGGCTTAAGGGTTATTTTTTTTCAATATCCCCAATATAAAGCTTAACCTACATCATTTGGAGAAATATACAAAGTCGTTCATAGTTTTAATAACTATTTTAAAATTTATAATACTTAATATTTTATATAGCTTTTTCCATTTACCTGGCTTTCGCTATACGAGGATTTCACTTTATTACGGTAAAACAAATACGTCGATCGTTCAAAAACCGTTTTTAGTGTTAAAGGCGTTATCAATCTGGCGGCTTAATAATTCCCTTCGCAATTTCCTTAGGGTTTTATAATATGTCGTAACAGTTTCTAAGTACTTGCTGAGGGCAGAGATTTATTCATTAGGTGTAGGTACGTTTTAAAGATTAGGATCGTTAACACTTAAACGGTAGGGTCTATAGTGTTATTAAGGCCTTTTATTGCCATTTTCAAACGTGCCTTCCAATCTGTAAAGCTTTTAATTTATACCGTAAACATATTATACGTTTAACAAAGTAGGACATATATAATTTTAGCCTTTTCAATGCTTTAATAGGCTTTTACAAGTACCTGTTTACATTCAATACCTATTATCTTACCATCATTTTCAAATTTAATAGCTGTAAAATTAGTATTAATGGTGTGGACGACGACGTTAACTAAACCTGGTACGTGTAAACTTATAATATTTTTAACTTTTTCTACGTATTTTTTGGCAAAAGGATCTTTTGGAATTTAAGTCCACAAAAAAAGGTTACGGAATTAACGACGTGAAAATTAAGCTTATTATCTAAGTGAAACATATTAATACAGATTTCGTAATGAAAATCCTTATCATTTTTTAATGTAAATTTCAATTTCCAAGGGGCTTAGACATACGTTTGGCAGTGATAATAAAGCCTTTGAATAATATTTACGGCAAGGTATTTTATATCGTTATACCTTACGGATTCTAGAACTTTATACAATTTATTAATAGTTAGGTGTTTAAAACACCGGTGCAATTAACGTATTCCTGGCTTCATTAGGTTTAAGACCACTATTTCCGTACCTTAAAAATAAAACCATAAATACACCTGTTCAAAAACGAGTGAAAACCTTTCAACGTTTTGAACTAGTTTTTTTATTTTAACGTCCACGTCAATTCCAAAGGTTTTTAAAACCTTTAAATAAAGTAAAAAGTGGGGAATAGACTGAAAGAAATGAAATGTAATTACCTTTACAGTGACTGAAATTACTGTTATCCATAATAATAATGATTATTTACCTGAGTTAAAACCAACTTTAAATTTACCCGTATCGAACGATTAATCTTAGTGATTGTAGTGCTTTCTCTTTGTAATATCACGGATTACGAATAGCCTTCTACTAAGTATTTTATTTTCCCTACATTTGGTATAATACCCTAAAGCGTATGATTCGCATAACGATCGCGAAGGTGAAAGGTATTTAAAGGATTAGGGGTATAGTTAAGGTAAAGGTAAGTGTTTTTAACATTTAAATGATATTAAAAGGTATAGTTGTCTAATTATTAGATTACCGTACCAGAAGTAATATCTTCATACCATTAATAATTATATCCCCCTTGAATTTTAAAACCTAATTTGGGTATTTCCATTTAAAAGTAATTGGGTACTAAATGTAATATATTACCATTTTATTGTTTTGTTCGGTAAAGGGATGCCGAGTAAACGAATAACTAATTTGGCTATAAATCCAATATATTTTATTACTATTACGACGATAATACTGGCGATTCATAGGTCCACCTATATCCTATCAGTGTTAATGTAGGTATTACTTTTAATTTGGAGCTGAGGTCTATAGGCTAAACCTTAAACGTTATAAACGTCCGTATTTACGGTTAACATAGTCAACTACCGTAATATTTTTATTTATCTACGTTAAAAAAGTTGCTGGCTTAGGGATATGTATTAAGAGAGTTTGGTATACGTGCCATTACGGTAGTAAAAGAGGAACATCACTGGTTGAAAAAGCTTTCGTAAATAATATTTTGGTATTATAAGGTGTATTTAAATTCTTTAGTACCCATTATTTTTACCCGTAACTATTCTCTAAGTGTGGTTTCGCTAACATAAGCCTTCCTCATCATTTTTTAACATATTATCAATTTTCTAAGTATTTAACTATAAATATCTATTAGTAATTCCTTCTTTCTCTTTTTGCTATTATTATAATCTACCTTATAATAACCTAGTTTATATAATATTACGCATAGTAAATTTCGTGTTCGAAATAGCTTTTTATTTTATCGTAAATCTTACAAAACGAAATAGCGTTCGTTAGGAAAGTTTAGTAATAGTTTTTGCCATACCTTAGAAATATTTCAGAAAACAATAAGTAAAAATAATAAGATAGGATTTTCATCCACTTACAGATATTTAGAAAGGGTATCATCTTAGTGTCGAAAGAATTATGAGGCTTATCGTTATATTTATTTATATCATTTCCAATTTTAATGAAGTCTTTTGTAAGTTTATAATTAATATTGACTATTTTTACAAGTTTTGAAGGAAGTTCGAAATTGTTATACCAGCCTTAAATGGTAATTCCTGTGAATTTAAGCCTTATAGCTTTTGAAATATGGTATTAAGGGTAATTGACCATCGCCTAACCCGAAGGGTAAAGTCCTATGGTAGGACCTGTAGTGGGTTTACATGCATAGGCGAATCTAAAAGGAAAAGGGTTTTGAAAATTAAATTGCTAAAGGGAAATGAGTACTTAAAGATTTTGTGAGGCCTAACGATTTTACTTAATTAACTGATATAAAGCGCTAAAGTCAATATCCTTGGCCGCGTTAGCGGCCGTTGCTTCACGCGCTCTGCCACCGCCAAAGGCATACTTCGCATTGTTACGTGGCGGTATTAATCTGCCGAACAGGTTAATAGGTTCCTTATCTCTAACGCGTAAAAAGGCTAAACTTAGCTAAAGGTAGGTTAGGGGTCCTTTAAAACGTATATATGGATGTTAAAATCGCTAAACGCCTTTTATTTTTTCTTGGAGGTTTTGAAAATCAGAATTTTAAGGCTAGTTTTCTTATTATATCAATTCGAATAACGTTTTCACTAATTTTACTAGTATCTTATTAAAAAAATTCATTTTACAGCATATAACTTCTTTTTTTAACTTAGTTTTAACTGTGTGTTGGATTGTTTTTTATATGTCAAGGGTTAAATAGTTAAAGAATTCGCGAAAGTTTTAGGAAACGGGGGTTCCGCGACCGTATTCGTCGCTGAGGTCGGCATTAATAATATACTAGTTAACGTATTTGATTATGAAAGCTTTAGTTAAGGTTTTATTAACGTTCGTAATTTAAAGTTACTAGCTGTAGTAGTTGAAGAAAACCAATCTGAAGGCTTTAACTTTTTTATATATTCTTAACTTAGGGTTATCTTAACAGTTCGGCTTATATAGGGTGTAAAAGGTAAGTTACTTGATAATTTGAGGCGTAAAGATTTAGTATTTTAACGTAAATCCGCGTAGGAATTTCGCGATTCGTCATAAAGTCGTATAACATAGCTTTTTCGGCGTAACTTGGTATTTTCGTTAAAAAAAGCGAACTTAATAATTAAAATGGTGCGAGGAGTAAAAGGAGTAAAGTATAGATAAAAGTTTAATATTAAGGGCAAGACCGAAAGTCTATATTAGTGGTAAAGGTCGAGGGTTATTTATTATGGTTATTTGGCGTAATGACTCCGTCGTTTTTACAGTGGTAACACCCATAGTAATACTTACTTAACCGTTTGCCAACTTGCCGAACTTTAAGACATCTAATAGTCAATTTCAATGTTTTTCTTTAAAAAAGATTACTAAAGATTTTTTAGTATTTTTAAGTAGCGATACCGTCGCTACCTCTAAGTTACCATGAAAACCGACGTAACTTAGAAGTCTTCTCTACTTACTTCCGTGAAAACCGACGCAGCAGCAAAGACCTTTCGCAAAAATATTTCCTTTACACCAACGGTCGTATGACTTAGAGCGTAACCTAAAAGTAGCCTTTTCTTTTACTTAGCTTATCTATATTTAACCTAATAGGTAGGCAAGTACTAATCAGTATTAGTAGACCTTAGACGTTACAACGTTATCGATTCGATTGGTCGAAGTAACAGTAGAATTGCAGTAGTTAGATAATGGATTTATTGTTTTAGATTCGGCAGACCGCTAGCCGGTCTGCATTGTAATTTGTATGGCCAATTACTTGGCCCGTTCCCTAGAGTGAAATGCAGCGTACTACACTCGAGTTACACCCAATGCGGTTAGTCTGCACAAAGCAATACACTCAACTTGAAGTACAGTTGACTTTCCTTACAGTAAAGTTGACCTATTGAGCTGTATGTAATACTATACCAACATAGGCCCAATTGAAAAATTCAAAAAATATTTGTTAATATAAAGAAACAAGTATAAATTAAAGTCGACAATCGTAAAAAAAGACTGTATTATGCGCAATTTACCATTATATATCCTACAACTAAATAAAAGAAGTCTTTCAAAGCTATATAAACCTATTTATGTAAATAGCTTAAGTGTTGGAATAGTATTACATGCAGTGCAGTAGGTCAACTTTACTTACAGTAAAGTTGACTATACTGAACTGCAAGTTGAGTGTATTTCGTTATGCAGATTTACCGTATTGGGTGTAAGTCGAGTGCAGTACGCTGCAGTTAACATTAGGGCATGGGCTAAGCAATTGGCCATAAAAATTACAGTGAAGATGGGATAGCGGTCTGTCAAACCTAAAAAAATATATTCACCATCTGATTACTGTAATACTACTGTTACTTGGACTAATCTAATCGACAACGTTGTAACGTCTAAGGCCTACCAATACTGATCAGTGTTTGCCTGCTAGGTTAAATACATATAAGCTAAGTAAAAAGAAAAGCTACTTTCTGATTTCGCTTAAAGTCATACGACTGTTGGGGTAAAGGAAAGATTTTTACGAAGGGCTTTTACCATTGCGTTGGTTTTTATGGCAATAAGTAGAAAAAAACCTTTATTCTGCGTCTGTTTCAACGGCAGTTTATAGGTAGTGATAGTATCATTATCGAAAACACCAAGAAATCTTTATTGATCCTTTTTAAAAATGTTGAGATTAACTGTCAAAAGTTTTAAGGTACAGCAAGTTAGCAAACGGCTAAGTTAGTACTATTACGGATACTATTACTGAAACAACGACTAAGTCCTTATGTTAAATAATCATAATAAATAACCTTCGACCTTTACTACTTCTAACAACTTTCGACCTTACTCTTTACACAAAACTTTCACCTATAGTTTACTTTTTTACTCCCTGCGTGACTTTAATTGTTCAATTCGCTGTTTTTAACAAAAATACCAAGTTACGTCAAGAGAGCCACGTTACGCGACTTTACGCCGAATCGTTAATTTTCTACGCGACTTTATGCCAAAACAACAAGCCCCTACTCCCAAAATCACCAAGTTCTTCGCTTAATACAGCTTGCACAAACCGAACCGTTAAAATAACCTCAAGTTAGGAATATATAAAAAAAGTTAAAGCCTTAGAATTAGTTTTCCTCAACTATTACAACTAGCAACTTCGAATTACGGACGTAAATAAAACCTCAACTAAAGATTACCTAATCAACTACGTTAGATAATATATTATCGACGCAAATCTCGGTAACAAATACGGTTGCGATACCCGCGCTTTTTAAGACTTTCGCGAGATTTTACCTACTAAACCCTTGATATGTGGAAGTTAATCCAACGTATGGTTAAGACCAAGTTGAAGAAAAAGGTTATACGCTGTGGTTTTTACATTCCTTACAAAATATCGGTAAGATTGGCAAAGATCTTTTTTAAACTGACCTAACAAAAAAACTGCCTTTGAAATCCTAATCCTTAAAACCTTTAAGGAAAATGAAAAGGTATTAAAGTACCTTAACGCCCTTACATACGATTCAGAGGACCCCTAACTTACCCTTAGCTAAGTTAAGCCTTTTTACACGCTGGAGATAAAGAACCTGTTAACTTACTCGGAAGTTTAATACTACTACCTAATAATTCGGAATACGTTTTCAGCGGTAGTAGGGCACGTAAAGCAACGGCCGCCCACACAGCCAAAGGTATTAACGTTGGCGCTTTA
The DNA here is from genome assembly GCA_038502455.1 of Anisogramma anomala. Lineage (NCBI taxonomy): Eukaryota > Fungi > Ascomycota > Sordariomycetes > Diaporthales > Gnomoniaceae > Anisogramma > Anisogramma anomala. The sequence continues at coordinate 3,855,190 of JASMMZ010000009.1, forward strand.
TACCAGTTAATTAAGCACGATCGTCAGGCCTTCCAAAACCCTCTAAGTACATATTGCCCCTTAACAATTTGATCTTTAGCAATTTAATCGCTAAGACCCTCAAAAACCTTATCCCTTTACATTCGCCTACACGTGTAAACCTACCACAGGACTTTATCCATTGGATTCAGCAACTAGCAATTATCCTTAATACCGTGTTTCAAAAACCCTAAAGCTTAAACTACCAGGAAACACCATTTAAGACTGAGATAATTATTGTGATCTTCCTCTAAAACCTGTTAAGATAGTTAATATTAATTATGAACTTATAACAGACTTCGTCAAAATTTATGAAGACATCAAAAAGTATAACGGAAAGCCTTACAACTTTTTTGATACTAAAATCAAGCCCTTTCTAAATATCTATAATTGGATAAAAGTCTTACCTTCTGGTTTTTACTGACTATTTTCCGAAATCCTTATAGGTTACATTAAAACCTATTACTTAACCTTTTTGACGAACACTACATTTCGCGAAATTTACGATAGCATAAAAAGCTACTTTAAATACGACGTTTATCTTGTATAACTCCATATATACTAAGCTATTATAAGTTAAACTAGAAATAATAGTAAAAAAGAAAAAGGAGAAATTACCAACATATATTTTCAATTGAATTTTTAACCGCTTAATAATATATTAAAAAGCAATACCTACGTCAACGTTAATAAAATACAGGCGAACCTGGTAACCGTCAACCCCATCGTCGTAATAGTAGTAAAAGATATTGGATTTATAATAAAACTGGTTACTATTTAACTCGATACCTTCTTTCCAAGGGAAATAATAAAAAGGTAATATATTATATCCAATACCCTACCACTATTCAACAGGAATACTTAAACTAAGTAACAAATTTCAAAGGGAATAAGTCTATTAATAACAATACCCCTAAGTAAATTAAATGGTATGAAGATACTATTCCTAATACGACAGCTCAATAATTAGCTGAATATGCCTTTTTATACTGTTTGGGTGGTAAAAACCCTTACCTTTGCCCTAATTATACCCTTGATCCCTTATAAATTTTTAACGTCCGCGATCGTTACGAGGATCATACGTTTTAGGGTATTATACCAAATGTAGGGGTAATGAGGTACTTAATAAAAAGCTATTCGTAATACGTGGAATTACAGACGAAAAGTATTATTGCCACTAAGATTAATCGTTATGATATGAGTAAGGCTAAAGTTCATTTTACCTTAAGCAAATAACTATCTTTATTAGGGATAACCGTATTTTAAACTATTATAAAAGAAATCAAGTTTCATATCCATAAATACTCTACCCTTTTTTTACTTTATTTGGAGCATATAAAAACCCTCAGCGTTAACATAGACGTTAACGTAAACGAACTGGTTAAAAACGGCTAAAGGTTTTCACTCAACTTTAAGTAGGGGTACTTATAGTTTAATCTTTAAGGTCCGAAAGTAATAATACTAAATCTAACAGAGCCAGAAATAAGTTATTTACATCGGGGTTTTAACCACCTAATTATTAGCAAACTATATGAAGTCCTAAAGTTTGTAAAGTATAACAATATGGAATATTTTCCCCTAAAAACCATTTCAAGGCTTTGTTACCACTGTAAAACATATACCTAACCCCCCAAGAAATTGAAGTTTTTATTGAAAAAAAATAAGGATTTTAATTACGAAATATTTATTAATATACTTTGCTTCAATAATAAGCCTATTTTGTAAGTTGTAAACTTCGTAACCGCTTTTTATAAATTTAAATTCCTAAAATCTATTTCGGAATAGGATACCTAGGAATAGTTAAGGATATTGTAAATTGAAACGTACCTGGGTTCACCTGAAATCGTTATCTACAATATTAATATTAACTTTACGGCGGCAATATTCTAAAAAGATACTAAAATAATGGGTATCTAGTGTAAATAAGTGCCTATAGAAGCCCACTAAAGTATTAAAAAGGTTAAAAGAGCATACTCCCTACTCTGCCAAACGTAAAATATCCCCATATTGAAAATTGAAAGCTTTACAAATCCAGAAATACACCTACAAATAACAGTAAAAAGCTTTAATAACACCATAGGCCCTAACGGCTTAATTCTAACGCTTTTAATCTTTAGAGTAAACCTACGCTTAATAAGTGAATTTACGCCCTAAGCAAATACTTAAAAACGTATTACGGCCTACACCAAAATTTTAAAGGAACTATAAAGGTAATCGATACGCCTCCAGATCAATAACGCCCTTAACACTAAAAACGATTCCTTAACAATCAACATGCTTACTTTACCTTGATAAAGTAAAATCCTCACCTAATAAAAGCAAGGTAAATAAAGAGGGTTATACAAGATATTAAGTATTTTAAACTTTAAAGTAGTTGTTAAAACTACTAACGGCTCTGTATCTTTTCGAACCACTTAGTTTAAGCTTTATATTAAGGGTACTAAAAATAAAGACCCTTAAGCCTCCTAAGTAAAGCGATCTAACCAATAAAAACTTTCGTTATCTGTTAATTACAAGCCTATAAAACGCTGCTATCGTGGACAACCACCAAAAAAGAAGTAAAATGTTAAAAAGGAAAAATACACACCAAGCCGTATTTATATTACTACTTAGGTAAGTAGGAAAAAGAACGATAACGAAAACTTAACGGTAAAGTTTAAGGTATAAAAAATTATTAAACTTTTCGATAAACCATTTAAAAAAAGAGACAAGGTTGAAATCGACGGATTATCAACTCGAAATATTATACAATTTATATTGAAAACCAACTTTAACCTTTAAGACAAAAACATTAAGATTTTCAAGTCGAATATTATTTGTGAAGTCAAAGATTGAATTACGGGGCAGCCTTACAAAAAGTTACGACTAATCTCTTAAAGATATGGCAATAAAGGCAAAAACTAAATTTTTAAGTAGTTGTAAACGATTGAAAATATTAATTAACGTTTAATAATTATCTTAATAATAAGTTTACTAACTAGGTTTAAGAGTAAGTTGAAATTTAATAGCCGTACCGTTCTGTAAACCTATATATAATTAGTAACGAATTTGTAAAAAAAAAAAATTATTTAAACTACCGTCAAAACTACGCGTTATTTACCCTTTAAAAACGGTAATACAGCATATTAAACTATTATATGGATTAGTTATAAGAAGTGTTTATTAATTTTTCATCTACTAGTCGTATTTTTAATCCTTTTAAGCGATAAAATTATTAATATACGATTTATAATTACTAATAACGTGAAAAAAACCTTTTGTATAATAAGTATATAAATTAACGATACTTTTTTCGTTAAAACAATTAGCTTTATAATACTAAAATGATAAACGATTAAAGACTTTAAGTTTTAAAATTATAGACTAGTAACGACATTAACGGAAAATAATTAACTTAACTTTAATAAATCGTTAATCCGTATATTTCATATTAATACCGGCCTAAGCGTTCGCCAAAAGGGTTAAGGCATTATTTTTACTATAATCAATAAGATTGATAAGGCTAGTATTTAACAGTATTTTAAATAATGTATATGGAGTAGTTATATTACCACTTTATATTAAATTCAAGCCTTTTACTATTTATTTATTTCTGTAAAATTATAAATATTGATATATTAATATTTGAATCGATTAAATAAAAGGTTTAAGTAATCAATACGAAACTTAGACCACGGAATTAAGATAGTATTAATCGACCTTTTAAAAGCCAAGTAAATAATCATTGCGAATAGGTCTTTCACAAATAACACCGACTTATCTTGATAAATCGACTTTTTAATAACGCTCATTAACGAAGATAAGCAGAAAAGTTAGTTTAGTATGATTGGCAACCTAATTTATTAGACTTTTGTCAAATATAAAAGGATTATACGAAGCGTACTAATATTAAAAGTCTGAAGAATAATAGTAGGCGTTAATATAGGTATAGAATTATAGGAAACCCTTAACTATATTACTAAGCAGTTACGGATTCCTTTTATCCTGGTAGAAATTTATACCGACTTAAGGATCCTTTTCAACTGCCTTCTAAAATTCGGAAACACTAGTGAAAAACGCCTTATAATCGACGTTAATATAATTTCATAAAGCCTATGAAAGAAGAGAGATTGAAGAGTTTCGATAGATCGATGGCAAAGATAACCTTGCTAATGCTATAACGAAGTATCGCCAAATAAAGCCTTGGAAAGGTTTGTAGACAGAAATAGGCTAACTATATGTATCGAGGGCTACGTTGATAGGCCTCTCGGAAAACCACGTGATGGCAAACAGGGATGTGCTGGCATATTGAAAGACTGCTAGAGGATTGATGGTGATCTGTTTGAGTGGCACAGTTGAGGTTATAAAAGGTTGTAGTGAAGGAACTTTTTGTGGGAGTTAATGAACTCGAACCTCGGAGCGGCGGAGCAATTAAGGTCAAATGGGGTCAAATTGCATGCAATTAGGTGCAATTCAATATAGGAGTGAACTGGAATTTACAGGGGTCTGGCTAGAAAACGAAGAAGCAATTTAGTGGTAACCAGAAAAGATTGGTTAGCTACACTGGCGTACGCGTACAAACTAAAAAGCAGTCAGTATTGGAATAGTATTACATGTAGTGCAGTAGTCAACTTTACTTACTGTAAATTTGACTATACTGAACTGCAAGTTGAGTGTATTGCGTTGTGTAGACTTACTGCATTAGGTGTAAGTTGAGTGCAGTACGCTGCACTTCACACTAGGGCACGGGCCAAGCAATTGGCCATACAAATTACAGTGCAGACCGGCTAGCGGTCTGCCAAACCTAGAACAATACATTCACTATCTGACTACTGTAATACTACTGTTACTTCGATCAATTGAATCGACAACGTTGTAACATGTAAGGCCTACTAACATTAAGTTATATTACCCAAATCCAACGCGTTAAATTTTTTTCAAATTAACTGAAATCTCGAATATGTATTCGGCGTTATACTTTTTCACCTTAAAAAGGCTATTCTTAGTAACGGCAGCAACCCATTCCAGCCACTATTATCAAGCTAGTGATGTTTTCAAGTTCCTGTCTAATTCGAGTAAAACTTAATTATAATCCTCCAAAATATAAAATTACTTATTTTATATAGAAATATAAACGCCTACGAACAACATTGGTAAGAAACTCTTTACAAATTATTATTTTATCCAATTATAAAGTTATTCAACATATTATGAACCAAAATTTACAAAATACAACATTTATAAATAAAGAGAATCGAAGGCTGCTTCATACGTTAATTTAACTTAATTTATACTTTTTAGACAGGGTATATTTTTTAGAACGCCTTAATTTGGTACCAAATGCCTTTAATCGCTTAACTTTGAATAAAGACCGTTGACTTTATAAGACTGATATGCCGATATTAAACCTGATCTTTGATGTATTACCGACTGTATGTTGTTAATTAGTAGGAACCCCTGCTAAGGCATAAATGGATACTAATATACGATTTCTCTTTTTGACTGATTATCATAGGGAAACCGTTTAACTTCGAATTCTATAAAATCTCGCGGATAGCAAAAACAATGAAAATATTCCTTTCTATACTTTTAATCTTAGTTATCTATTTCTTTTGGTTAACCGCTTATTGTATAACCGCGATACGAGTAGTTACAAAAGACTTTTAATTCCTACAATACTAGAACGGGAGCTTTTGTCCGAAGCATATAATAAAAAACACTATTTCAAACCTAAGAGAATAATAGCAACTTTAAACGGGGTACATTTTCGCTGAAAATATTAGCTTATAAAATTGTACGTAAGGAATTATATATATTACGGAGAATTATGTAATAAAGATCAAAAACTATTTGGTCGCCTAAAACCTATTTAAGCATCTAAGGAACTAATATATATAATTTTATGGATTTTGTAGTCGTATTACCAATAATATCGTATAAAAATACACCTTGGATATTACTTAACAGTGAATCTTTCTACGCCGTAATGCCTATTATATGCAAAACATCCAAAAGACTACTCCTAATTCCTTGCTATATAACGTATACGGCAAAAGATAAGGTTATTGTTTCAATTTGATGAATTTTGTTATACGATTAACCTTATTTACGGAAAATTATCTTAAACAAAAATTTTAAATTCATATCAAACTTTTAACAATTCTGGTATAAAGAATTTAAAAAACGCTTAATATTGACAATGACCTATTATCTATAGGTTGACGAACAAGTAAAAACAAATTCAGTAGTCGAACTAACTTCAAGTTACTTTGTCGCTGAGTATCTTAGATAATATTAAGTTAATACCATGCCGGCTTTATAATGAAACCTTAATAATTATTACTTAAGTTCCTGAAAAGCCAGTCTTTTCGAGTATTTTTTTGTGTTTAAGTTTACGGCATTAACAAATATTTTTATAACAATTTACATCATAACTAGGCGGAAATTAGTTTTATACGACAAAATTTTCGACCAAACGTATAATTGAAGATAAATTTCGTTTCTCTTAAGGTAAATAAAGCGATACTATTAGAATTGTTGTTGGTATAATTTTTTTATAGACAAAATGTAACTAAAGTTGGGAAAAGCCTATAACTACCTTTATACAAAAGGGAAATTGTCCTTACCACGTATAAAGCCATATACAATTATAAAAAAGATTAATAATTAAGCTTTAATTTTAAATTTTTTACTCAACATATAAATTTACCCAATTGTTAACATCGCTTATTTATTACCCTATCGTTACCCTATAAACGACCTATTGAATAAAATTACACTACCATCTAATCTAGTTAAATACGAGGACGATGTATTAGATGTTAAAAACTAGAAAATGGAACGTATACTGACAGAACGGGTGGATCGAGGTTGCCGTAAGTGGAATTAGGTTTAATATCTTCTTGAATCAAAAAAGCGCTACAGCTCGTAACGACGAATAAAAACGGGTATTAAAATCAAGTTACCTGGATTTTATTAAAGCATTTAAGAGGAACAATGGAAATATTGCTGGGAAAGTTTTAGCTGCTAAATGATCAGGATATCATTTTTTCTTTTGGCCCCCAGCATTTGTTATACCATGGGGGGGTACTTTGAATTGATGTACTTGTCTCGTGCATTTTTACGAGACTGCCTACTTAAGAGTGCGCTTTCTCTTCTTATAAGTCATCTTTCTCATAAGTACTTATTGTTATAATGCTCTGGTAGATTCCTACCCTGAGCTTAATTTTTACCTTAAAATACAGACCGGAATACAATAATATGTTACGCGTATAGATAGCACAACAGTTCTTCCGTTTATTTCAACCTATTTTTAGGTATTTATTAATGAGGGAAATTTCATCGCCAAACTAAGATATAATTGAATAACTGGTAACGTTAGTACCAAGTCATTAGGGTCCATAGTGTTATTTAGAGCCTTCATCGTTATTTAAAACCATTCCTTTTAGTTTATAAAAATTCCAATTTCTAATGTAAATATAACGTACGTTTTATGAAATAGTACGTATGCCCTCTCAATTTTCACAATGCTTCAATAAGCTTGAACAGACACCTATTAAAACTAGATTCCCATTATCATATCATTATCCTGAAACTCTGCCGCCGAAAAATTAATACTATCATCGTAAACAACAACATTATGTAAAACCAAATACGTATTAATTCATAACGATTACAACATTTCGAACCAATTTTTTTCCTACAGAGACTTACGGAATTTGGCTTTATAAAACAATTATAAAGTAAATTATAAACAAAAACAAACTTATTATCTAGATAAAATAGATTGTTTAAAACTTCGCAATTGAAATATTAGTTATTTTCAATATAAACTTAAATCTTCAGGAAACCTGAGTATAAGTTTAATATTATTATTAGAGGCTTTGAAACAATTTTCGAGCAAATTATTCTGTATATTTATGCCATGTAAACTTAAAGACTTTGTACAGCTTATCAAAAGTTATATGATTAAACTCTAATATTATTAATGTATTTCTAACTACTTTAAATTTAGTACCGTTACGTTTAGGCTTTACAGATAGAATTAAATGTGATATTATTTAGAGGGGATAGACAAGACACAGTCGTTCTTAACTACTTTGTTAACTTTAAAATCGATGTTAACGCCGAGAATCTTGATAATTTCCAAGTAAAAGATGAATATTGTAATGGACCTAATAACATAGAGCGTAATCAACCTAACAATAATTTGAATCATCGCTATTCGTAATTAAGATAATCAGTTGTTTAAGCCGAAGTCAACTTCAATTTTTCCATCATCTTAACGATTGATATCTGTAGTGATAATATTTTTCCTTCGTAATATTAGGTATTTCGAATAGCATTCTATTAAATATCTCATTGCCCCCATAATTGATATATTACTTTGAACGGAATGATTATCGTAACGATTTTGAAAAAGAAATATATGTAAGAGGTAAGGTATTTGATTTTCAATGTATATATTAAGTTTTCGCTTAATAAGCGATATACCAAGATATAATTAGCTAATTATGGGGCCGCGTTAGGCGTAGTATCTTTATATCACGTGACTTGGTTAGGCATATCGTTATCGTTAACAGCCCCTTCACCCTTGCAATTTATTATATATTATAGGTAATGTTATCTAAAACTAGTAAGTTATTTTTTTTTTCATATTGTACTGTTACCGGGCAGTTTTTTCCGCCAAGCTACGCACTAACTGGTACGAAATATCCCTGTAGATATATACGTAAACGCTGGCGAACATTAAACGTAATCGTTATTAGCGGGCGTTAATTGCGATTTTATAAGGTTATAATTTAATTACGTATATCTTTCGAAAAAAAAAATTATAACGCGGACGAAATACCGAAATTTGTTATGGTTTTTGAAACCCCTTTTTATGTAAGTATCGCGTGTTAGCCTATTTAAAAACTTTTTAAAATCCCTAAGCTAAAGTATTTTAGCCTTTAACAAAACCGGGTAAAAATTAAATAGGTTACTTTACGTTCGTTGCTTTAATGGTAGCACTTTCCGTCCTCTTTAAAAAGCTTAAATTACCGGAAATACAAGGCGAAATACTTATACCTACATTTCATCGTAAAGAAACGATATAAAAGGAGCTGTAATAACGATTTTAAAGGTAAAAAAGTACCGAATTATCGTAATATTCCAAATTAGGGCCTAAGCCTAATCGTATACATGAAACCCTAACACTTATACCATAAAGACAACTTATTTACCCTTTAAGCATACCACTTGCTTTGAACGATTTTAAGGTGGGACCATAATATCGATTTTAACCCATTCGTAAAGGGTAAGTCGTTGTTTTGAAAATTAGTAAGAAACTTAGCTTTTAGGTTAACGAGTCTATCCGCGGCCTTGTTTTCGTAAATACTTATATACCTAGGATTTTATTCAATTGTATCAAGATCCGGATACATTTCAACTATAACGTAAAGATTCCCGAAAGTTCATTAAGAAAAGATAACAGGATCGCTAATTAACCCCAAAATTACAAAAGTATTACTTACATATACCCTTATTTCGTTTAGGGTATTACACGAAGCTGTTTTGAAAATTCGAAAAGCGCCAATAACTCCTGCGTTGAAAACTTGTATATCCGGGTATAAATTACCCGATCCCTTCGTAGTTACGCGTCTATTTCAGTAAATTACATACCTGTACTCAAGGTAATGCCTCTCATCAAAACGGTTTTCGAATCCGTCGGTAAAAACTATAATGTAGTGGCGATTTAAGCTTAGGTATCAGGTTTAAAAGGATACGATTACGTATTTTTTAATTACCCCGCGCGTAAAATCGTCGAGGAAATTAGGGGAGAACTTTAAAATAAGAAAAAAAAAGCCGTAAAAATCAAACAAATTTATCGTCGGCTATGGAAAGACGTAAACGTATCTTAACTAGCTCATGCCGCCGTTACAGTGGAAAAAGATCACCTAGGTCATTGTAGGCATCCTATACCCTACGTGTCTAAAGTTCAATAGATTTTCTGGGTGTTATACCACTACAAAAAGCCCTTTATTTGTCGATCAACGTAGTTATAAGAGTAAAAGTCCCGTCCTCTTATGCTTCCGTTACAGGCGCTACCTCGATTCGTCATATAATCGGATGCTTGATATCGAGGGTTTTTAGATTGCAGGTAAAACTAAATCGTTCTTGATTTAAAACGAACTTTTTTAAAGGTAGGTCGAAGTCTCTAGAATCGATGATATTAAAAGAAGTTATATATAATGGGGCGATTACTCTTTCCATAGCGACGAATAGTATCGTAACCTATTTTTAAGACATTTTTACCCGCATCCGATATACCAATTCTTAACGTAATAAATAAGTATAAGGACGACTGCAGTAATAGTTACAATACGTAAAAGATGTAACGAAGGCTTATATTTTATATGTAAGACTCCCTTATAGTGTCGGGCGACTTGAAAGGCCCTTATTATACATTTTACAATATATACCCTTCCTATTAGAGTGCGGTCGAATCAGAACTTTAATTATTATATATTTGGAAGCTTGGTATTAGGTAAAAGGTTTGTAACCTAGTGAATAAGTTCCATAACAGTGGAAACGAAAGGGTTCCCCATCTTAAAAAGGTGTGATAAACCTTAGCGTCCAGTGATATATAGTAGCTCCGACTTCTCTGGGGAAAAGCCAGCCAGTTGCTAGTTACCTATGTATTTACCTCCCGTATATTTGTTTCGAAACCTATGAAGTTTAATTCCAAAAAAAAACTTGAGGTCCGTAAGAAAAACACGTCATCAGCGTAGATGAAAAACTGGCCTATTCAGTTCTTGGTAAGATCTAATATTTAAATTATATAGAGAACAGGAGAAAGGGAAGAGTCTTATGAGGCGCCGTAGCTTAGGTTTGAGAACCCGGTAGTTGCGATTTACTGCCGCACTCTTACCATTCTTCCAGTAAGAAATCCCTTAACAATGGTGGGAAAGCTGCGGAAATGGTAAGTATTTAAGAGCAATATATTACCTGTTGTTTATAACGTTTAGTTGAATTGTAACGAATTTATTAATGACCATAATTGTTATAAATTGAATATATTTCATTATTATTACAAAAATTGTTTTCATTTTTAACAGGTTCATTGAATACATGTTATTGTTACTAATATCAGTATAGTTATAGCTTCCAGTTTAAAGACTTTGGCGCATATTTTAAGCGTTAGGGTCATCTGATTTCACGATTAATATAATTTGTTACTACGCGGTCTTTTTTATCTTCATCACGAAATTAATTATCTTAGGGATTTTTATCGATCGAGTTTGAAATATAGGTTATTAAAATCGCAAACGAAACTTTAACTGGTTGAAGAAGCTTTTACAGGTAGTATTTAGATGGTATATGGCGTATTCAAACTCGATTATACCCTTAACTACTACCCGTACATACTCTCAAAGTGTAACTTCGCTAACTTAGGTCTTTCCCATTAATTATTAGTATAACATTAACTTATGAAGCATTTAGTTAAAGATATTCATTGGAATTTACTACTTTTTTCTTTTTGGCCATTGTCTTTGTTTAACTTATCGTGGTCCAATCTGGGTGATATTACGTAAGAAAGACGTTGTATTCGAAGCGAATTTTTATATTATCGTAAATCTTTTCAGATGTTTTTACTTTCGTTAGGAATGTTAGGTAATAATTTATGGCGTGTCTTATAAGAATGTTTTCGAAATAATGAGTGAAAACCAGAAAGTGAGAACTTTATACGCTTAAAAATACTCAAAAATGGTATCTTTTTCATATTAAATATCTTATAAAGCTTCTCCTAATACTTTTCTACTTCTTTTTAAATATTGGCGAAAGTTGTAAAAAGCTTGTAGTCAATATTAACCATTTTGATAGATATGGTAGAAAGGTCGTAATAATCGTCCCAATTATCGATGGTGTTTTTTGGGATTTTCGAATCACGATGGTAAAGATAATTGTTAATCTCCTGATCAAAAGATAAAATCATATGGTAAAAACTATATTATGTTCACGTGTATAGGCGTAACTTCTATAGAAAGGTTCGCTTTAAAGAATTTGACGATTTTGGGGAAAATCTTAACGGTTTTAAAGAAAGGTTTAAGGGGTAAGGGGAACTTAGCAATCGTAAAGAAGGTTTTGCGGGACTTAACAATCTTACTAAATTAACCGCTGGATAATTTCGACGTAAATTCCGCTTGCCGCGTTTATGGCTGGTATTTGGTGCGCTCTATGGCTATCATAGGCGTATTTCATGCAATTACATAAAGGTGCTAAATGAAAAAAACAAATTAATAGGTCCTTTATCGTCGGCATGAAAAGAATTAATATTAGCAGGGAGTTTAAAGTCTTGAATCGACTAGGAATTGAGAGGTGATACCATAAAATGTATATAAGGTTGTTGGAGTTTTTGAACGCTTTTGGATTTTCTTTGTGGTTTTTAAAAATAAGGATTTTAAGTTAGGTCTTCACGTTGAACTAATTCGAAGAACGTTTTTTACCAGCCTTTATAGGGTGTCTTATAGGACTTAAATCTCACGTCGAATGAGACTTTTCATTAACTTCGTCTCAATCGTACGTTTCATCATCTTTTACATATAAATTATCCAATGTTTGAAGAATTTACTAAAGTCTTTGAAAATGATAGTACCATGGCTAAGCTTTTCGACGAGATCTGTTTCTAATATCTACTAGCTAACATAATTGGACAAGTACTTTTCAATTGAAAACTTGTTAATATTCTGAATCCACAGGTTTTTATTATAATAACTGATAAAAATAGTTTTGAGAGCCTTAATTACTTTTATATATTCTTAACTAGGTTCTATCTTTATGTTTTCATTAGTTTGAGCAAGGGAATTCGGCTTGGGTGCGTGAGGACTTGACTATTTGGAAGCGTAAAGACTTAAAGATTTGATGTGAAGTCGCGCGTCGTGGTTTTCTTAGCGCAACTAAGTAATTCTTGGTATTTTCTCTTAAAGCAGCGATGTTGATGATTCATGATCTCGTGATATAGGGGAAGGGAAAAGAGAAGTGTTGAGGGAAAGGTTTGGTATAAAGGGTAAAAATTGGTACAGAAAGTAGGGTCGAAGGTTTTTTGTTATTTTTGTTTGTAGTTGAAAGTTGAAGGCTGTAAGACTTGATTATTTTTACAGTAGTAATATCTGAAATAGTAGGACTCGCAGTAGTACTTATTTAGCCGTTTGCTAACTTACCGATCTTTAAGACTTTTAGCGGTTAATCTCAACGTTCGTTTTCAAAAAGGATATGGTGAAGATTTATTAGGATGAAACAATGTAGAAAATAATAAGGCTAGCAACGGTAGTAACAGTTTTAAATTGTAGTAAAAAGGGTTTTTTTTTCAAAATTCAAAGCCAAATTTCGCCTTACTAACATCTATATAGTCAAGTTTCGTAACAATATTAGTATTCCTTTGTAATGCAACTTATTACGAATAACCTTTTGTTAAAAACCGTATTGTTTCAGTATTCGGAATAATACCTTAAAATATTTTCTCCTCGTAATGGTTTTAAATAGTAAATTGTTGTTTAGGGTTAGGGGTTTCATCGTTATATTGGCGATAAGGGTTTATACCTTCTAAGCTATATAGAAAGGCGTAGTCAGCGAGTTATTGCGTTGTTTTTGGGCCGGTGCCAGTATTTTCGTGCCAATCAATGAACTCAGCCTTATTTTCTTTGTTTATGATTTTCTTGCGTTTAAGGTTTGTGACGCGTAAGACTTATTCCTAGTTAGAGGTAGGGGGGAAGTGTATGTAATATATTACCTGCTTTGTTTTGCGTTCGGTAATAGTATAGCATATTAACAAGCAGCCTTATTTACCGTGATTTGAATATTTTTTAGCATTGAAAGTAAACTTATTTAGTTAACGTAAAGACTTTAAGGAATACAAATATACTTTTCTCTACGTAACTTGATTACCTACTTAGATCTGGGTCTTCTGTTAGCCGTACTAACTGAGTTTTCTGTACCTACCGTCGATGTAATACGCGTGAAAGGTTTTTTTTTTCGTTGTTTCTAAATTATAGAGTTTAAGGGTATATATCAGTTAAACTTGATACTTAAGCCGTTACTGTTGCTAATGAAGAACGAAACTGGTTAAAACACCCTATATAAGTGGTATTTGGGTACTATTAGACGTATTCGAATTTTTGTAACCCATGATAGTATTCTGAACCTATTAGTATAATGAGCCTTCGCTTACTCCTATATTCCCTATTACTGATTATAAAAGTATTAGCTCATTGAATATTTTATTAGGGACATCTATTTTAGTTTCCGTCTGTCTTTCAGATTCCAATATATAAAATCACTTAATAATATTGAAATTTATATAGTACTAGGCGATATTAACATTTTGTTCGAAATACCTTTAAAGCCATTGTAAATCGTTCGGAAAAAAGAGCGATATGTTAAGTACCGAAGATAGTAATCTTCGGCTTGACCGGTAAAGATATTAGGAAAAAGCGAGCAAAAGCCTGGCAATTTAACCCTTATTTGGCGATAGATATTAAAAAATGGGCGCAACTTGACGTCAATGAAGTTATATGGTTTATTACTATGCTTTTTTTTTCCCTCCTAAATTTTGACAAACGTGGTGATTTCCGCGGAATCTGTATTCACTATAGGGACTTATTAAGATAGAAAGGTAATGTATTGGTTGCAGGTACCATTTGGATCCCTGAATTGGAGAAGGTGTTGGTATTGGTAAGCGAGATAATTACCTCTGGATGAGTTTAAAGGGAAAAAGCTAATAGTTGTACCTATAATAGTTTCGCGTATAAGATCGTTTCCTTTTTAATTTGGCTACAAAAAATGAACGTATTAAAGCGCCTAAGGGAAAAGAATTTTAGGGTCTTTGCGAGAAACTTGGTCATACTCCTCTTGGTGTTAAGAGGTACATCGAAGTTTTTGTTCAATTAATTGGTAAATGTAAGGGTTTGTAACGTGTAAGTTCAATAATTCCTTACGGGTAATGGAACTAAACCGTTAATTTTGGCCAAGGGGGTTTAAGGAACTTATTTAGGCTTGGTTGGTACTTTGTAAACGCGCATAAGGGTGTTAAAGAACGTTGTTACCAATGATATCTTTGCTTTTGGCTTTAATTCATTGGGTTTTTTTATCTATGGAGTATTCTTAAAGTAAATTAGTTAGGCTACCCTTTTTCTTTTTTATAGGGAGTTGAACATCTTGGTTCACGAGTTTGATTTTTAGTCTAAATTTGATATACTTATTTTCCATCATCTACATATGAAAGTTTCATTATCTAAAGCATTCTTGAAAGTAATTAAATGCTTTTGGGATTTAAACGGTTTCGGTGGGATCTAAGTTGAAAATGTAGGAGTCGATTACGTTGGTGAGGTATTTAATTGAAAAATGTTTGTGAAGGTCCGTAAACTAGAGGTTTTCATGGTAATATGTAACGAATATGACACCGAAGTTTTTTTTTCGGTTGGGGTCATTAATAATATCAATTTAAACTTGTTTTGAAAACATCGTAACGAAGATTAAAAGGTTTAGAGGGAAAAAAGTAGCGTAAAATTGTAGGTTTAGAGTTAGAGTTAGTATTTGCAAAAAGTTGTAAAATTTAATCGTTTTTACTTTAAAGTTTACAGTAGTAGTATCCGCAATAGTATTAGCTGCAATAATATAAACTTAGCCGTTTGTCAGCTTAACGGTTTTAAGAATTCCAGGCAGTTAAGCTCAACGCTTCTAATACTAGTTTAGTAAAGATTTTTTAGTGTTTTCAATAGCGATACCGACGCCTGCTCCTGAATTTTCGAGATAGCTGACACAATTCAAAAACCTTTCCTATGTACTACCGTGAAAGATGATACAGTACTATAGAGACGCTTCTTAAAAATCTTTCCTCTACCCTTGGCCACTGTTTAACGTAAAACGTAACTGGAAAGTAATTCTTCTTATACCTAGCTTATCTGTGTTAACCTAATAATCACTAATCTGTATTGTTAGGTCTTTATTATTACATCGTAGTCGATTCGAATTACTGTAATCTAAGTAACTGGTGCTTCATTGAAAGTAGTTCTGGTTGATATATTGTAAGTTCTAAGTTTAGCGGACCGATATCCGGTCTGCACACTCATTTGTATGGCCAATTGATTGTCTCATGCCCTCATCTGAAGTGGGCACCTAATGACCTTGACTCGCAGTCAACCTAAAACAATATAGTCAACTTGCAGTCAGTACAACCAACTTACTATCAGTATAGTAAACTCGACTGTACTGCATTTAACCGCTATTCCAACACTACCGACGACGAAAGTGCTAATTTTTCTATAAGAAAGTAATGTTTTCGTTTAAAATGAACCAAGTAAATGTGATAACCCAGTCAAAAGCTTCAGTATTGCAAACTCAAAAGTAGTCGTTGAAACTACGAGCAGACTTACAATATTCCGAATGACTTACGCTAAATCTTGAATTAGGAAAACAATCAATAAATTGAATAAACCGGGATAATTAACTAATATATCCCAACTCAGTTATTCATTATGAGTTAATAAAATAAAGGCGGCATGAAGAAGCACCTCAAAGTAAAAACTACACAACCAATGTAAGAAACATAAGCTTAGGTGTTTATATACACCTTTTTAGGTTGGTAAAAGAAAATAATCTAGATTTGGCAGTTAACCTATACATTTAACCTACGTAATACGAAAAGTAACGAAACCTTTAACTATTTTAAACATTAAGTTTTAGCTATCGATATTTAATATCATATAAAGCTCATCCTATCTTCCTAGCTTTCTTTACATAAAGACTTCACTTTAAAGAGACAAAAACAGCACGTCTGTTGTCTATAAGTTATTCTTGTTATTAATAGCGTTATTAATATGGCGGTATGCCAATTCTTTCCTCAATTCTTTCAAAGTTTTTCTATATATTACAACTTGCTTCTAGGTGTTTAATAATAATATAGATTTAGTATTTATACGTGGATACGCCCTAAATACCAGAAAAGTTGGTGTAAAACCGTTGGCACCAAAACTGTCATTGAAGCCTTGTACTAATATCTATGACCGTGCGCCAGAACCTGTAAAACTATCAATCTCTAACATAGAAATATTATAAATCCTTCGTAAAAGTATGTAAACACTTTCAAACTAATTTATATCCCCAAAATACTTAACAGTGGATAATTTAAACTAAATTCACATCAATTTAATATTAGCTCGACACTTTGTCGTAGTAAATTTAATATCGGTATCGTAGACTAGTATTCCTCGAGGTTCCGGATAGGCATCAATACATAAAGCAAACAATGCCTTCCATCTTCCCTTCACCGTAATAATCTCAAGGAGTTTCATACCGTAAAACTCCGTTACAAAGTCAATAACATAACGTACAAGCTTATTGTCCAAGTAAAACAAGTTGACAAAAACTTTGAAATTAAACTATAGTCTTTTAAAATATGAATTTGATTCTGATGAGTGTTTGCGAGTGTGTTTAACAGTAATCGAAAAGCTGTTTAATTGCTTTCATCGTTAGTACATACATATCTTAATATCCAGCTACGTTAAGGACTTTATATAACTTATTAGTACTCGATTGATTAAATCTTTCAAATAATTAAATAATATTGAAGTTTGTTGGATTTCATATCATTGTCCATAACCCTAGAAAATGAAACCATAAGTATTTATATTTCAAATTAAATAAAAACCTTTGACCGTTATTTTCAAACAATTCGTCAGTTTAAATATTAACGTTAACATAGAGATTGTTTATGTCTTCAATGCAAATGAAGAAGGGGTTCAGGGTTTCCAAAATGTGGAAGATAATAAGCTTAACGACTATTGTTATAATCGTCGATCTCAATAAAAAAAGTTTTTTCTAAGGCTAAACCCAACTTTAACCCTATTGGCATCCACGTAGTCAAGTTCTGGAACAATATTAGTATCCCTTCGTAATACAACGTACTATGAATAGCCTCCATTTAAGTATCGTATTGCCTTAATATTTGATATAATACTTTGAAAGACTTACTTCGCGTACCGATCGTAGATAATAAACAAGTATGTGGAGCTAGAATCTTTATTATTATAACGACTAAATAGGTTTTTACCTTTCAAACAATATAAAAAGGCGTGGTTGGCCAGTTATCATGTTACTTCCAAGCCAAAGCTAATATCTTGATATAAGCCTATAGCTTTAAACTTGCCTTTTAATACCTCTTTACCTTTAAAGTTCATAAAACGTTTAATACATTTCTAACCCGATATAAAAGAGTATTCAGCATATTATATTACCTATTTTGATTCGCGTTTGGAAATAATATAACATATTAATTAACATCATTATTTACCGCAAATCAAACACTTTTTAACATTTTAAAGGAATTTTTGTAGATGACTTAAATATCTTAAAAACGAGGAATATCCTTCTCCTTATATACTAAGGTGAAGCTTCCAGGTTAAGTTCTTCTATTAATCATATTACTTGGACCTAACGTACTTACAGTTGGTATAATAAGTATGGGTGAGGTTTTTATCATCGTCGTTAAAGTTGTAAACTTAGGAATGCATACTAGTTGAACTCGGTACCCATACCATCATGGTCGCAAACAAAAACCGCAACTAGCCAAAAAAGCCTTTACAAATGAAGTTAAAGCACTATAAAACGTATTTAAACTTTTTATACTTTGTAACAACTTGACACATATGTTGGCGTAGTATACCTTCGTCGGCTTCTATATTCCCCATAAATTGCTGGTTAAGGAATTAGTTTATCAAACGTCTAATTAAAAAGTTACATCTTGTTTTCTGACTTTTTATTATAATCTAACATATATGATCACCTTATTATATTTCATTAATATGATATTAAGTAAGTTTAAAGATAAACGGGATATAAATCTTAAAACTATTGTAAATCTTCCTTAACGATAAGTAATTTGTCATATATTAAAGGTAGTAATCCTCGTCTTAGTCGGTTAGGATACTGGGAAATATAAAGTAAAATCCTGGTAGTATGATTCTTATCTAGCGATAAATATTAAAAAATGGTTGCAACTTGATGTCGATGGGGTTATATTGCTTAGAGTTATACA